>JBBGZY010001794.1:0-471931 GCA_037952925.1 Lithobates clamitans
AATCTGTGATTCCGGCTGAGTCTCTCTGCTGTTCCTGGGAACCCCGGATTGTGGTGGTGGTGGGGGGGGGGGGGTGTGTCAGGGTGTCCCATCTCTTCCTGAAGTCTTCCATAACCTCCTTTAAACCTTCAGGGGTGTGTCCCAGTCTGTTTAATGTGTTTGCCGTGACGTTTTAATAAATACCTTTTGGCTGTGTCCTGATCCGTGTTCTCCACCCCACCCTTGCTGATCCAGCAAATGTTTAAAGGTCGTTTACAGCCACTCGGAAGATTACATTACAGTAGGGGGGGAAGGGTCATGGAGTCCAGGATAGACTGGGAGTAAACTTAAAGTTAACCTGTCACGTGTGTGGTGTGTCTGTGTACTGTTTGAGCTGCTTGAACCAGTGAAGGGCGGTGAGCGAAGTGCCTGTGCATTTTTTTTTTTTTTTTAACCTGAGAACCTCAATATACAAACATTGACTGTGCTGTGAAGCCGTCAGTCATGGCATCGCCTTGTGTGCCTCTCTGCAGGCCATAGGGATCAGGAGCAAAGGGGATGTGTGGCTACCACTCAGTGCCAGCCTGTTTAAGCTGAACTCCAGCCCCCCCCCCCCTTTTCTTATTAGTGACTGTAAACTTAATTTTTTTTCTTTAAATGGCAAACCTGTTATACATGCCTGCTCTGAGCAGCCCTGATCTCCTGGGGTCCCCTGCCGGCACTGCCCCCCTCCCCCGCTGAGTGCCCCCATGGCAGGCTGTGTCAGGTCACCCATGTGGGCTTGATCCCCGAGCCACGCTGTCCATAGACTGTAGCTCAGCCTCCTCTGTTCACTGGCTGTGACTGACAGCAGCAGTAGCCAATGCCTCCATATCCAGTGAGGAGAGAGCCACTGGATTGATATTTGACTGGGGGAAGCTGCACACCAAATGTTTACCTGAATGCATTAAAGTGATTAAACTTTTTTTTTTTTTTTTTTTTTTTTTTTTTTTTCAAACTTCCCTATACTTATCTGATCTGTGAACCTCTGGGGGAATCTAGGATGGAAAAGGACCTGGGGGTCCTAGTGGATGATAGGCTCAGCAATGGCATGCAATGCCAAGCTGCTGCTAATAAAGCAAACAGAATATTGGCATGCATTAAAAAGGGGATCAACTCCAGAGATAAAACGATAATTCTCCCGCTTTACAAGACTCTGGTCCGGCCGCACCTGGAGTATGCTGTCCAGTTCTGGGCACCAGTCCTCAGGAAGGATGTAGTGGAAATGGAGCAAGTACAAAGAAGGGCAACAAAGCTAATAAAGGGTCTGGAGGATCTTAGTTATGAGGAAAGGTTGTGAGCTCTGAACTTATTCTCTCTGGAGAAGAGACGCTTGAGAGGGGATATGATTTCAATTTACAAATACCGTACTGGTGACCCCACAATAAGGATAAAAACTTTTTCGCAGAAGAGTTTAATAAGACTCGTGGTTACTCATTACAATTAGAAGAAAAGAGGTTTAAGCTTAAACTACGTAGAGGGTTCTTTACTGTAAGAGCGGCAAGGATGTGGAATTCCCTTCCACAGACGGTGGTCTCAGCAGGGAGCATTGATAGCTTCAAGAAACTATTAGATAATCACCTGAATGACCGCAATATACAGGGATATACAATGTAATACTGACATATAATCACACACATAGGTTGGACTTGATGGACTTGTGTCTTTTTCAACCTCACCTGCTATGTAACTATGTGTAATGGTTTTGCACTAAGCAGCCCTAATTCTCTTCTGGGGTCCCCCGCTGGCGCTCCAGGCCCTTCCTCTTCATCAGGCCCCCACAGAAACCTGCTGTCCATGGGGGCACCCGTGCAGGCTCGCCCCTGAGTCCCGCAGCTGCATCCATTGACAGACAGTAGGATTTAGCATCACCCCCCGATTCCATAATCGCAGTTTTTGATTGATGGCAGTGGCTCCTGCTGCTATTGATCTCCCCAATGAGGAGCTGGAACTGCTGCGCTTGTACACATTGCTGGATCAGCTCGGGTTAAAAAAAGGGGGGGGGGGGGAGGAGCTGCAGCACGCGTTTCACCTTAAAGCAGAGTTTCGCCCAAGAGTGGAACTTCCACTTTAAGGCCACCTCCCTGACTCCTGTTTGTGAAATGGATCTTTTGGGAGGAGCAGGTACCTGAATTTGACACGTACTTGTTCCCACTTCCGTTACGGTTGCCCATGCGAAGTCCCTGGCGAAGTCTTCTGGGACACATGATGGGTCCTAGAAGACTTTGGGGCCAGTCAGAGTGCAGCGCCACTCACGCATGCACAGTGGGCACCTGGCTATGAAGCCACAAGCTTTGACAGCGAGGTGCCCATAGTGAAGATGCAGGCGCTGATGAGGGACACCGCTGGACCATGGACAGGTGAGTGCTTATTAAGTCAGCAGCTACACTTCTTTTTTTTTTTTTTTTTTTTTCTTTTTTTTTTTTTTTTCTGTAGCTGCTGACTTTTAATAAACAAATGATGAACTCCACTTTAATCCCTAGAATGCATTAAGGTGAAAAACGATGCCCTTGGAGGACTTGAGCGACGTCAAATGTTGCTTCAGCCTTAAAGGGCCCAAAATTTGTATTTTTTCTTTGCTTTAAAGGGGTTGTAAACCCCAATTCTTTTTTCACCTTAATACATTTTATGCACTAGCTGGTCTCGTGTCCTGATTGGATAAATTGATAGTAGCGCAGCCATTGGCTCCCTTGTAAACAACTTGTAGCTTGTAATAGGGCTGGGAGATTTACTAAAAAAAAAAAAACTGGATTTACGATTCGAATTGAGTTTTTTTTTTTTTTTTTTTTTCCTTTTTTGGAAGCCGCGCTGGTCCCGAGGCGCTGCGGGCGTGAGCTTTTAGGCGAGGCCGCGGCTTCGCCTAGTCCGCGTCGTCCGGGCCTCGCGGACTAGGCCGAAACCACGGCCTCACTTAAAAACTCCTTGCCTGCAGCTCTTCAGGCCTGGCGCAGTGTCGGCGCCGGTCCGGAGGCGCTGCGGCATGAGTTTTTAGGCGAGGCTGCGGACTAGGCCGAAGCCGCGGCCTCGCCTAAACTCATGCCCACAGCGCCTCGGGACCGGCACGGTGAAAAAAAAAAATCTAAAAAATCAATTTGCTTAAATTTTGAATCGACTTGACCTCTCCTCGATTCAAGGTTTAAATCGATTCCTCCCCCCCCCCCCCCCCCCCCCCCAGCCCTAGCTTGTAAACAAATGTCAGAAAAAGGGTTGGTCCTTCAGTGGTTGAGGTAAAAAAAAAAAAACTTTAACCACACATCTGGGGTCACCTGGCTGGGTTTACAGGAGGAGGAAGGTTCCTCTATGGCAGTGATGGTGAACCTTGGCACCCCATATGTTTTGGAACTACATTTCCCATGATCACTCTGCAGTGTAGTGGAGCTTCATGGGAAATGTAGTTTCAAAACATCTGGGGTGCTGAGGTTCACCATCACTGCTCTATGGGTTTCATAATTGTTGCCTGTGAAACATGTACGCTTCATTTTGGCTTTTTAACAGCAGGGTCATCTTGGGCTTCACAGGACTCCACCGGAAGGTCATGACTGGTTGTCTGTTCATGGGGGGTGTGGGGTGGGGGAGGGTACTTGCTGGTTGGGGGAGGGTACTTGCTGGTCATCACTTCTTCTGGAGGGAGCACCAGCATTAGGTGCATAGACTGCAGAGCTGGATTTGCTGGTCATCACTTCTGGTAGTAGTATCAGCAAGAGAACCAGATAACGTACTTGGGTTGGATTGGAGGTTGGCTTTAACCCCTTGTCTACCAAGGTACTTTTGCAAATCCTCAGGCAGTTCAAGAGGTTAAAGTGGACCCACTGCACCACAAATCAAAAATACATTTTTCTTCAGCAAGCAAACTCGCCCCATCCGTGTCTCCATGTTTTATTTTGCGAAGGAATCTCTCCCCCCCCCCCCCCCCCCCCCCCCAGCATTTCTGGCTGTGGCCTTCTTAAAAGTGAAGTGTGGGTTTGGTTTTGTTTTGAGTTTCATACTTGCCTAGGTGGATGCAGCATCAGTTCAATGCTGCAGCTGTCCCCCGGCGTCTCTACACTGACAACCGAGCCACCAAACATCACCGATGGCTCGGTTCTCTCCCCGAGCGCTGCTGACTGTCAATCAGCAGCTCTCCTGCTCTCCTCCTCCATGCTCACTGGAGCGCTTAGCTGTGGAGGGGGCGGGGAACGGCTCACTGAGACTGCCTTCAAATAAGACAGCTAGCGGATCCAGACTTCGGAAGTCGGGATGGTGCGCTGCCTCGACTGATTGCAGTGACGTCAGCGGAGAATCAATTGCACTCATGTGACCCTTAGGAGAACCCCAGCCTAAAAAGCTCAGGTTGGACATCTTCTTCTTTAAGGGCAGATGACTTGCAGAATTTACTTTTTGGAATTCGTCTCCCCTTCAGGCATGCAGGCAAGTTGGATGTGCTCAGCAAAAGTCCCTCCTGAAGACTCCTGGGGTGTAAAGTTCCATACACACGATCGGACTTTTTGACAACAAACATGCAAATTGGCTGTTTTAAGGCAACATCTTTTTCGGTTTTCGTCGGACAAATGTTGGCTGTGCGAACAGACAAACTTGGCGGCAACAAAAGTCTGACATCGGCAAGTCTGATCGTGTGCGCACAAAACCATCGGACTTTAGTACAAAGTACAAACACGCATGCTCAGAACCAATGCAAAAGATCAAACGACAATACAGAAGTTGACTAAAGGGTGGCGCCGGAGAATTGAACGTCTTCTTTTGAAGTGTCGTCAGTACATTGAAACGTCATTACGATCGTGTTTGTTGCCTAAAAAGTCCTGCCGTGTGTATGCTTAACAAGTTCACAGCCAATGCCCTTTGTACAGAAATCCACAGGAAAGCTTGTATAAAGTCCGATCGTGTGTACGAGGCTTAAGACATAATTTGCTTAGGCCAGAAACCAGGAAGTAACTAAAGAGATGTAAAAAGAGCAGCTGTCATGTCTGTCCTGTAGTTGCTCCTCCTCTGGCCTGCTGTTGACTCACCGATGGTCCCATTCACTTTAATGGGATGGCTGGGGATACGGCACTGACAAGGTGAGGGAGGTTGCGGCAGCAGGTGAGTGGAAGCCCGCTAACGGGCTGCAATGATGGATCTGAAATGACAGGTGCTCTTTAAATGCAAGGACTCATTCTTGCTGGTAGTTGGAATCTTTTAATAGGTTCAAACAAAATGAATATTTTTTTTATTTTAGTATAAGCGGTCAGGTTAGTAAAACGGTGATATGAGAACCGATTCATACAGTTTGTAGTGTACATAGATTTGCAAAACCATGAGATAAAGGAATATTCCTGAACTTTGTTTTATCTCGTGGTTACTGTGACAATTGCGTGAATGCATCAATGCAGTGCATGTCATCTCAGCTTGCAGAGCTTGGATTCATTGAATGAGTTTTCCAAAATTGTAAATGCTGCAGAATATACAACCTCATGCTACATAACGAAGATCCATTTCATGCTGAATAAACTAAATGTATCTTAAATAGGTTTTTACTCCAACAGCATTTTATGAAAATAAATTTGATAAAAATCAAAAATTTTTTTAAATCGTTGCTTTCTATCCACCCTGCTGTTGATTTGAGGGAATTGAAGTTCTTCATTAAAGCTGGTAAACTTTCGGCTCAGTTATCTGGGTGGCTCTAGAGCAGCAAACTGGGCATAAAATACTGCTTGTACCAGCTCAGCCTGTAGAAGCAACTCTGTTGGCCTGTGTGTCCATGCACATTTGGACACTTGCAGGTATATTTGAGGAGAAGAGTTTTTATAGGTTGAAAAAAAAAAGAATCAAGTGCGTTTGAGAGCAGCTTATGGGCAGAAACGCTTGACCCGCATTAATTCTGCGTTTTTAGAAGTGTTCGGTGTTTTCAAGTGTGACTTTATTATAGCAGGGCTTGACAAATTTGCTTTGGATCTAGGAGCCAGCTGAAAGTTAGGAGTTGCCAAGCTTACAGGTAGAACATGTTCCCAAAAGTTTACTTGTCCTTTAACCCTTTTCACAGCCAGAGTTTTTTTGTTTGTTTTTTTTTTTGCACACATTTAAAAAAGCATCTTAGGAGCGCAGGCAGGCGCCCTTAGCGCAGGCATTAGCGCAGGCAGGCGCCCTTAGCGCAGGCATTAGCGCAGGCAGGCGCCCTTAGCGCAGGCATTAGCGCAGGCAGGCGCCCTTAGCACGGAAAGCACCTCCTCCCCTCCTTGAAGACTCCTGGGATGTATGACATAATTTGCCTAGGCAAGAAACCAGGAAGTAACTGAATAAATGTTAAAAAAAAGATCTATTTACAAGTGCTAGCAGCATGAGTATTAAAATTAGTCCACGTTGAGCGAAGTTCTGCTTTAGCAATCGTCCTCATTTTGATCTTGACACTCCATTTAGACTGCAATATTCTTCAGCCATGACCGGACTGTAAATTACAGGTGGGGGGAGGGTGGACTGTGCCCGGTTTGGTCAGTTTTGCCTTCTGAGATGTTGTGCGTACTCAGGAAAATATTTACCTGCAGACAGTGAAACCTCCCAGTACATCTGGCGGTGTTGACTTGGTTCCCAGTCATTTGTTTTTTTCATGCTCTGGCCTTGCAGTGATTAAAAAAAAAACTGGTCCTGTCACATTGTTTGGAGAGGCCTTCACCAGGAAGGCAAAGTTTGGGGAACTCAATTGGGTTATGCAGCTTTCTCATGTACTTTTCTTGTGTTGGTGACATAAGATTTTCCTTTCTAACCATTTTATTTATTTCTTTATTGCAGGAAAAACAAAGACTTAAGTGCTTTACCCTCTACCTGCCTGACAAACATCCTCCCGCACTCACCGAGAGAGATTTATGACAGATATGCAGCTTGAAATTCAGGTAGCTCTGAATTTTATCATCTCGTATCTGTATAACAAACTGCCCAGGCGACGAGTCAACATCTTCGGGGAGGAGCTTGATAGACTTCTAAAGAAGAAATATGAAGGCCATTGGTACCCTGACAAGCCGTACAAGGGGTCTGGCTACCGGTGCATCCACGTCGGTGAGAAGGTAGAGCCTGTCATAGAGCAGGCCGCCAACGAAAGCGGTCTGGACATTGAGGACGTACGTAGAAACCTTCCTCATGACCTCAACGTGTGGATCGATCCCTCTGAGGTCTCCTATCAGATCGGAGAGAAGGGACAGATCAAAGTACTTTATGTCGACGACAACAGCGAAAACGGATCGGAACTTGACAAGGAAATCAAGAACAGTTTTAACCCCGAGGCCCAGGTGTTCATGCCGATCATCGACCAGTCCTCTCCAGTATCCAGCTCGCCCTCGCCTCCGTTCGGCGACTCTGCCGCTGTAAGCCCGACGTTCATGCCCAGGGTCTCTCAACCTTTAACGTTTACGACTGCCACTTTTGCTGCCACCAAGTTCGGTTCCACCAAAATGAAGATGAACGCCCGCAATAAGATTGCACGGTCCTCCCCCACGCAGTTCGGCTTCACCGTCAACAACTTGTTAAAGCAGAACGCGTTGTCGTCCTCCATGCACTCGCTGTACGGCCTCGGCCTTACAAACCTCCAGCAGAATACCTCTGCCCTTTCTCCGAACGCCAAGGAGTTTATGTTCCCTGAAATGCCAGATCAAGGAAGATTTGGCATGAACTGCCCTAACGATAATGCACTAGGCCTTGGCCCCTTTCCTTACAGCAATGCCTTCGACATGTTTGCGGCGTACGGCGGTCTCAACGAGAAATCGCTAGTGGACGGCTTGAACTTCAGCCTCGGCAACGTGCAGTATTCTAATCAGCAATTCCAGCCGGTTATGGCGAACTAAACTGTTATTTATCCAAAGTATTGTACAAGCTGCGCGGTCCTTTTTCCTCAGCTTGTAGCCCTCGTACATTCAAGTTGGTTGCAGAAGCACATACTACTTTTTTTTTTTTTTTCCCCAGACTAAGTGCAAGCTTATATTGTGTTCACTACACTTTTAAGGAATATTGCCTGGTACAGTATTTAGAAGCTAATTTTTTTTTTTATAGGCATTGAGTTTTTTTTTCTAAAAATGGAAAATATTTGTGTGTTTTTTTGCTTTCGAAGGTCGGAATATCCCGTTTCACCTGCGTTAGGAGTGAAAAAAAATATTACATTGTATAATGTATTAAAAAAAAAGGGGAAATGACTTTCCAACTTTGTAAGTTTTTCTATATAATATATTTACATTGACACATTTCAAGATTTTTACGAATCTGTGATTCCTTCAGCAGCTTTTTTTTTTTTTCTTATATTTTGAAACTGAAAAGTCTTTGAGACATTAAGCTGTTCAAAAAAAAAAATAAAAAATGATCGATTTTATTCCTCACTGTACTTTAATTATAGAGGGATACTTGTAATTTCAAGAGTTGTATTTTCTGTTACAAAAATTAAGATTTTTTGCTATATAAAAGATGGAGATATGTAACTGTAATTTTTGTATCTAAATTGTGCAATACTTGATAAAGTTAAAGTATATTAAGTCAGTGTCTTACATGTTAAGAACTGAAATAGTTTATATTTAGTTTGTATTAAAATTATTTTAAATAAAAATGCAGTGTTTTTCTTGATTTCGGGGGCAGTTGCATATAATTTTACTAGATGAAAAGGGGTGAATTTTTTTTTTTTCAGAAACAAGTTGTCACCCTTTCTAGGTTTTGTTTGTGTTGATGCAGGAAGGGTCCAGGTGACACAATGGAACTTGCTGCTGCAGTGTGCCGGGTGGATTCGGCTTCCCATTCATCTACAGACCGGCGCATCAGCACTCTATTCAGGATTAATAGCATAGAAAGGCAACTCAATAAAACTGCTGATTTACTCTTTATAAAATGAAAGTTTATTTAAGGATCAGAATGCAGGCCAGAAAAAAAAAAAATGAATTCACCTAACCAAAGATCTAATGGATGTCGGACTAGTAAAACTGGGCTTTACAAGTGACTGGGGGCTGCCAGCATTGAAGTCTGAAGTCACTTGAAGGATTTTAAATCTTGACAATTTTTTTTTTTTGGGGGGGGGGGGGTTGTTCAGAGTTTTGCCTCCTTGGTGGTGATTTCTAGAAGTTTACTCATTTCCTGGAACTTCTATTCTACAATTGTTTGCAGCGCAGGCAGTGTTGAAAGTGGTATTGACCACTTCAGGTATGCCCTATAGCAGTCTTACTCCTACAGGATGACACCTGTGTGCCAGATCATATACAAAATATAAAAAAATATATGTATTTTATTTTTTTCACACCCCTGGTAAGTCAGGTTTTTGTAATGGAAAAAAATTCAGAACTTTTTCCACCTTTTTTTAACCACTTGCTTACTGGGCACTTAAACCCCCCTCCTGCCCAGACCAATTTTTAGCTTTCAGCGCTGACGCACTTTGAACGACAATTGTGTGGTCATACAACACTGTACCCAAATGAAATTTTTATCTTTTTCCCACAAATAGATGGTTATAAAATTTTGCAAACAGGTAATTTTTCTCCATTGATAGGTGCTGATGGGGGATAGATAAGGCAGCACTGATGGGTGGCGCTGCTGTCTATTGCTACGTGCCACTGGCAGAGGGAATAGGTGGGCACTGAGCATCTGGTGGCACTCGCTGTGATCGGGACTGATGTCCCTCTCACAGCCGCCGGTGATTGTTGTGTTTTTTTTTTTTATTATTTTTTTTTCCCCTCATGCTATCAGCGCGAGGAGAAAAAATAGCTGATTACTAGCTCTGTTGTCACATGATCAGCTGTCATTGGCTGACAGCTGATCATATGTGGTAAGGGGTTGGGATCGACCCCTTACTCCAATCAGGCGAGTCTCATAGACTCGCTGATTACAGAGCATGCTGTGCGCACCCTGCAGGGGGCGCTCAGGTCTGCGCTGAAGCCATCATTCCGCTATAGCGCGGATCTCTAGTTGTTAATGTGACCTGTAGACTCAGTTGAACAACAAACTAAAATCTTTTAGGTGGAGGGAAGTAAAAATTAACTAAAATATATGGTTGTGCACCCCCCTTACACTAATACTTTTGATGAAGCACCTTTTTGATTTTATTACAGCACTCAGAATCAAAAGGACTATCAGCATGGCACATATTAACTTGCCAAAACACTCCAAATCTGTCAGATTGCGAAGACATCTCCTGTGCACAGCCCTCTTCAGATCACTCCACAGATTTTCAGTCTGGTTCGGGTCTGGCTGGTTCATGCCAAAACTTGAATCTTTTTCTAGTGAAGCCATTCCTTTGATTTGGATGTATGCTTTGGGTTGTTATGTTGAAAGGTCCTCTTCAGCTTTCTAGCCTGAAGGTTTTGTGCAAATATTGACTGGTATTTGGGACTGTCAATAATTCCCTCTACCTTGACTAAGGCCCCTGTTCCAGCTGAAAGAAAAAACGGCCCCAAAGCATGATGCTGCCACCACCACGCTTCACGGTGGGTATGGCTCTTTGGGTGATGTGCAGGGTTGTTTTTGCACCAAACATCTTTTGGAATTATGGCCAAAAAGTTCAACCTTGGTTTCATCAGAACACTTTTTTTATCCACATACTATTTGGAGACTTCCGATGCATTTTTGCAAAATTTAGCCACGCTTGGCGGTTTGCTTCATAACTAAAGGCTTCAGTCTTGCTACTCTACCCCATAGCCCAGATGTACGAAGAATACGGGAGATTGTTGTCACATGTACCACACAGCCAGGACTTGCTGGATATTCCTGCAGCTCCTTTAATGTTGCTGTAGGCCTCCTGGCAGCCTCCCTGACCAGTTTTCGTCTCAACAATTTTGAAGGGATGTCCAGTTCTTGGTGTTGTCACTGTTGTGCCATATATTCTTCACTTGATGACTATCTTCACTGTGTTCCATGGTATATCTAATGCCTTAATTCTTTTGTCCCCTTCTCCTGACTGATATCTTTTAACAATGGGATCCCTTTGATGCTTTGGAAGCTCTCTGCGGACCATGGCTTTTGCTGTAGGATGCGACTAAGAAAATGTCAGGAAAGACCTACTAGAACAGCTGACCTTTTTTATTTGGGGTTAATCAGAGGCACTTTATATAATGGCAGGTGTGTACTGACTCCTATTTAACATGAGTTTGCATAATTCTGAACACATCCCTAGTTAGAAGAGGGCGTGCACGCTTATGCAACCATGTTATTTTAGTTTTTGGGTTTTTTTTTTATTATGCCATCACCCCCCCCCCAGTGATTTAAGTTTTGTTATTCGACTGAGTTGTACAGTTTGTCACATTAAAGGTGGAAAGTTCTGAAATTTTATTTTTTTACATCACAAAAACATTTTAACATGTATGTACTTCCGGGTAGGATGCGTGCCCTTGGTGGCTTCTGCTGTGATTACATACAGCGGAGTACTATCAGCGGGTGCAGTGTACCCCATATCCTCCAGAACCTGCCCCTTGTTAGTCAGCGCTGTGATCCTCACTAGTACAGTGACAGTGAATCAAAATGTTTTGTTTTTGGGACTGGTCCCCCCTCTGCCCGCCTCCCCCCCCCCCCGAGTGTGTGAAGCTGAATTTGTCTGTAAACATTCAGTCTAGGGGCCGATTGGCATCGTAAAAGGGATCACAACAGTGCTGGTATAAAACTTGGGGGGGCGGGGACAGACTTTCTCATGACTACAATCACATTGCAGAGATATTTGTAGCCAATATTTCATGAGCCATCTGCTTTTTGCAGTGTTCTGGTCCATCGGCAGGCTATTTTTAATGAGCTGCTTTAATTTACACACACGCTGCATACATGGAATGTTCCCTGACTGCATTCACTCACTGAACTACAGCGTCCAAGATTATTGTTTTTTAATGAGTTTGCATTCATTTCATTCTAAAGCGAATTCCTCCTTCAGTTCAGAGTTTATATATGTTGGCCTCTCTGTGTTGAAGAGTGACTAAGCTGCACCATCCACATTCCAAAACTGCCTTCAGCTTCACCAGCTATGATGTAGTAGTGCAATGCTGAGGACATCACACTGAAAGTTCATCCGGCCAGACTGGCTTCACCGGTAGTCCCTGCCTGTGGCCACACCCTAATATTTGCGTTTCATCCTGATAGGGCTTAAAGTGGAAGTTCATTTAAAACTGAACTAAAGCTTAACCACTTCAATACCGGGCACTTGCCCCCCCCCCCCCCTCCTGGCCAGGCCAGCTTTCAGTGCTGTTGCTTGTTAAATGACAATTGCGCGGTAATGCAACACTGTACCCAAATTTTTCTTATCCCTTTGCTCACACAAATAGAGCTTTCTTTTGGTGGTATTTGATCATCACTGGGGTGTTTTTTTTTTTTTTTTGCTAGACAAATAACAGAAAATTTTGAAAAGTTTTTCTTTCTGTTATAAAGTTTTGTAAATAAGTAATTTTTCTCTTTCACTGATAGGCTGCACTGATTGGCATCCCTGGTGGGCGCTAGTGTGCATCCTTAATGCGCTGATAATGATTATCAGCACCGACCCCCCCCCCCCCTTAGGAGAGCTGCTGATCGCCTCACCTCTGCTCGCACCTTGTCAACGCGAATAGAGGAAAAGACGATAAATGGCACTTCCTGGTGATGATGTGACCAGCTGTGATTGGACACAGCTGATTACATGGTAAAGAGCCTACGTCATAGACTCTTTACTGCAGGGGTCTCAAACTGGCGGCACTCCAGCTGTTGCGAAAACTACAATTCCCATCATGCCTCTGCCTGTGGGAGTCATGCTTGTAACTGTCAGCCTTGCAATGCCTCATGGGACTTGTAGTTTCGCAACAGCTGGAGGGCCGCCAGTTTGAGACCCCTGCTTTACTGGGATCGGAGATGTGGTGTGTAAGTGACATACCGCGCCACCAATTGCTGCACGCCCTCGTGGCTCATCCTGCTGGACGTCATATGATTCCCAGTCAGGATAATGAAACCACTCTGCGGCCGTCATTCTGCATACGGTGGGCGGAAAGTAGTTAAACCTACGCCCCTCCCCCCCATATTCTAAGCCTATTTCTATCTACTCTGTAAAAGGAAAAAAAAAATGTACTTACCTATTCTAATATTGGTCTGGTCTAGGGATCGACCAATTATCGGTGTGGCCGATTTTCACTTTTTTTTTTTTTTTTTTTTTTTTAGAAGTATCGGTCAAAATACTGACCGATATTACTGATCTTGCTTCAAGGGGTTTTACCGGGATGATGCATGCATCACCCCGGTACCATTCTTTAGAACGGACGGTCGGCTTTATTGTAATAACAGATGCGGCTCAGCAGCCACTCGAGTGTTATTACAAGCAGTGGGAGGGGACATTCCCCCCCCCCCCCCCACCTTCTGCCGCTTGCCCGGGCTCTCCCGCCCCACCAGGAGCAACGAGCTGGTACGTCCGCCGGCTGACCGAAGACTCTAACTAAGCCAATGCTTCGTTTGGGATCTCGGATCTAGACATCGCTTTCGGATTACATCTTAAAGGTGCCAATTTTAAAATAAAGTATTCAAAAACGCTGATCTTGACGTTTTGAATACTTTGAAGTGCAGAGAAGGGCCGATCTCTCCATAAAGAGTACCTCTCACATGCCTATTACTGACACAAGGGATGTTTACATTCCTTGTGACAGCAATAACTGTTAAAAAAAAAAGTAAAATGACAGTGTAAAAAAAAAAAAAATTTTAAATGTACAAAATATCGACAGGAGAGATGGCTGAAATATCGGTATTGTATCAGCCCCGAAAAAACAATATCGGTTGATTCCTAGTCTGGTCACATGACTGGATTCATAGTGTAGAGGAGGGACAGCCGAGAAGGGATTCCCCATCGTAAGCCTCTAAGAGTCTAAGACATGTCACCCCACAGGCTCTGCCGCCATTGTTGGGAATCTTTCCTCTACACTGAAGCCAGCGCTGGAGAGATTGTGACCGGAGCCACTTCAGGATAGGCAAGTGTAGTCCCCTTTCCTTTTTAAAGCAGGGGTCTTCAAACTACGGCCCTCCAGTTGTTCAGGAATTACAATTCCTATCATGCCTAGTCATGTCTGTGAATGTCAGAGTTTTGCAGTGCCTCATGGGACGTGTAGTTCCGGAATACCTGGAGGGATGTAGTTTTTGGAGATCCCTCTTTTACAGGTTAGGTAGAATGGGGCTAGGATTAGCCTTTGGTTGAACTTCCACTTTTAGCTCTGGTTCACACCGGTGCGGCTTTGAAATTGCGCAATTTTAAAGCCACGCATCAGTGCGATTTGCACCGCCAATTTAATTGTGGCTTCATTTAACAGAGGTTTATGCAACTCGCATTGAAACCGGTAAAAAGTAGTGCAGCAACTGTTTTCATAATCGCTGTGACATGGATGGTTTCATTGCCAGCAATGGGGTGCGACTTGTAATGTGATTTGCAACTGTCAAATCGCATGATAAGTTGCACCGGTGTGAACGGGGGCTTATACGGAACTGAAGACTTTTTTTTTTTTCAACAGATTGCGAGCAGGCAGGCTACTTACCGCAGAAAAGACATAAAATACATCTACCTGCCTGCTCGCAATGAACTGTGGCATGTAAACTGAGCTGCGCATGTGCAGCCAGCAAGGTCCTGTGTGTTGTGATGACTGACTCCTTAGCATGCACAGCAGTTAACGTCATCCTGCGTCGACCAATCAAGATGCCTGAAGGCTGGCAACCAGGGAGGAGATGCCGGCGAAGGACCGCTTGCGGACTTTAGACTGTTAGCCTCGGTTCACACCAGAGGCGGCACGACTTGCAGGTCGCCTCACCGACCTGCACACGACTGCCCGAGCGACTTGCAAAACGACTTCTGTATAGAAGTCTATGCAAGTCGCCCTAAGTCGCCCCCAAAGTCGTACAGGAACCTTTTTCTAAGTCGGAGCGACTTGCGTCGCTCCCCTTAGAACGGTTCCATAGCACAGAACGGGAGGCGACTTGTCAGGCGACTAGGTCGCCTGACAAGTCGTCCCTGTGTGAACCGAGCCTCAAGAGAGGAAATAATTATAGTGCCTTTAGTACAGAGGTCTCAAACTGGCCGCCCTCCAACTGTTACGAAACTACAAGTCCCATGAGGCATTGCAAGGCTGACAGTTACAAGCATGACTCCCACAGGCAGAGGCATGATGGGACTTGTAGTTTTGCAACAGCTGGATGATCACCAGTTTGAGACCCCTGCTTTAGTTCCTCTTTAATAATAGAGATCTTTGGCATAGCCATGGGTGGAGAGTGAGCCAATCGGATGGAACAAACTTGCATGGTGTGATAGCCTCAGTGTGCGACATTTTGGATGTTTCCTGAGGAATGCTTAGCGAGGACAGGCTCCTTGAGTCGGCATCTGGTTCTTTGCTTGCCAGAAAGGGAGATTAGAGTGGTGCTTGCTCATGGGATTTGCAACAGACTACATCATTAAATACAAATTGAATGGATTGTTTACTACTGGACATGTGATTGGTGCGATTGGTCACCACAATCACATGGTACCAGGGGGGGGCCCAGGACACCAATCAGTCATCTGCTGTGTGTGGTGGTCACAGATCGCACCGCTGTGTGCCCCCAGGGGACACAAGGCGCCCTTCTGGGAGGGCATACCGGTACGTCCTCCCAGAAGCGGTTAAAGCCGGTTCAGCCGCGTTTAAAGGGCTAACTCGCACAGTGTGCGGTGACAGACATTTTACTGCAATATAAACCGTCTGTCACCGCAGAAACGCACAGGAAACAATTGTCTCCTATGTGTCCCATGCATACTGCAATACAGTCGAGGGCTGTGCTAATATGCAGATATGCCGCATTTTATCGCAGTACAGAATCACCTGCCACTGTACGGCAACGCAGAGCATTGCAACTGCTTTACAGTTCCATGAATGAAGTGTACGTTTTGTACACTTCGAATAAAGTTTGTGCAAAATAACAACAAAAAAAGGGAGGGATGTGATACGCTGAATCGCGCACCACACTGCCCCCTACTGCTGCATGGAATGGACAGCTGCCAGAGCGGTAAGGCTGCTTTCATACTGCGCTACCAAATCCCTACCAGCAGCAGCTAAATTGTGAGATATACACAAAAAAACAACAATAAAAAGAAAAAAAAAACTGCGCTAATAAATATGTAATTGAAAAACAATCTGGTGAAAAAAATAATAAATGAATAAATTGAAATCAATGAAGTGGATGAAAATATGTAAATATGTGACAGAAAAATCATCCGTAGAGACAGAAAAGTCCAAACACAGAAGCACAAATCCCTCAGTCAATCCCAGTGAAGGTTGTGTAGGAAACATTGGATGAAAAACCACCACTCATTGTGATCCACCACCACATAGATGTCGCGCTTACCAGAAGGCAAGCTTGATAAGCCTGTAGGAAAACTGGACATCCAGACGCCTGACCAGTGGCGTCGCTTCTCTGTGTTCAGCGTCAAATTGGAGGTACAGCAGGTTTACAGACCATACACCAAATACAGGCTCAGGATCATGGAGATGAAGAAAAACCAGCCATAGTGTAAATCCGCATAACAAATTTAATATATAAAAGAAGTGCGCTTACAAGAATAGGCAGTATGAAGCATCCATAAAAACAATTCGCCGGCCGGCGTTGCATACACCCGCTCACATCAGGGTCGCGATGACGTCAGCGCGTCAACCTCCCTACGTACGTTGCGTCTATAATTGACATCTTCTGGGGACACTGAGGCGCTTGAAAACTGCCCACAAAACACCGGGCAATTTTGAGGCGTTAGCGGTGTGTTTTTTTTAAATTATTTTTAAGGTCCCATTCCTCAAAAGAACCAATTTGAGATGCTTTTGAAGTGCTTTTTGTGCGCTTTTGAGGTGCTTCCCATTCATTTCAATGGAGAGGGGTGCTTTTGAGGCGCTTTTTGTTAGCTCTTCAAAGATGCTCAAAACATGTGGCTCGCAGAAGTTTTTCACCGCCCTGCCAGCGCACCCCCCCTCCAGTGTGAAAGCATTAATTGAATCTAATGGAAATAGTTTTTCGTGAGCTTTTCAGGTGCTTTTTTTTTTACATTTCTGTGCACATCACATGTGATGTCTGTGCGATGCGAATTCAGCCATACAGTTTGTATGGCTGAAATCGCATTTGCACCAAAATGGTGCAGGACCTGTTTTTTTGGTCCGCACTGGAATCAGTGTTTACATCCCTCCCTGTGATCCAATTCCTGTCCAATTTCACAGTTCGCCGTGTGATCTGATTTGGGATTGTCATTAACTTTACAATGACTCCTGCAGCAATTTGCAGAGAGCAGTGTGAACTGCCTGCGAGTGGGATGCGATGCGGGAATCCACACAGGAATCGCGCTGGTTCCCGCATCGAATCAGTGTGAACCCAACCTAAAGCCCAGTACATGCTATTTATTTGTTTCAGGTACTTATATACTGCCATCAATTTACACAGCGCTTACATACCATATATACTCGAGTATAAGTCGAATTTTTCAGCACTTTTTTTGTGCTGAAAGTGTCCCCCTCGACTTATACTCGAGTCAAGCACTTTTCTGCAGCAAAAAATTTCATTTTCCGAACCGACTTTGGGGCCCCGTATCTCAGGGCCACTTAGTGCTAGGAACCCCAAATTTGGTGTGCAAACCCAGTCGAACTGGTACCACAACATATCCAAAGCTGAAGTTCCTAGCACTAAGTAAGCCTGAGATACAGGGCCCCAAAAGTGGTTCAGAAAATGTCATTCTCTGCTGCAGAAAAGTGCTTCACATTTTCTGAACTGATTTTTGGGGCCCTGTATCTCGAGGCCACTTGGTGCTAGAAACCCCAGCTTTGGAAATATTATGGTGCTAGTTCCACTGGGTTTGCACACCAAATTTGGGGTTCTTGGCACTAAGTGGCCCCGAGATACGGGGCCCCAAGATCGGTCAACTGTGTCCATCTGCAGCAATGTCATTTCGTGACCCTTTGGGTTCAGAGACCCCAAATTTTGGCTGCAGCTAGGGGGCATCTAGGAACCCTTAACTACCGAGTTTGAAGTTCAGGGGACCTATGGCTGCAAATGGGCACAGTGAGGCATGCAAATAGGCACAGTGATGCTGCAAATGGGCATTGTGGACCCTCTTTTCCACTTACAGTAGCTGTGCATTTCTCACCCTCGTCTTATACTCGGGTCAATAAGTTTTTCCCATTTTTTTATGGTAAATTAGGGTCTCGACTTATACTCGGAACGACTTATACTCGAGTATATACGGTATATATTGTACAATCACATCAGTCCCTGCCCTCAAGGAGCTTACAATCTAAGGTCCCCAACTCACATTCATACATATGCGTCAATTAACATAGTTACATAGTTAGTCAGGTCCATCTAGCTCAACCATAAAAAAATAAATAAATAAAAAATATACGATCCCATATACCCAAACCTCCCAGCATGTCTTTGGAGTGTGGAAGGAAACCAGAGTACCTGGAGGAAACCCGCACAGGGAGAACATACAAACTCCATGCAGGTAGTGTCATGGTTGGGATTCGAACCGACGGCCCCAGTGCTGCCAGGCGGATTGTCAGATATTCCATGAATGTGTATATCATGATGTAACCGAAAATTATATTACCTTGTACTAAAATGCTCGAACAACCAAAGCAAACATAGGCACCTACCTACTCACGTCTCCTGAGTCGTTCTTTGCTTCTGATCATGCGCGGTATGTTCTATTCGATTATTTCCATACAATTACTGTTTACATTGAACGAAAATCGTCCTTTGTGTTCACAGTGATAAATTTTATCTTCCTAGCAGTAGCGGCTGGTGGTTTTTTGTTTGCGGGGGGCAAACAACTGAACCCCCCCCCGCTGTCGGCTGGTCGGTGCACCATCGGCACTTACCCCATCTAGGCGGCAGGGATCGGGCATCCGGGCATTGGTGGGGAGCGGACGGCTCTTCTTCCTCGCTTCCGCTTCCTCCCCTCATCCTAGGCATCCAAAAGGATTGCCTTTCCTTTCAGCCAACCGGGTGACGGGTATCAGACCTGCTTCCCGATTGTCCAGGAGGAGGATCAGTGTTGCAACAACGAATATTCATTCGCTGTTGCAACACACCTGGGTGGGCTCCGGACGCATCCTCAGCATCCCGAGACCACCCTATTTTGTAGCCTATTAGAGACTATGGCTCTAATCAGGAGCTTAAAAAAAACAAAACCTTGGCCGCTATCATTCATGCACCCTGAAAGGGCCCGGACGCATGAATAGGGGGCGGCCGTAGCGGGTATATAGGGGGTGGCGAGGAGAGAGGGGGCGGCGCCCGGGCGCCCCTAATGGATGGACCGCCGCTGCTTCCTAGGCTCCAAGATCATGGCAGACGGTGACTGTAGCCATGAAATTAGGAGATGCTTGCTTCTTGGGAGGAAAGCAACATTATAAGGAACAGAGACATCACCCTACCTACAAAGTGCTGTATAGTCAAAGCCATGATATTCCCAGTAGTAACCTATGGATGTGAAAGTTGGACCATAAAGAAGGCTGAATGCCAAAGAATCGATGCTTTTGAACTACAGTGTTGGAAAAGACTCTTGAAAGTCCCTTGGACGGCAAGAAGATCAAACCAGTCAATCCTGAAGGAAATCAACCCTGAATATTCACTGGAAGGACAGATCCTGAAGCTGAAACTCAAATATTTTGGCCACCTAATCCAAAGAGAGGACTCACTGGAAAAGACTCTGATGCTGGGAAACATGGAAGGAAAAAAGAAGAAGAGGACAACAGAAAACCAGATGGATAGATCGAAACAATGAACATGAAAATAAGCAATCTCCGGGAGACAATGGAGGACAGAAATGCCTGACCCGCTACGGTCCATGAGGTCACGAAGAGTTGGAAACGACTGAACAACAACAATTGAACATCAACAAAAATACAATACGACCGATCGTTCCCCGGTGCGTAAATTTTCATGCATTTTTCTTATGGTGTGCACTGGCCTTGAGTCTTGGGCCGATCACTTGCATGGGATCACCCCGATTACATGCGAGTGGGGGCGATTAGCTGCAATAGCCTCTCATTGCTTTTAATGGGGGTTGCCCAATCGTGGGAACCCAACTGGGGATCTCGCCGCTGATCGCAGACAGGGTGTGATCGCATGTGTGAATGCGTCCTAAAAAAAAAGTGATTCCTGTGCTGGCTGGTTGTGCCTGAGATGGGCGAGGCTTTGTATGGAGGAGCAGTTCAGCATTATCTAATCATTAAATCATTAAATCCTTAAAACACTTTGAACTGTCTTCTGCGGTCTTATGTTTATGACACATACAGCTGAGGTTGGCTTTTTTTTTTTTTTTTGGGATGTGTGGTTCCCCACCCTGGGAGCCGTCGACAGACAACTTCTGAAAATGTAACCCAATCGCTAGCTAAAATTTCATATAAGCTTTTATATGTTAACAGCTAAAGCAGCTCACAGATTATGCAATTTTGTTTCCTTCGCGTGGTGCCATTTAAAATGAATTTGGAATCGCGGCAGAGTCGCTTTGATTCTGCTTGCGACTCCAGATCGAGAATGGGGCCTCAAACATGCTGTGGGCTCCTGGCAGAGCACGTGGAGGGCGAAATCCCAGTGCTGGTAGAGCCGTATGTTGGGGGGGCCTCAGCATCAGTATTGCCATTGTACCCCTCCCCTTCCCCCGAGGAGATGTGAATGGGTTGTGCAGCTTCAGGCTGGGTTCACACTTATACGAATCAGATGCGGTTTTCCGCCGCATCCGATTCACATGGCCAGATGAGCGTGACCGGCTCTTAATGGAGCTGGTTCACATATCTCCGGGGCGGCTGTGGCGTCCACAGCAGAAGGGTCCTGTGCGTTTCTGGCTCAGTTTCAGGTCCGAATTCGGGCAAAAATTCGGACCTAATTCGGATCTGAAACGGTGAACAGGGACGCATCGGACCCTCTGCTGTGCCCCGCACCACACATAGTGTGAACCCAGCCTCAGGCTGTGCTAGGGTTTCCGCCTCATCCCTTTAAACCCGAACACATATAAATTACACAGGTTCTGTGGCTGATTAAGGTGGTAATTGAACTTGGTGCCTTATATGCATTCAATTAGCCTCAGAACCTGTGTAATCCATATGTGTTCGTGTTTAAAGGGATGAGTTGGCAACCCTAGGCGGTGCTCATATCTCAGCTTCACTGTTGTCATTGTGCCCCCCCCCCCATCTTCCTCCAGGGGGACGTGGATATGTGGATGGGCTGTGCAGCTTTGGGCTGTGCTTGTATCTCAGGCCTCAGCTCCAATATTATTGTTGCTTACCCCCCCCCCCCCCCACCCTCACCTTCCCTTTCCTCTGGGCTGTACAGCTTCAGTGTTGTCTTTGCATCCCCCCCCCCCCCCCCCCTTTCTTAATCCGGAGAAACCCGGATGGGCTGTACAGCTTCAAGACTTGCTCGCATCTCAGGCCTCAGCTCCAGTATTGTTGTAACCCCCCCCCCCCCCCTACCCAACCCTAAGGACATGTGGATGGGCTGTACAGCTTAAGGCTATGCTCCCATCTCAGGCCTCAGCTTCACTGTTGTCATTGCGCCCCCTCCCTTCCATCAGGGGGATGACGATGGGCTGTGCAACTTCAGGCTATGCTTGTATCCCAGGCTTCAGCCCCTGTATTATTGGTTATACAGGTTTTGGTTCCGAAAAGGGAAACACCCTCAGAATAGGCACCTCATCCCAGACAAAGATTAAATAAATGGAAGAGGAAGGAAAGGGATTTTTACGGTGCAATTTATTCAAATATAGAAAAGAAGGCTATATGTTTTTTTCTCTTTTGTTAAAAAACAGTTTTATTGTTTACATTAAAAATAGACACATATGTCAATAATTTGTGACAATACAATTAAAACAGCATGGTCAATAATGGAGAGTAACATATAGGATATACGCTACAAATTCACAGATAGTCGTTATTGCATACTAGCCCGACATGTTTCGCATTAGTCGCTTTATCAAGGGGTATGCAACTGAGTAGCGAATCATCCAATATTTTTAAATATTCTACAAAAGAAAAAAAGAGTTTTACATATAGGAAAAATATTTTGCAATAATAATACAACATAAAATGAAGAATGTGTTGTCACTCTGAAGCACCCATAAAGGCTTACCCCCAGAAATAATTGACCCTAGATGGACTCGTCAGAACCAGCGTATGCAGACGCAGCCGAGCGGGACAGCAAGGGAGGCTAAATATGCAACCACAGGGAGCAGTAAGGAGAAGCTGTTGTATAAATAAAGGGATATTCAGTATGGGGGGATAAATATCATTGTATAGAGGTTGATTGGATTTATGGAGAACACAAAATCAAAATGGGTATCACTTACATCAAAGAGTTATTGTAAGTTGCATCTGCGATCCGAGAAGTGCAGTTAAACGCCAGAAGTGGCAATAGCCAGAGATAGGTGGATGTAATATACGTTTGGAACTGGGAGATAGAGCCTAAACACAATTTGCACAAGGAGGTGGTTAGAGTTTGGAATTAAGGCTATGCTCCATACAAAAAGACATATTGAAAAATGGTGTTGTCAGTCAACATCATAATGAAAATATGTTCAGAGTATAGAGTTTTCAGTTAGTTTAAAAAGAAAAAGAAAAATTATAGATAAATTGAAGACTCAACCAGAGTTCAATGAGTATAGCCATAAAAACATAACTCCAAACTGTGAAGCAAGGTATGGTGATAAACACCAGTCACATTACCTAGCTTAAATCTTCGCTTGCAACCTCCGGCGCTGGCAGACATGGCTGTCAGATTAGCCGGTTTAAATACTGCTCCCCATCGAGACGGCGTGTGACGTTGCCGGCTCGATGCGGACGTGATGGCGCTACTGCGCATGCCCGGAAAACCAAACCTCGTCGAACCTCAATCCCCACAAATCACCGCGCCGGAGGAGACAGCCGGCATGCGCACAACTGCGTATGGTAGCCCCTCCCGCACAGCGATCACGCGGGGACGGAGGGGGCGGGGAAGGGTTACGATGGAAACCAGCAAGAAGCTGGCTTGGAGGGGATGCACGGCGCGAGTTGGGCACATCATGTAGATGTGCCCCGGGCGTCCGTGTGGATGCGGCAGCCCCCCTAAAACATATCCCAACAGGACCCGCCTGGAGCGGTCTGATTGAGAGGGGTCAAAGGAGTAACCGATCGATTCGGAGGGACCACAGACCAGCCAATCTCGATCGGTGCTGCTGAGGGACAACACATACTGTATTCATCAAATCATAAATGCAATAAATAACATGGTTAAACAGTGAAACATCATTTAGACAGCAATTACACATTTATTATAAATGTATCAATGAAAAAGTAGGCTAACGTGGATACTTGTAGACAACAAATTATAAAAAAATCATAGAGGAAGGGGGGTAGGGGTAGGAGAAGAAAATGGGGAAGGGGTGGGGGGATGAAAGGGGGGAATGGTGTCAGTTGGAAAATGACATCATTGAACATGACATGAGTAGCTTAACTCAGAGGAAGGGTCTGTAACTAAGGCATTCATTGAAACCTGGGAAATGGGTGGCTTGGAGACTGTAAATCCAGCGGGCTTCAAGCTGGAGGAGTGTCCGATCGACACTTCCCCCTCTTTCATCTAATTAGATCGGACACTCCTCCAGCTTGAAGCCCGCTGGATTTACAGTCTCCAAGCCACCCATTTCCCAGGTTTCAATGAATGCCTTAGTTACAGACCCTTCCTCTGAGTTAAGCTACTCATGTCATGTTCAATGATGTCATTTTCCAACTGACACCATTCCCCCCTTTCATCCCCCCACCCCTTCCCCATTTTCTTCTCCTACCCCTACCCCCCTTCCTCTATGATTTTTTTATAATTTGTTGTCTACAAGTATCCACGTTAGCCTACTTTTTCATTGATACATTTATAATAAATGTGTAATTGCTGTCTAAATGATGTTTCACTGTTTAACCATGTTATTTATTGCATTTATGATTTGATGAATACAGTATGCGTTGTCCCTCAGCAGCACCGATCGAGATTGGCTGGTCTGTGGTCCCTCCGAATCGATCGGTTACTCCTTTGACCCCTCTCAATCAGACCGCTCCAGGCGGGTCCTGTTGGGATATGTTTTAGGGGGGCTGCCGCATCCACACGGACGCCCGGGGCACATCTACATGATGTGCCCAACTCGCGCCGTGCATCCCCTCCAAGCCAGCTTCTTGCTGGTTTCCATCGTAACCCTTCCCCGCCCCCTCCGTCCCCGCGTGATCGCTGTGCGGGAGGGGCTACCATACGCAGTTGTGCGCATGCCGGCTGTCTCCTCCGGCGCGGTGATTTGTGGGGATTGAGGTTCGACGAGGTTTGGTTTTCCGGGCATGCGCAGTAGCGCCATCACGTCCGCATCGAGCCGGCAACGTCACACGCCGTCTCGATGGGGAGCAGTATTTAAACCGGCTAATCTGACAGCCATGTCTGCCAGCGCCGGAGGTTGCAAGCGAAGATTTAAGCTAGGTAATGTGACTGGTGTTTATCACCATACCTTGCTTCACAGTTTGGAGTTATGTTTTTATGGCTATACTCATTGAACTCTGGTTGAGTCTTCAATTTATCTATAATTTTTCTTTTTCTTTTTAAACTAACTGAAAACTCTATACTCTGAACATATTTTCATTATGATGTTGACTGACAACACCATTTTTCAATATGTCTTTTTGTATGGAGCATAGCCTTAATTCCAAACTCTAACCACCTCCTTGTGCAAATTGTGTTTAGGCTCTATCTCCCAGTTCCAAACGTATATTACATCCACCTATCTCTGGCTATTGCCACTTCTGGCGTTTAACTGCACTTCTCGGATCGCAGATGCAACTTACAATAACTCTTTGATGTAAGTGATACCCATTTTGATTTTGTGTTCTCCATAAATCCAATCAACCTCTATACAATGATATTTATCCCCCCATACTGAATATCCCTTTATTTATACAACAGCTTCTCCTTACTGCTCCCTGTGGTTGCATATTTAGCCTCCCTTGCTGTCCCGCTCGGCTGCGTCTGCATACGCTGGTTCTGACGAGTCCATCTAGGGTCAATTATTTCTGGGGGTAAGCCTTTATGGGTGCTTCAGAGTGACAACACATTCTTCATTTTATGTTGTATTATTATTGCAAAATATTTTTCCTATATGTAAAACTCTTTTTTTCTTTTGTAGAATATTTAAAAATATTGGATGATTCGCTACTCAGTTGCATACCCCTTGATAAAGCGACTAATGCGAAACATGTCGGGCTAGTATGCAATAACGACTATCTGTGAATTTGTAGCGTATATCCTATATGTTACTCTCCATTATTGACCATGCTGTTTTAATTGTATTGTCACAAATTATTGACATATGTGTCTATTTTTAATGTAAACAATAAAACTGTTTTTTAACAAAAGAGAAAAAAACATATAGCCTTCTTTTCTATATTTGAATAAATTGCACCGTAAAAATCCCTTTCCTTCCTCTTCCATTTATTTAACCCCTGTATTATTGTTGTTTATACCACCGATAGGCTGTACAGCTTCAAGCTGTGCTCGTATCTCAGGCCTCAGCTCCAGTATTGTTGTTCCCCCCTTCCTCCAGGGAGATGTAGATGTGTTGTGCAGCTTCAGGCTGTGCTCGTATCTTAGGCCTCGGCTCCAGTATTATTGCCCCCCACCTTCCCTTCTCTGTGGGATGAACTGCCTGGGCTGTATAGCTTCAGGCAGTGCTCATATCTCAGGCCACAGCTTCACTGTTGTCATTGTGCCCCCCCCCCCTTCCTCTAGGTGGACGTGGATGGGCAGTGAGGCTTCAGGCTGTGCTCATATCTTAGGCCTCAGCTCCAGTATTATTGTTGCCCCCCCTCCTTCCCTTATTCCCTTCTCTGTGTGATTAACTGCCTGGGCTGTAGAGCTTCAGGCTGCGCTCATATCTCAGGCCTCAGCTTCACTGTTGTCATTGTGCCCCCCCCCTTCCTCCAGGTGGACGTGGATGGGCAGTGCAGCTTCAGGCAGTGCTCAGGCCTCAGCTACACTGTTGTCATCCCCCCCCCCCCCCTTTCCTCCAGGGGGACGTGCATGGGCAGTGAAGCTTCAGGCTGTGCTCATATCTCAGGCCTCAGCTCCAGCATTATTGTTGTTACCCCCTCCTTCCCCTCCATCATGGATAGAGATGTGGATAATGGGCTGTGAAGCTTCAGGCAGTGCTCATAACTCAGGCCTCAGCTTCACTGTTGTCATTGTGCCCCCCCCCCTTTCATCCAGGGGGACGTGGATGGGATGGGCAGTGCAGCTTCAGGCAGCGCTCATAACTCAGGTCTCAGCTTCACTGTTGTCATTGTGCCCCCCCCCTTACTCCAGGTGGATGTGGATGGGATGGGATGGGCAGTGCAGCTTCAGGCTGTGCTCTGTGCTCGTATCTCAGGCCTCAGCTTCACTGTTGTCATTGTGCCCCCCCTCTTTCCTTCAGGTGGACGGACTGTGCAGCTTCAGGCTGTGCTCATATCTCAGGTCTCAGCTTCACTGTTGTCATTGTGCCCCCCCTCTTTCCTTCAGGTGGACGGACTGTGCAGCTTCAGGCTGTGCTCATATCTCAGGCCTCAACTTCACTGTTGTCATTGTGCCCCCCCCCCCTTCCTCCAGGGGGACGTGGATGGGCAGTGCAGCTTCAGGCAGCGCTCATAACTCAGGCCTCAGCTTAACTGTTGTCATTGTGCCCCCCCTCCCTTCCTTCAGGTGGATGGGCAGTGCAGCTTCAGGCAGTGCTCATAACTCAGGCCTCAGCTTCACTGTTGTCATTGTGCCCCCCCCCTCCTCTAGGTGGACGTGGATGGGCAGTGAGGCTTCAGGCTGTGCTCATATCTTAGGCCTCAGCTCCAGTATTATTGTTGCCCCCCACCTTCCCTTATTCCCTTCCCTGTGGGATGAACTGCCTGGGCTGTATAGCTTCAGGCTGTGCTCATATCTCAGGCCTCAGCTTCACTGTTGTCATTGTGCCCCCCCTTCCTCCAGGGGGACGTGGATGGGCAGTGCAGCTTCAGGCAGTGCTCAGGCCTCAGCTACACTGTTGTCATTGTGCCCCCCCCCCCTTTCCTCCAGGGGGACATGCATGGGCAGTGAAGCTTCAGGCTGTGCTCATATCTCAGGCCTCAGCGCCAGCATTATTGTTGTTACCCCCTCCTTCCCCTCCATCATGGATAGAGATGTGGATAATGGGCTGTGAAGCTTCAGGCAGTGCTCATAACTCAGGCCTCAACTTCACTGTTGTCATTGTGCCCCCCCCCCCTTCCTCTAGGGGGACGTGGATGGGCAGTGCAGCTTCAGGCAGCGCTCATAACTCAGGCCTCAGCTTCACTGTTGTCATTGTGCCCCCCCCCCCCTTACTCCAGGTGGATGTGGATGGGATGGGATGGGCAGTGCAGCTTCAGGCTGTGCTCTGTGCTCGTATCTCAGGCCTCAGCTTCACTGTTGTCATTGTGCCCCCCCTCTTTCCTTCAGGTGGACGGACTGTGCAGCTTCAGGCTGTGCTCATATCTCAGGTCTCAGCTTCACTGTTGTCATTGTGCCCCCCCCCCCCCCTTCCTTCAGGTGGATGGGCAGTGCAGCTTCAGGCAGTGCTCATAACTCAGGCCTCAGCTTCACTGTTGTCATTGTGCCCCCCCCCCCCTTCCTCCATGGATGGAGACGTGGATAATGGGCTGTGAACCTTCAGGCTGTGCTCATATCTGCACCCCCCCTCCTTACTCCAGGTGGACGTGGATGGGCAGTGCAGCTTCATGCTGTGCTTGTATCTCAGGCCTCAGCTTCACTGTTGTCATTGTGCTCCCCCCCCCCCCTTCCTTCAGGTGGACGGGCTGTGCAGCTTCAGGCAGTGCTCATAACTCAGGCCTCAGCTTCACTGTTGTCATTGTGCCCCCCCCCCCTTCCTCCAGGGTGACGTGGATGGGCAGTGCAGCTTCATGCTGTGCTTGTATCTCAGGCCTCAGCTTCACTGTTGTCATTGTGCTCCCCCCCCCTTCCTTCAGGTGGACGGGCTGTGCAGCTTCGGGCAGTGCTCATAACTCAGGCCTCAGCTTCACTGTTGTCATTGTGCCCCCCCCCCCTTCCTCCACGGTGACGTGGATGGGCAGTGCAGCTTCAGGCTGTACTAGTATCTCAGGCCTCAGCGCCAGCATTATTGTTGTTACCCCCTCCTTCCCCTTCCTCCATGGATGGAGACGTGGATAATGGGCTGTGCAGCTTCAGGCAGTGCTCATATCTCTGGCCTCAGCTCCAGCATTAGTATTGTTACCACCCCCCCCCTCCCCCTTCCTCCGTGGAGACGTGGATGGGCTGTGCAGCTTCAGGCTGTGCTCGTAAAAACAACTCAGCAGCAATTATTTAATTTCGCTCTCACCTCACCCGCTGTATCCCATGTGGGGGTGTCCTCTGTGGAGATGAGTCATGATATTCCACGCTACTGAAATTGTCCCGGATTCTTCCCAGCGTTCGCTGTATTCCAAACATTTTAGCATCTCCCTGCCACATTGTACACAGTCACCCATGACTGCTGGAGGGAGCCTGGGAAGGGCGAGCGGACAGATGTAGTGGGGCAGATAACAGTGGGCAAAAGGGACAAGAGAAGAAATTTTGGAAAATTTTAATAAAAACTTAAGTTGGAACTCGTAAAGCCCAACTTTTTAGCTTAAAAAAAGCTCTGTAAAAATCTTACACAGTTTGCTTTCCATAGAAAGCAATCACAAACCGAGTAGAAAAGCCTGTCCCCTGTCAGCATGCTGCAAAGAAGGACCCTTGCTCTCTTTGTGTAAACAGAGATCTCACTGCAGAGGTCTGATATACTTTCTAGTGAGTAACAGCTAAAGCTACCAATCGGGGAGTGAACTTTGCCTTTTGCAGAGCTATAGGTCTGATTCAGCAGGGGGCAGCGTCAGACCTCTGCAAAGAGACCACTGCTTCCATACAGTGTCCCAGTCTGCAGCAAGTCCGGCAATGGACATGCCTTTTCTATAAAAGCTGCAGCTGCTTTGTAAAGACATTGGATATTTGTTTTGATACCCCCGGAATGTATTTTGATGAGTATTTGATTATTATTTTTTGCTGTTTTTCTCTTTTTATGAAACAAACATACAGGCCACTAATGGGGGGGTCACAAGAACAGGTCCAGGGTTGGTGAAGGAAACTTCTCTACACCTCAGGCGCTTTTTAAAACCCACTGCACCCTATAAAATCACCAAAGACCACCTTGATCTCACCTTCCCCAACACTTAATGAATGTTTACCGTAATGGCAAAATGTCATGACCTGCAATACAAACGGCAAAACATTGCAGTCAAACAAGTCATTGCCGTTGGGTTTCCAAATGTTTCATTTTTGCTCTGGTTCTTCCTTGGAGAACGTGTTCATTTTCCGGGATGGTATAGAAATTTTAGGACAGCAGAATCTTTATAGGCAAATAACCTGGGCCTGATTCACTTTCAGCCACACCAGGAATCTGCCTATAGGCAGGATGGGGGTAGCTTTCCCCTTTATAGTTTTTGGCCACAAAGGATTTCACGTGAAAAGCAGGAATGCAGTCATCACACCTACATATATGTACAAAATGGAACAAAACTCATAGTCAGTTGAGGACCAGTCAAACAAGAAAATCTGTGTAAAAGGGATTAAACTAGAACAAGGGTATTGCTTTGGGCGGCTAAGACAAATAGGACTAACAGGCCATAAATGCTTCCTAAGCGGAAATATGATTTGTAGACTAACAATATGTTCTTTTGGAACAATAAGGAAAACATTAAAAATGTCAACTGAGACCTGAGAGAGTTCACCATGATCTTGAAGGTCAGTCTGAACCATTCAATGCTCTAGCATTATATGGTCAAATATGCATGAATTCTCCTCCAAAATGGCTGAGTTCAGGTGTTTCCAGTAAAGGGTGCATTTACAAAGACATTTTAGTAATTGTGGTCTTCCAACTTTGTGGTGACAGTTTGGTGAAGACCCTTTTCTGTTTCACCATGACTGTGTCCCTGAGCACAAAGCCTGCTCCATAAAGACATGGTTTGCCCAGTTGGATGTGGAGGAACCTGAGTGTCCTGACCTCAACCGTACTGAACACCTTAAAGATGAATTGGAATGCTGATAGTGATCTAGGTCTTCTCATCCAATATTAGTACCTGACCTCACAAATGTTCTTTTGGCCGAATGGACACAAATTCCCACAGAAACACTCAAAATCTCACGTAAAAGCCTTCCCAGAAGAATGGAGTTTGTTAAAACCACCTAGGTGGGGATAACTCTCCATGGTTTTAGAACAAGATGTCCAAAAAGCACACATAAGTGTGTGACAGTCATGTGTCCAGAAACTCCACCATCCAACATCAGTATCTTCATGAAACTCCTTAATCCAACATCAGCTCTTCTCACCCAACATCAGTATCTTCATGAAACCCCATTATCCAACATCAGGTCTTCTCATCCAACATCAGTATATTTATGAAACTCCATCATCCAACATCAGTATCTTTATGAAACTCCTTCATCCAAAATCAGTATCTTCATGAAACTCCATAATCCAACATCAGGTCTTCTCATTTAACATCAGTATCTTCATGAAACTCCTCCATCCAACATCAGCTCTTCTCACCCAACATCAGTATCTTCATGAAACTCCAACATCGGCTCTTCTCACCCAACATCAGTATCTTCATGAAACTCCATCATCCAACATCAGGTCTTCTCATCCAACATCAGTATCTTTATGAAACTCCATCATCCAACATCAGTATCTTTATGAAACTCCTTCATGCAAAATCAGTATCTTCATGAAACTCCATAATCCAACATCAGGTCTTCTCATTTAACATCAGTATCTTCATGAAACTCCTTCATCCAACATCAGCTCTTCTCACCCAACATCAGCATCTTCATGAAACTCCAACATCGGCTCTTCTCACCCAACATCAGTATCTTCATGAAACTCCATCATCCAACATCAGGTCTTCTCATCCAACATCAGTATCTTTATGAAACTCCATCATCCAACATCAGTATCTTTATGAAACTTCTTCATCCAAAATCAGTATCTTCATGAAATTCCATAATCCAACATCAGGTCTTCTCATATAACATCAGTATCTTCATGAAACTCCTTCATCCAACATCAGCTCTTCTCACCCAACATCAGTATCTTCATGAAACTCCAACATCGGGTCTTCTCATCCAACATCAGTATCTTCATGAAACTCCTTCATCCCATCATCAGGTTTTCTCATCCAACCTCAGTATCTTCATGAAAATCCATCATCCAACATCAGATCTTCTCATCCAACATCAGTATCTTCATGAAACTCCAACATCGGGTCTTCTCATCCAACATCAGTATCTTTATGAAACTCCATTATCCTTCATCCAACATCAGAATCTTCATGAAACTCCTTCATCCCATCATCAGGTTTTCTCATCCAACCTCAGTATCTTCATGAAAATCCATCATCCAACATCAGATCTTCTCATCCAACATCAGTATCTTCATGAAACAACTTTATCCTTCATCCAACATCAGTATCTTCATGAAACTCCTTCATCCCATCATCAGGTCTTCTCATCCAACATCAGTATCTTCATGAAACTCCTTCGTCCCAACATCAGGTCTTCTCATCCAACATTAGTATCTTCATGAAACTCATTCATCCAACATCAGTATCTTCATGAAACTCCATCATCCAACATCAGGTCTTCTCATCCAACATCAGTATCTTCCATAAAACTCCTTCATTTCAACATCAGGTCTTCTCATCCAACGTCATTTTTTTTGTGAAACTCTCATCCAACATCAAGTCTTCTCATTCAACATCAGTATCTTCATGAAACTCCTTCATCCAACATTAGGTCTTCTCATCCAACATCAGCACCTCACTTCACAAACAGGCACAAATTCTCCCAGAAAATCTTGTGGAATGCCTTCCCAGAAGAGTGGAGGATGTTAAAGCCACAAGGGAGGGGCTCCTAGTTTGCTGTCTGAGGTTCAAATAACTACTTTGGGTGTAATAAGTAGACACCTATCATTGCCTTCCATTAACCTTCTCTAAAATAGACACCATGTGGCAAAACCTTTGTCAACACCTAACCGTCTATTCGATCTTGTTGGACATGGCTGTTAGTATGGGCATTTGAACAAGATCAAATAGATGGTTAGGTGTCGACAAAGGTTTTGCCACATGGTGTCTATTTTAGAGATGGTTAATGGAAGGTGATGATGCAAAATGGGTGTCTACTTTTTACACCCAAAGTAATTAGTTGAACTTCAGTCAGCAAACTAAGAGGAAAACTTTGATGATTCACTTGACTGATAATTTCAAGCACCGCCAATTAAAAAATGCAATTGGTACCGTACACAGGATACAAGCAGTGAGAAGCTCCCTCAGGCCTGACAGATGAGGAGACACAAAACCACAACCAACAGGGGGGGGGCTGCAAAATGCCTTAAAGAGAAACTGCAGTCTGCTCACATCATTTGTAATAAAAACATCTTTGCCATTCGCTTCGCTCCGAACAACTTTGCATATTATTTTATATGTACTGTGATTCTGTACTTGCCAATTATGCTGCAGAAATCGCCCTCCACTGAGTCTGGCTGCAGCCATTTTAACTGTGGGCAGCTGAAGCTGCTGCCTGTTCACTTCCTGGATTTACACACACACACACACACACACTCACATCTGCAGCTCTCATTGGCCCTCTTATGACTCACCCCCCCCCCCCTCCTGGCAAATTCTCAGGAGAGAGAGAGAGAGCTGTGCATGATGTCATAAGCCTAGGCTAATGACCAGACAGGAAACAGGAAGTGGGCTGTATAAGGTATTTACTGGCAGAAAAAAAATGTTTTTGCTCCTGTTTTTGTTTTTGGAGGGTGGTTTTGGTGGAGTTATGGTTGCACAAGTTAAAGAGCTTTCAAGCTACATAAATGTGAATGTTTTATGTACTTTTTCTATGTATTTACCTTTTTTTCTCTTTCTCTTTTGAACATCCAAGGTTGTTTTTATCATGAATATTGTTGTTGAATAATTGAAAAGCCTCGTCCATTTTCCTGATGAAGCCTTCTGGGCGAAACATGTTGAAATTATGTGGACGTGGTTATGCTTTGAACTCTTGGTGACCACAGTTTTTTTCATTGTCAATATTAGGTTGAGGATGTATACCTTTGACTGTGAATGTAAAACTGTTCTCACATTTTATCGTATATTTTTTTTGTAAAACTGCTTAAATAAATATATATATATATATATTTTTAGTAGATAATGTCTTTTCCTATATCAGGGGTACCTTTAAAATCCCATTTTCTACATATTTTGTGGTCTACAAGTGGTTTACCGGGGTTATGGCTGAAGATATCAGCCACAACCCCAGTATTGTTTTTTGCAGCAGCCGCCTTTCACATGAATCCAATCTGAGCGGCTCATGAGCCGCTGGAACGGTTTCCGAAGCAGCGGGAGGGGATGTTTGACACCCCCTCCCGCCAATACTCTTTGATCGCCTGTATGGCGATGGAGGACCAAAGCGACTTTTGCTCCAGGCCCAGAAGTAAGTCATTTTTTTTTTTTTTTTTAAACGAAAAATGAAATACATTTTTTTTGACCCCCAGATCTCTCCATAAAGAGGACCTGTCATCCTTTTTTCTATTACAAAGGATGCTTACATTCCTCATAATAGGAATAAAAGTGATAAAAAAAATAGATAAATAAAGGTGTAAAAATAAAAAGTAAAACAAACAAGAAAGAAAAAAAAGGAAAGCGCCCACATCCCTCCGTGCAGAAGTGAACGCATACATAAGTCGCACACGCATATGTAAACGGTATTCGCACCACACGCGTGAGGTATCGCCGCAAACGTTAAAGCAAGAGCAATAACTCTAGCCCCAGACCTCCTCTGTAACGCTAAACAGGTAACCTGTTAAGGTGTTTAAAGCGTCGCCTAAGGTGATTTTTTGCTAGAAAATAACTCAGAACCCCCAAACATTATATGTGTTTTTTTTCAGCAGAGACTCTAGGCAAAAAAATGGCGGACATTGCAACTTTTTACGTCACACTGTATTTGCGCAGCAGTTTTTTCGAAATGTGTGTTTTTGGGAAAAAAAAACTGTTTCAAAAATTAAAAAAAAAAAACAGTAAAGTTAGCCCAAATTTTTTGTATAATGTGAAAGATGAAGTTACGCTGAGTAAATAGATACCTAACATGTCACGCTTTAAAATTGCGCACACTTGTGGAATGGTGCCAAACTTTGGTTCTTAAAAATCTCCATAGATGACACTTTTTTTTACAGGTTTTTTACAGGTGACCAGTTTAGAGTTACAAAGGAGGTATTAGGCTAAAATTGTTGCTCTTGCTCTAGCGCTCACGGCGATACCCCACATGAGTGATTTGAACGCCGTTTACATATGTGGGCGCGACTTACCTATGCGTTCGCTTCTGTGCATGAGCATGCGTGAACGCTTTTTTTTATTGTTTATTTTACTTTTATTTTTTTTATTTTTACACTTTCTCTTTAAAAAAATGTTTTTGATCACTATTATTCTTATTACAAGGAATGTAATGGGAATAGTGCGTGACAGGTCCTCTTTATGTAAAGATCTCTCCTCCAGGCTGGAAAGACCGAGATAAAAAAAATAAATAAACGGTCTCGGCCTTTCCAGCCGCGTCCTCGGCAATGTTTACTTCCGCCGGCCCCAACGTAACGTCATAACTCCGGCCTCCGAAGGTCATAGAGATGACTGGGGACCACCATCTGGTCACCAGAAATATCTACGATCAGCTTCCTGCGGCGACCGATTAGTTCTCTGGCTCGCCGATCGCAGGGGCGAGCCGGTAGAAGCACCGGAGGGCGGCAGGAGGGGGAGGGGATGTCTCCTCCCGCCGCTTGTAAGAACGATTAAGCAGCTGAACTGCCGCTATGATTGTTCTTACAGTGCAGAGAATCGTCGGCCGAAAAAGATGATATCCGAATGATGCCTGCAGCTGCACCCATTATTCCGATATCCCCACAAGCTTTACGTTTTTTTTTTTGGCTCCGATTTCCCCCGCTTTTTTGTTGCGCGACAATCTCGGCAAAATGGCACCATTTTTCCACTGAATGGCACCCAAATCCGTATTGTGTGTGATAGGGAAATCCCAGAACTTAGGGCTTTGCCGAATGTTTGCAATTTTAATGCGATTTGGAATTACGCTATTCTGCCCGCGATTCCAAGTCGTTGAATGGGGCCAAAAATCCAGCAATAAAAAGATTGCTTTGGATGATCCGAGCAAAAGAGACACTTCTGCGGTCGGCTGATATTGACAATTGAAGAATAAATATTTACAAACAAACACTCCGTATTCCTCCAGGGGGTGGGGGTGGGGCACTTCCCGTTCCCAGCGCTCTCACTTTCTGCTTCCGTCTGATTTTTGGATATGAAATGGGCGGATCCCTCCCAGCGACTGCAAGATGTATCTCTTATTATTATTATTATTATTATTTTTTTTGTAAATAAAGTTTTGTTAACTTCGAAAAGCACAAATACCGCCATTTATTTTTGCCCCCTGAGGGTCAAAGGGCCTGGCAACTGCATAACTACCGGTCCCCAATCAGATTGTACAATTTATTACAGTTTATGTATAGCCATATGTATCTCCCCTGATATGGACTTACTCCGCGCGTATTGATGTAATCACTCTGCATGTGATGTCATTGAGCTGCACATGACGATGTCATCGCTCTGCACATAATGATGTCATCACTCTGCACATAATGATGCCATTTCTCTACACATGATGATGTCATCAATCTGCACGCCATAGGTGTGCACAGCCTACTGCATTAGGATGTGCACCCCAAATCTCAAACGCACATGAACGTCACCTGCGGTCACAGAAAGGAGGCTCTGGTGGTGGCAGACAGTTGATTGGGAGCATATTACATTACGCCCTAAATATGGGTGTAACGTGTTCCTACTGTTGAACCTAGCCTTTAATATAATGGGGGCATTTACACTGGCTACTAGCCTCCCCAACCACCCACCTGGTGCTGTCCCTGGATAATGCTAATGCACATGGGGTGATTAGGGTGTGCCCAGGCACACCTGGCACACCCTGTGCGCACGCCTATGCTGCAGGCAATGATGTATTCAGCGATGCATCACTATGCTTATTTCTGTAGTCCCTTCCTCACCTCAGATCTGTTATTTTCTGTTCTATGGTTTGGTGTAGATTACTGTGCTATCAAATATTCACACTGGGAAGGCGGACAAAAATAAAATGTTATTGGCAGTAGGTCAGATGTGTGTTTGTAATTATCTTCAGAACTTTGTCTTGGGCGCCTTTACTTACTTTAGATTGTTATTAGTTTATTGTATATTTTAGTATTATTTAGTATTTATTAATGTATTGTATTATTGTTATTAATAATAATAATAATAAAGACTTTGTCATTCTTTGTCCCTGGTGTTTACCTGCTTTATGAACAGGACTCGTATCTGGCGCCCCCTAGTGGCTCTTGCGGATTTACCACGTATGTCAGGGCAACGTTTTTTTCCTGGTGCCTCCATGGCAGCATACCTGTGACAAGCTCCGCCTTGGCTCCTCCCTCAGGACCAGTAAATATTATAAAAGAAAAGGATTTGTGCACTCCCAGCATTCTCCTTTTTTTTTCCCTTCATCTCTCATGGTCAGTGAATGGCGATCGAACGTCCCTTACCTCTGCAGTCGGCAGCTCCCAGCTGGGTTCAAGCCTCTCCCAGGTGCAGTCCCTATTCTTGGGCAGCTAAATGCGCTAATCACATAGGGAGTCCCTTCTGTGGGTCTTTTGGGACAGCAGTTGTCTCTTAACTGCATTTATATTCTATTTGCTCAACCTTGCAGCAGAGAAAGCAGCTATATCTATTTTTCGCTTAGCCTTATCCTTCCATTTTTCCCTCCTGTCATCCATTCTCTCTCGCTTTCCTTTCCTTCCTCTCTCTTTTTCGCTTTCTTCCTCCCCCACCACCTTCACCTTCCTTGTGATATTGTACCTTCATCCCTGGTAACGACAGTGGGCGGCGCGCACCTCGCGCCGGCTTTTCTGAGTCCCTCAGCGTCTTCCTGCTCGCTCTGCGCATGCGCGGACGTCAGGAGACGGCTCGGTGGGCCAGGCTGAGTCAGACGTGTGACAACAAGAGATGGGCCGAAGATCCTTTAATAATCAAATTTTTTCCAGACAGTCAAGAAGATAAGCCCACCCATTAAAACAAATCTTTCCCACTTGGGATCTCTCTATCACTCTGGAGCCCTTTATCCAAACAGCCTTTTGCCCCATCTGATTCAGCATCCTTGTGGAATCTCCCTTGGAAACTATTTTTCTTTGTGGCGATGGCATCGGGCTGGGGAGTATCAGAACTTCAGGCTCTGGGATCAGAAGACAATAAAGCGGTGTTCCGGCCGAAATTTATACTTTTTAAATAAAAAATACCCCTATAATACACAAGCCTAATGTATTCTAGTAAAGTTAGTCTGTAAACTAAGGTCTGTTTTGTTAGTTTATAGCAGTAGTTTGTTATTTTATAAACTTACAGCAGGCCGTGGCCATCTTAAGTGTGGGCATCTGAAGCCAGACTGTATTTCTTCCTGGATCTTATCCTTGCAGATTTCGCACATGCTCAGTGCAGCACAAGCAGTGTAATAGGTTTCAGGTCAGGTTTCCATAGCAATGGCAGTTTCAGAGGAAGTTTCCGCCCCTTCCCAGAAGGCATTGCAAACAGGAAATGATGCGATGGGCCGCGGCCAGGGAGGAGGAAGTGAAAAATGAATACAGCAGATATACAGTAGGTGCTGAGAAAAAAAATAAAAAAAATATCCAATTTGTTTACAGTGCACAGTTTAGTGAGGGATGCTGAAGAGTTGTAAAAGTGGGTGGAACTCCACTTAATATTATTTTTTTTTGTACTCGGATTGAGTGGAACTTAGAACGGTACATGGATTCATCCCTAAGTTCTCCTCTTCCTCTACTATCTTCAAGCCTTAGGCCCTGCCGATCTTTTCAGATCCAATTTTGACCTTCTTCACGAAGACGATATTAATTCGGTACTAAGATACTATCTTCAAGCCACAACTCGCTTCAGATTGTCATATAACCTATTTGTAAAACTCCAAAAAAAAAAAAGACAGGGGCAAAGAATCATCATCTGGGGCCCTCCGGCCATTCCAGAACTGCAGTATCCATCATGCCTAGTCATGTCTGTGAATATCAGAGCTTTACAATATCTCATGGGACGTGTGGTTCTGCGGCAGCTGGGGAGCCATAGTTTGCAGACCCCTGCTCTAGTACAATAGTTTCTAGACATGTCCCCCCTGAAATATTTTGTTTCGGAATTTACCGACGGTAAAGCGCCGCTAGCAATAGCGCCGCTTTACCGCCGCCCCCCGCCCCAGTGTGAAAGGTCCTAAGAGACCATCTGAACTGCTGCACCTGCACCTGCCTGGATGTTAATATAGGCAACTCTGAGGCACAGACATGATTTCTATCACGGTTGCCAACCGCCCGTACATTGACAGTTTGTAAAAATCGTCCATAGATGTCCGTTACGGGCAGCGGCTGCCGTAAAAAGTATGGCAGTGGGCCAGTTTCAGGACTGTGCATGTGCAGTTCCGAAGCCAGCTGTGCTCGGGTGGGCTTGGAGAGGGGAGGGGGGGGGGCAGGCGGGCGTGTGGTTATCATTACGCTGCTTGGCGCCTTTTATAAATCACAGGACTGGAGGGGGATCAGGGACTGTCACTGGAGGACTGGTGGTCTGGAGGAGAAGAGGTGGTGATGAGGATCAAACCAGAAGAGCTGCCGAGCCGCCCGGAGGACCATTTTTTGACTGCCTTGCACCCAAGCAAGCAATGGAGGAGGTCAATGACAGCAGTCCCAGCCTTCAGACAGGCCACACAAAGTCTGTGGGGGGGGGGGGGGTCACTGATGTAAGGGGGGAGTGAATATACTAAGGAAGGGGGAAAGCTGATATAAAGGTTCCCTCTTATATCAGTAACACCCCGTTACCTTAGTGTATTCATTCTGCGGAACGTGGTCTGGTGCCAACCAGACCCCCCCCCTCCCACATCAGAGTTCTTGGTGTTTCCTTTTATATCAGTGCCCCCAGAGTCCCCCTTTGTATGGGGGAAGCCTACAGATTCTAAGGTAGTGCCCCCACACCCTGATGTAAAGGAGAACTCTGATGTAAAAGGCAATGCTGCAGACTCTGATGTAAAGGAGAACGCAGTGGACTCTAATGTGAGGGAGGCTCTGGTGACCAGAGACCACCTTACATCAGAGTTCCCCTTTACTACAGAGTCCGCAACATTCCCCCCCTACATCAGAGTCCTCAGAGCTCTCTTTCACATCAAAATCCACAGTGTTCACCTTTACATCATGGTCCACAGAGTTCTCCCTAGCACTGTAAAGTGGGAACCCTGCAGACTCTGTAAGTGGGAACTCTGTGCTGGGTTATTTTAACCTGACCTTCATGTAAAGGGAGAAATATGTTTTTTGCCTTTTTGTTCTACCTTAAACGCATTGCTAATAGTACTAGCTGTTTGTAGCTTAAGGGCTCATGCACACAGCTGCTTTTAGGGGCGTCTGGCATTTTTTTTTTTTACTGCCTCTGAACTCTCCTCCATGTTATCTTATGTGTCCATGCACACATAAACTTTCAGGAGTTTGGAGGCATTAGCGTTTGGTAAAAAAAAAAAAACGACTGCCAGTGCGTCCAGGAGCAGAGGCTAAACGCGGCTAAATGCTGTACCAAGCTTTTAGCCGCGTTTGGCGTTTTTAGGCGTTTTTAGGCGTTTTTATATTCAACAGAGTACTTTTACTGTAAAAATGCAGAAAACGCGCATAAATGTTCAAAAACTTGCTTAAAAGCACTATTCAGAAATGCGGCTATAGGCGTGTTTTTAATGCTGCTTTTTCCTAACGGCAGCGCTGGCAACTTATAGTGCATGAGCCCTAAATATTGATATTTGCACTGAAAACTGCCATTTTGGCAAACATTTCAAACTGTCAGTAAAATGTTGGCCCTGTCAGTAAATTGTTTTGTGTCATGTCAGTAAGTTTCACTTTGGGAGGTTTGCAGACTTGATTTCTGTATGGGTACACAAGAGGTGTATGGAGATATTCACTGCCGGTGATGGGCAAAGACTCCCCCACCTCATTAGACAATGAATATAATATGACTGTGGAAGGAGATGTATCAAATACCGATAAAAGACAGAAGTGGATACAAAATCAAAGAGACAAAAAAATAATAAATTGGATGTTTGTGCACATGATTCCTAAACATTCCCATAGGCCAGTGGTGGCAAACCTTGGCACCCCAGATGCTTTGGAACTACATTTCCCAGGATGCTCAACTACACTGCAGAGTGCATGAGCATCATGGGAAATGTAGTTCCAAAACATCTGGGGTGCCAAAGTTCGCCATCACTGCCATAGGCTGTGGAGTATGTGTAGACCTGCTCAGATTATATCATTGAGCGCCAACGTAACAATTCATTTATTGATTTTTAGAGTAGACCTTTCAACTCAAACAAATCATTAACAGAGATTAACAAACGCGTACTGCTTAGAATACCCTATAGGTGAATGAATCAAGTATTTTTGTGCCACCCAACAAGAACATATGACATTATATAATCTGGCAAAACCATATTATATAGGCAAAGCAATTTATTTTAATTGCCAACATAAAATTATATCACAACCAGTGGCGACCCATCCATTAGGGGCGGCCGGGCACCTCCCCCTCCACACCACCCCCCTATATGCAATGGATAGATTCATGCATAGCATGATTCTATCCATGGCTGCCGCGGCCGCCTCCCTATTCATGTGTCCGGCCCCTTTCAAGGTTTTTTTTAAAGCACCTAATTACAGCCAGAGGCTCTAATAGGCTTTTAAAATTGGGTGGGCTCGGGGGGCAGAGGATGCGCTCCGATCCCACCCAGGTGTGTTGCAACAGCGATTAATTATTCACTGTTGCAACACTGATTCTCCTCCCAGCCAATCGGGAAGCAGGTATGACACCCATTTCCCGATTGGCCAAAACGTCAGGCAATCCCATTGGACGCCTAGCGCCAGGAGGAGCAGAGAGAAGACGCACCACGGAAGCTGCTCCAGGAGAGGACACCGGAGCAGCTTTCCCCGAGCCCACCGCGCTTAAGGACAGGGCTGGAAGATGGCCGCATCAGCTCCGACCGCTTCTCTCATCGCTCGCATCCAGGGTAAGGACAGCGGGTGGTGGGGGTTTGCTGGGAGTGTTAGTCCCGTGCTGCGGAGGCGTTGGGGGTAGGTTTTGCTAGTGCCACTCCCCTCCAAAAAAAAAAAAAACCCCCACCGGCCGCCACTGATCACAACATAACAGCAATAACATTATATAATACATACCACCCAACTTTTTGAGATGGGAACGAGGGACACCTATTAGCAGGAGTATGGAGGCATAGGACACACCCCCTGCCACACCCCTTTAAAGGAGAATTGGACAGAAAATAAATAAATAAAACCCACAATTTTTTTTTTTTTTTTTAACCACTATCATTCCTTTTATATTGGATTTTGAAATTTACAGATGCAGCAATTTAGAAATTGGGTGAAAGGTTTAGCACCGGGAAACACTTTTTGAAAGATAAAGTGCATTTTATATACCTATAACTATATAGATCAGACCAAAAATGAGGGACCAATGAGGAGGAAAGAGGGACAGAGGGACTTTGTTCCAAATCAGGGACAGTTGGGAGCAGTGGCGGCCCGTGCAGGGGGGGCGCACGAGCACCGCCCCACCTATCCATGCGTCCGCCCCCCTCATCTACATACAGGGCGCCGGACTATGGATTCCAATGTTGGGAGGGGAGGGGTGTGTTTTTTGGAGGAACGTGATGAGAGCCAGAGGCTTTTTAGCCAACAGCCGAGGGAGGGAGAGAAGGAGAAGCGGCTGTCAGCTGAAAAGCTGTACATGGAGATCGGAGTTCACAGCTGTCCCTCCTGCCGCGCCGATCATTAACAGGAGATCGGGAGGCGCTTGCGGGTGTCCGGGAGCCGCCGCAGAAATGCGGGAGACTCCCGCACCTCACGGGAGACTTGGGATGTCTGAGTTATGACACCAGTCATTTGATGACTTGACGGTTCGGCTGAGAGCACAGGCAGCTGTTACCATTCATGGCATGTAAATGTTTTGGGAAACAGTTAAATCGATGAGTTTAGTTCCACTTTAAATAGTTTGTCTCTATGCTCTAACTGCCATGTTTTGGTGTACAGCTTGGTCTGTTAAAGCGGAACTAAACCCATCGGTTTAACAGTTTCATAAAACAGTTAAATTCCTGGCATGCTGGGATTGCTAACTGTCACATTTGCTTGTGTCCTCAACCAAACTGTCAAATCATTAAATAGCTGGAGTCATGACTGATCACATGTGCAGCACCATGGCAGCTGAAGATCAAACAGAGGCCAAGGTGGCGTCTTCCTTGGCTGAATACGATAGGAGGGTTTAGTTCCGCTTTAAAGGTAGTTGACTAATAACAGACTTTCTGGCAGGATCAACAGGTTAAAATGGTGTTTCGGCCGAAATTATACTTTTTAAATAAAAATACCCCTATAATACACAATCTTAATGTAATCTAGTAAAGTTACTCTGTAAACTAAAGTCTGTTTTGTTAGTTTATAGCAGTAGTTTTTTTTTTTTTAAACTTACAGCAGGCTGTGGCCATCTTAAGTGTGGGCATCTGAAGCCAGACTGTATTTCTTCCTGGATCTCATCCTTGCAGATCTCGCACATGCTCAGTGCAGCACAAGCAGTGTAATAGGTTTCAGGTCAGGTTTCCATAGCAACGACAGTGTCAGAGGAAGTTGCCGCCCCTTCCCAGAAGGCATTGCAAACAGGAAATGATGCGATGGGCCGCGGCCAGGGAGGAGGAAGTAAAAAATGAATACAGCAGATATACAGTAGGTGCTGAGAATTTTTTTTTTTAAACATCCAATTCGTTTACAGTGCACAGTTTAGTGAGGGATGCTGAAGAGTTGTAAAAGTGGGTGGAACTCCACTATAAAATAAAGGAAAATCAACAGTCTGTGAGAAGGTCAAAATCAGATAAGCTTTTATTAAACACACATTACAAATTATTACTTCCTATTCATCCAATCACAGAATAACATTAATATCAATTACATGAATGTCCATCAGATATGTTCTCCAAGACAAGGCTGGTAGGGTGATGGCCGCTCCCGGTGGCTCCTGATGTCCAGAGATAATGTGCTGCTGTCTGTCAATGTCCCTGGAATAGTCCATACGGTGATGACTCTGAAATAATTCTCAAATACATGTTCTCTGAGTTTTTGGTTGAGTTTTTCAGCTTTAGGCTACCTTCACACTGAAAGCGCCTGGCATTAGCGGTAAAGCGCCGCTAGTTTTAGCAGCAATTTACTGCCGTTTTAGTGAAGCTTTTTGGCCGCTAGCGGGGCGCTTTTAACCCCCGTTAGCGGCTGAAGAAAGGGTTAAACGCGCCCGTGTTGCTGTGCTGCCGAAGCGCTTTGCAGGCTCTGCCTTGTATAGCTCCTTTCTGTGTCTCCGCCTGACGATTGGCGGGTGCCGGCGGACATCCAGTGCCTGGCACCTGCAGATCGGCTTCTGTTGTAACTAACCACAGCAGAAGCGGCCCGCTGGTGGCGCACACGCGCGTGCCCCCTAGAGTACAGAAGGGTCGTCCTTTAGCAGTAAATCTGCTATAGGGTGGTCCTTAAAGTGGAGGGCCACCCTAAAATAAAAAATAGCATGAAAAATCTTTTAAAAATTAAAAAAAAAAAAATTAAAAAAAAAAGTTTTTTTAAACTTACCTGAACCCTTGTTGCTAGGCAGTCTTCCTAATCTGCCTCTTCCTATTCCGCGGCGTGTCCTGCTCCTCGGTGAGCGGCCCCGTTGCCTTCTGGGAGCTGTGTGTGTTCCCAGAAAACCACGGGGCCATTCACTGCGCGTGTGCAGTAGGAAACTGGCAATGAAGCCGCAAGGCTCCACTGCCTGTTTCCCTTAGTTAGGATGGCGGTGCCGGGACCCGAGAGCCGAGGGACGGGTCGGCCTCGGGCGGCCGACATCGCGGGCACCCAGGACAGGTAAGTGTACTTATTTAAAGTCAGCAGCTACAGTGTTAGTCGCTGCTGACTTTTAAAAACAAAATTTCCTGGCCGGCATCCCTCTTTAACTGGTTAAACCCAAAACCAAAAATATATTATATTGCAGCTTACCAATCATTAGATGTGGCGGCTGCATTTCTTTTCTTTTTTTTAAGGCTTTTTCCCTGCTGATTTGGCCAGTAACACACCTCTGGTATTAGAGCGCCCCCATTCTGGATGAAGGAGCACAGGGGACACCTTTGAGCAGCAGCACTGCCAGGCTGGAGGGAGTGTTGGATACACTAGCAGATTTAGACGCACTAACAAAATGAAGCCAAGCTCCAGCTCACAATTTCTAAGCAGTTACAGCAAACAGTTTTGTCTCGTTTGGGATAAAGGTTTTACATAAATAAATAAAATCTGATTCTTGTAAGCGCCCCATCAGTGCTAAATGCTACATCTGTAGGGACAGCTTGCTCATTTGAAAAACAACAGACTTACTGACTGGATCATAAGGTGAAAATAAAGGAAGGAAAGCATAAAAAAGGAAACTAATGCAGCCGTCACATCTTATGGCGTGTACACACGACCGGACTTTCCGGCAGAAAAGGCCCGATGGAATCATTCCGTCGGACATTCCGATCGTGTGTGTGGGCTTCATCGGACTTTTTATTTCTAAAATTCTGGCGGACATAGAAATAGAACATGTTTCAAATCTTTCCGACGGACTTAATTACTATCGGGAAAACCGCTCGTCTGTATGCTATTCCGACGGATCAAAAAAAACGCAAGGGCAGCTATTGGCTACTGGCTATTGAACTTCCTTTTTCTAGTCCCGTCGTACGTCATCGCGTTCTAAACGATCGGACTTTGGTGTGATCGTGTGTAGGCAAGTCTGTTTTAGCGGAACTCCGTCAGAAAGACCGTCGGAGTCTATTCTGACGGAGAGTCCGGTCGTGTGTAGAATTGGTAAGCTGCAATATAATAAATGTTTGCTTTTGGCTTTATTATGGCTTTAAATCACTTATGTCTATACAGTGTCTTAAAAAAGTATTCATACCCCTTGAAATTTTCCACACTTTGTCATGTTACAACCAAAAACGTAAATATATTTTATTGGGATTTTATGTGATGGACCAACACAAAGTGGCACATAATTGTGAAGTGGAAGGAAAATGATAAATGGTTTTCACATTTTTTTACAAATAAATATGTGAAAAGTGTGGGGGCATTTGTATGGCGCCCCCCGGAGTCAATACTTTGTAGAACCGCCTTTCTCTGCAATTACAGCTGCAAGTCTTTTTGGGGATGTCTCTACCAGCTTTGCACATCTAGAGAGGGACATTTTTGTCCATTATTCTTCTTTGAAAAATATCTCAAGCTCTGTCAGATTGGATGGAGAGCGTCTGTGAACAGCAATTTTCAAGTCTTGCCGCAGATTCTCAATTGGATTTAGGTCTGGACTGTGACTGGGCCATTCTAACACATGAATATGCTTTGTTCCAAACCATTCCATTGTAGCTCTGGCTGTATGTTTCGGGTCGTTGTCCTGCTGGAAGGTGAACCTCCACCCCAGTCTCAAGTCTTTTGCAGACTCTAATGCCGCGTACACACGGTTGGACTTTTCGTCTACAAAAGTCCGACGGACGCCGACGGACTAAAGCTGGCTGACAATCCGATCGTGTGTGGGCTTCCCTGGACTTTCAGCAGGCTTTTCCAGGCGCAAATCTGACGGACTTTAGATTTGGAACATGCTTCAAATCTTTACGTCGTAACTCCGCCGGACCCAGAAATCCGCTCGTCTGTGTGCTAGTCCGACGGACAAAAACCCACGCTAGGGCAGCTATTGGCTACTGGCTATCAACTTCCTTATTTTAGTCCGGTGTACGTCATCACGTACGAATCCGTCGGACTTTTGTGTGATCGTATGTAGGCAAGTCCGTTCGTAAGAAAGTCTGCCGCAAGTCCACCAAAAGTCCACCAAAAGTCCGCCAAAAGTCTGACAAAAGTCCGTCAAAAGTCTGTCGGTCAGGCTGTCGGACTTTTGTAGCCGAAAAGTCCGACCGTGTGTACGCGGCATAACAGGTTTTCTTCTAAGATTGCCCTGTATTTGTCTCCATCCATCTTCCCATCAACTCTGACCAGCTTCCCTGTCCCTGCTGAAGATAGCATCCCCACCACATGATGCTGCCACCACCATGTTTCACAGTGGGGATGGTGTGTTCAGGGTGATGTGCAGCGTTAGTTTTATGCCACACATAGTTTTGTTTTTAGGCCAAAAAGTTCCATTTGGATCTCATCTGACCAGAGCACCTTCTTCCACATTTGCTGTGTCCTCCACATGACTTCTGACAAACTACAATCGGGACTTCTTATGACTTTCTTTCCACAATGTCTTTCTTCTTGTCACTCTTCCATAAAGGTCAGATTTGTGGAGAACACGACTAATAGTTGTCCTGTGGACAGATTCTTCCACCTGAGCTGTGGATCTCTGCAGCTCCTCCAGAGTTACCATGGACCTCTTGGCTCTTCTCTGATGAATGCTCTCCTTGCCCGGCCGGTCAGTTTAGGTGGACGGCCATGACGTCTGAAGGCAATTGGTTCCACTAGGTTTTAGTTAGGAGTATCAGAGTAAAAGGGACTGAATACAAACGCACGCCACACTTATTCATTTGTAAAAAATTTTGAAAAACAATTATTATTTTCCTTCCACTTCACAATTATGTGCCACTTTGTGTTGGTCTATCACATAAATTCCCAATAAAATATATTTATGTTTTTAGTTGTAACATGACAAAATGCAGAAAATGTCAAGGGGTATGAATACTTTTTCAAGGCACTGTATATTAAGACATCGGGGGTTGACTTATTAGAGGAATAGAGAGTGTTCTGTTAGCAAAGAGAATGTTCACTTTGCCTCTTGAATAAAGTGAAGCCATTCAAATACTGTACAAGAATAAATCTTTTTTTTTTTTTTAAACTTCTCTTGTGCATGAGGGTATTTAAGTGTTATTAAATCATATTATCTGAATAGTGATTATAACCACTTACCTGGGCACTTACCTTGTCAGCTTCTGCAATTTCTTAACAGTTTTCCTTTCCTCTTCCTGCAGCCGGTCCAAAGATCCCTGCCGGAGGTTCCCTTTTCTGGGGTGACTCCATTGTCCGGCGGGGTCTTATGGAACCCCTCATACATGTGAAGTCCTGGGAGAGACCACAGACCAGACAGGACTGGAAGGAGCTAGAGCGGCCTGGATGGGGCATGCATAGCGACACTTTACTAAACTTTACTAAGCATAGGATGCATTAAGGTGAAAAAACACAAGCCTTTGGTTACTATGCACACCTACACCAGATTCTGTGTCCACCAGTTTTAGTAAATCTCCCCATAGGCATCTTGGTACTTACAGTGTACACCTTTCCTTGCTGCTGACTCCTGATCTCTCATTGTTGCTTCCCTGAACTTCCAGTCTTCACAAGTTAAAGCGTTACTAAACCCAAAACTCTGCATTCACTATATCTGGTCTCCCACAGTACACAGTACTCGGTAATGCACTTGTTTTAGTAAATATAAACTGCTAAATACCTTTTCTCATCAGCAGTGTATACATACCTCCCAACATTTTGAGATGGGAATGAGGGACACCTACTAGCAAACATATGTAGGCATAGGACACGCCCCCTGCCACACTCCCTTAAAAGGAGAATTATCCAAAAAAAAAGGTTAATTAAATCTACAAGGGCTTTTTTTTTTACCACTACTATTCCTTTATATTGGCTTTTCAAATTTACAAATGCAACAATTTAGAATTTGGATGAAAGGTTTAACACTGGGAAACTCTTTTTGAAAGATAAAAAGTGCATTTTATGAGGGGGAAAGAGGGACAGAGGGACATTGCTCCAAATCAGGGACAGTTGAGCATTATGGTGTATAGCAGCCTTGTGTCCTCTATCAGTGTCTGGTTAAAGCTTATAGGAGGTGTAATGGTCATGCGTACCGGGCTAATGCATAGCTGTGTGGGTAGCAGCCATTTTGTCACATCTCATCCCAGCCATGTTGTCTTGTGAAGGGCACACCACAGTGACCTTACCCCCACCTTTTTCTTTCAGTTATACAATACACAAACTGTTAACTGAGGCCGGGACCTTATCAATCCAGTGATCAGACACCCAGACTTTTCCATTACCCAATCCACAATTTAAAGAAGTAAAGGCAGAAGGTTTTTTTTTTTTTTTTGCATTAGGATAAAAAAATTCTGTGTGTAGCAGCCCCCCTAATTACTTACCTGAGCCCCATTTCTCTCCAGCGATGTCCACGAGTGTCTTAGCCGTCCAGGACTCTCCTCCTGATTGGCTAAGACACAGCAGTGGCGCCATTGGCTCCCCTGGCTGTCAATCAAAGTCAGTTAGCCATTTAGAAGAGAGAGAGAGGGGGCGGTGCCAGGTCGGGGCTCCGTGTCTGAATGGACACAGGGAGCTGTGACTCGGCTTGGGTGCCCCCATAGCAAGCTGCTTGCTGTGGGGGCACTCGACAGGAGGGAGGGGCCAGGAGCAGCAACGAGGCAATTGAGAAGAGGAGGATCTGGGCTGCTCTGTGCAAAACTAACTGCACAGGGCAGTGTTTGTTATTATTATTTTTTTTTTTAAACAAGACTTTACAATCACTTTAAGGCTGGAAACCCTAATAAAACTGTCACCCTCTCAATCCAGAGAAACAACAGATACCGGTTGTAAATAGCTCAATCCACATAAAGTGCAGACCGTTTAGCATAATAGTTCTGAAACTTCAGCATATTTTATAACTTCCAAAATAATAATAATAGCACAGCCATAATATGGACATATTTAATTTTCTCAGATCATGTTGTAACGTTTCAAGTCCAAACACCCCTATGTCAGATCATATGGGGAACCACTGGCACCCCCTTATTCCTCCTAGGTAAAATAAACATCGGAAAGCTGCCATGGTTATATTTGCACACCTCCCAACTTTTTGACATGGGAACGAGGGACACCTATTAGCAAATGTATGTAGGCATAGGACACGCCCCCTGCCACACCCCCTTAAAGAAGAATTATACATAAAAAAAAAGATCAGTTAACCCGCAAGTGTTTTTTTTTTTTACTACTATTATTCCTTTATACTAGTTTTGAAATTTACAAATGTGGCAATTAAGAAATTGAATGAAAGGTTTAGCATTGGAGAAACACTTTTTGAAAGATAAAAAGTGCATTTTATACACAGTTAGGTCCATATATATTTGGACACAGGCACAATTTTCATACTTTTGGCTCTGTATGCCACCAGAATATAATGAAAATGAAACAATCCAAATGAATTTGAAGTGCAGACTTTCAGCTTTAATTCAAGGGGTTGAACATAAAAATAGAAGTACAAATTTTAGGAACTGCAACCATTTTTTTACACAGTCCCCCCATTTTCAGGGGCTCAAATGTAATTGGACAAGTGAATGAAATCCTAAATAAAATGTTCATTTTTAATATTTTGTTAATCCTTTACTGGCAATGACTGCCTGGAGTCCGGAACCCATGGACATCACCAAAGACTGGGTTTCCTCCTTTCTGATGCTTTGCCAGGCTCTAACTGCAGCTGTCTTCAGTTGTTCTTTGTGAGTCTTTTTGCCTTTAGTTTTGCCTTCAAGTGAAATGCTCAATTGGGTTGAGATCAGGGGATTGACTCGGCCATTGCAGAATATTCCAGTTCTTTTCTTTCAAAAGCTCCTGGGTTGCTTTTGCAGTGTGTTTTAGATTATTGTCCATCTGTACTGTGAAGCGCCGTCCAATCAACTTTGCTGCATTTGGCTGAATCTGGGCTGACAGTATATCTCTAAACACTTCAAAATTCATCCGGCTGCTTCTGTCTTCTGTCACATCATCAATAAACACCAATGACCCAGTGCCACTGGAAGCCATGCATGCTCATGCCATCACACTGCTTCCACCATGTGACCACAGATGACGTAGTGTGCTTTGGTTCATGAGCTGTTCCAAACCTTCTCCATACTTTCTTCCCGTAATTCTGGTACATCTTAGTTTCATCCATCCAAAGAATGCTTTTCCAGAACTGGTCTGGCTTTTTTAGATGTTTTTAGGCAAAGTCTATTCTGGCTTTTCTATTTTTCAGGCTTATGAATGGTTTGCACCTTATGGTGAACCCTCTGTATTTGCGAAGTCTTCTCTTGATTGTAGACTTTGACAACGATACGCCCACCTCCTGGAGAGTGTCCTTTACTTGTCTGGATGTTGTGAATGGGTTTTTCTTTACCATAGAGAGGACCTTGCGATCATCCACCACTGTTATCTTCTCTGGACGTCCGGACCTTTTTATGTTGCTGAGCTCAACAGTGCGTTCTTCTTTCCACAGAATGTACCAAACTGTTAATTTGACCACTCCTAATGTTGCTGCTATCTCTCTGATGGATTTTTTTAGTTTTTGAAGCCTTACAATGGATTGTTTCACTTGCATGGACAGCTCCTTTGATCGTATGATGTAGGTTCACAGCAAAAGATTCCAAATGCAAATACCACACTTAGAATCAACTCCAGAGCTTTTACCTCCTTAATTGATGAATAAATAACGAAGAAGTAGCCCACACCTGGCCATGAAACAGCCTTTGATTCAATTGTCCAATTACTTTTACTTCCTTGAAAAAGGGGGGGTTGGCTATTCGTAAGAGCTGTAATTCCTAAACCCTTCCTCCGATTTGGATGTGCATACCCTCAAATTAAACCTGAGAGTGCGCACTTTCAGACCATATCCATTATAGAACTATAGCTTGAATATGTTTTGGCGAATACCTGGGAAAAAACTAAAATTGTGCCTGTGTCCAAATATATATGGACCTAACTGTACAACTATATGGATCAGACCAAAATGAGGGACAAATGAGGAGGAAAGAGGGACAGAGGGACATTGTTGCAAATCAGGGACAGTCTATCCAAAATCAGGGACAGTCTATCCAAAATCAGGGACAGTTGGGAGCTATGTATTTGTTTTGAAGTGAATTTCATGCTGGATAATAATCTGCTCATTCTCAAACTGGAGACACTTATCGAAAATTGTATCTGAGACATGGTTATTAATGTAAAGACCTCCCAGCAACCACCCCCTAGACCAGACAATTGGTCGTATGGTCTCTGTCAACACCCGTTTGATCTTAAAGAACAAGGGAGATGCCAGGACAGTTTGAGAGTTCCCCTTTACCATCAATTCAGGAAAATCTGTCAAGTTTAAGAACCGATAACACCCGGCTCATCAACCGAACTCTGTTCAACCCAAGGACATCGCACAAGTATTCCTCTTCTCAATCCGTTTTATTTCTCTGTTGCTGAATTATGTCTTTATTTCTTTGAAACACTTCTTTTCTGTAAACATTTTATTGGCACAATTTTGACTTTTTCATTATTAAAACCGTATTTTGAAAAGTATTAACCTTGTCCCTAAGCTCTCAATGCAAGCTAAAAAAAAAAGAACCTGTCTCTAGGATAAATCCTCTGAACATTCCTGTCTGTTGTGACAGTGTGTGTTACAGATGATTATTCGAAAATCATACTTGGTCTTGCTAAAATTTATGAGTTTCCTCCTGCTCGGTCCAAAAAAAGGGGGTGGTGGCAGTTAAAGGGTTAATTGCTCAATTAGCCCAGTGGCAATCGCTCTCAGGCTGCTGGCACCTAGATTGTGGTCCCGCAAGCTGGAAAATCTTTGTGCTGGGTGCAGCTGAGAGTGGCATTGTCACGTCAGTGTCAGCGCGGTGTGAGATTGGCCGCTCCTTTGTCACGAGTTAGTGAGGAGGGCAGGGATCTGATACCCGCGTTCGTCACAGGAGGACTTTTCATTCTCCTTTGACTGTCCTATGAGGCTGCAGGACTATTAACCCTCTGGTTGGACAGTGCTGATTGGCCCTATGCTGATTACATGCACCCCCCCCCCCCCCCCAAAAAAAAAAAAAAAATCTCTAGCAATACACACCAAACTGAAAAGTGCCCCCAAGGCTCTATACCTATCAGCAGATGGATTAGGGACAGTGGAAAAAGGGGAGGATCAGAGAAGACAGGATCAAAGAGCCTTTTTACATGCAGAGGATTAACCCCTTAGGTTCCACAGTGAGTATAACGAGCATTCTTTCCTGCATATACTGACTGATTTTACTGTTGTGGGTTTAGTAATACTGTCACTTTAAGGCCTCATGTACACTGCTGCTGGTAAACGGACGTTTAGGAGCAGTTGGGCATTTTTTTCAACTGCTCCTGGACCCTCCTCTATGTTATCTTATCAGTACATGTACACAGGGTCGTTTATAGTCGTTTCTAGGCACTTGTGTTTGGAGGCTTTTTTTGGAACCCAAAAAAATGCGTTCAGAAGCTGTGTTTAGAGGCATTTCAAATAGTGTGGGGACAAAAAGTATTCAGACCCCCTTAAATTTTTCACTCTTTGTTATATTGCAGCCATTTGCTGCCATTTTTTTCCTCATTAATGTACACACAGCACCCCATATTGACAGAAAAACACAGAATTGTTGACATTTTTGCAGATTTATTAAAAAAGAAAAACTGAAATATCACATGGTCCTAAGTATTCAGACCCTTTGCTGTGACACTCATATATTTAACTCAGGTGCTGTCCATTACTTCTGATCATCCTTGAGATGGTTCTACACCTTCATTTGAGTCCAGCTGTGTTTGATTATACTGATTGGACTTGATTAGGAAAGCCACACACCTGTCTATATAAGACCTTACAGCTCACAGTGCATGTCAGAGCAAATGAGAATCATGAGGTCAAAGAAACTGCCTGAAGAGCTCAGAGACAGAATTGTGGCAAGGCACAGATCTGGCCAAGGTTACAAAAAAATTCTGCTGCATTTGGGGTTCCTAAGAGCACAGTGGCCTCCATAATCCTTAAATGGAAGACGTTTGGGATGACCAGAACCTTTCCTAGAGCTGGCCGTCTGGCCAAACTGAGCTATCGGGGGAGAAGAGCCTTGGTGAGAGAGGTAAAGAAGAACCCAAAGATCACTGTGGCTGAGCTCCAGAGATGCAGTCGGGAGATGGGAGAAAGTTGTAGAAAGTCAACCATCACTGCAGCCCTCCACCAGTCGGGACTTTATGGCAGAGTGGCCCGACGGAAGCCTCTCCCCAGTGCAAGACACATGAAAGCCCGCATGGAGTTTGCTAAAAAAACACCTGAAGGACTCCAAGATGGTGAGAAATAAGATTCTCTGGTCTGATGAGACCAAGATAGAACTTTTTGGCCCTAATTCTAAGCGGTGTGTGTGGAGAAAACCAGGCACTGCTCATCACCTGTCCAATACAGTCCCAACAGTGAAGCATGGTGGTGGCAGCATCATGCTGTGGGGGTGTTTTTCAGCTACAGGGACAGGACGACTGGTTGCAATCGAGGGAAAGATGAATGCGGCCAAGTACAGGGATATCCTGGACTAAAACCTTCTCCAGAGTGCTCAGGACCTCAGACTGGGCCGAAGGTTTACCTTCCAACAAGACAATGACCCTAAGCACACAGCTAAAATAACGAAGGAGTGGCTTCACAACAACTCCATGACTGTTCTTGAATGGCCCAGCCAGAGCCCTGACTTATACCCAATTGAGCATCTCTGGAGAGACCTAAAAATGGCTGTCCACCAACGTTTACCATCCCACCTGACAGAACTGGAGAGGATCTGCAAGGAGGAATGGCAGAGGATCCCCAAATCCAGGTGTGAAAAACTTGTGGCATCTTTCCCAAAAAGACTCATGGCTGTATTAGATCAAAAGGGGGCTTCTACTAAATACTGAGCAAAGGGTCTGAATACTTAGGACCATGTGATATTTCAGTTTTTCTTTTTTAATAAATCTGCAAAAATGTCAACAATTCTGTGTTTTTCTGTCAATATGGGGTGCTGTGTGTACATTAATGAGGAAAAAAAATTAACTTAAATGATTTTTGCAAATGGCTGCAATATAACAAAGAGTGAAAAAATTAAGGGGGTCTGAATACTTTCGGTCCCCACTGTATATATATATATATATGTGTGTGTGTGTGTATATGTAAAGCGCTGTGTAAATTGACAGAGCTATATAAGTACCTGTAATACCGCTTTAAAATCTGCATGTCATCTCCTATTTCTCCACAAGATGGCTCACTCAGCTGGCAACAGCCTGATTTTTAACACAGTTGACAGTCTGGTGTTCCGCTCAGAGAGAGACGGAGAAAAGAAAAATAGGTACGGCTCTGTCTTCCTTTCTGTGGATTGCAACTGCGGAGAAAAACAAGGCTGTGCTTTTTTCTTTTTTTTAAACGGGGTTTTAATCTGAAATAGAAACTTAAACAAATCGCATGTTCCTGGGCCGTGCTGAGCAAATGTAGCACGTGAGACTGAATTTTGTGGAAGATCAAGACACTTCCTGATTTATTTTTTTATATAATGGAACCGGTGGACTTCAAAGAGGAGCTGAACTGTTCCATCTGTCTGAACGTTTATACAGATCCCGTAACACTGAGATGTGGACACAACTTCTGCCAGGTCTGTATTGGCCATGAGCTGGATACACAGGAAGGGTCTGGGGGTTACACCTGCCCCAGATGCCGAAAAAGGTTTCCCGAGAGGCCCGTGCTGCAGGAGAATGGAGACCTGGGCACCACAGGCGACTGTTTTATCGCACCGCCATCCCAGTTTCAGGTCCCCAACATCTTCTGTACTTACTGCATTCACTCCCCGGTACCCGCCGTCAAATCCTGCCTGCTCTGTGAAGCTTTTCTGTGCGACGACCATCTGAAAGTCCACAGCAAGTCGCTGGAGCACGTCCTGTCTGAACCCAACACGTCCCTGGAGAACAGAAAATGCTCCATCCACAGGAAGATCCTGGAGTATTACTGCTCTAAAGACGCCGTCTGCGTCTGCGTGTCTTGCATTGCCTTTGGAGACCACAGAGGCCACGTGGTGGAACCTCTGAACGTGGCCTTCGAGAAGAAGACGGAGAAGCTGAGATACTTCTTGGAGAAGCTGACCTCCAAGAAAAAGAGGGGCGAAAAGAGGGTGCGCAACTTGCAGAAGCGCAGGATGGAAGTGCAGGAGAAGGCCTCCGGGGTGACGAAGAGGGTCTCGGCCCTTTTCAGGGACGTCCGGGAACAGTTGGACCTCCTGGAAAAGAGGGTCCTCAGCGAGATCTCAAGCTGGGAGGAACATGTTTCGCTGTCGGTTTCTGATCTGATTCAGCAACTGGAAGTCAAGAAGGATGAACTGTCCAGAAAGATGCACCACATTGAAGAGCTGTGTAACATGACCGACCCAGTCACCGTCCTACAGGGAAGAGACATTTGGAGGGACGATCTTTGCGATCCTCAAGATGGAGACGATGAAGCCAGGGAGTGGGATTATAAGAGAATCTACGAGTCCGAAGATCTGGATGAGGGTCTGATCTCATTGACTTTACACGCGGGTTTAGCCGACATAATGACCGGCATCAAGAGAGGGATCTACGTCTCGGAGTCTTTGGATATAATGCTCGACCTAAACACCGCCGGCAATTATGTGACTATATCGGGGGATCTAAAGACTGTCTCCTGGTCAGAGATGAACCATTATCGCCCAGAGACGCCGGAGAGGTTCCAGTATTGCCAAGTCATAAGCGGCAGGAGCTTCAACTCCGGGCGACAATACTGGGAGGTGGAGACCAGCGAGTCAGGGGACTGGATGATTGGGGTGTGTTACCCCAGCATTGACCGGAAGGGGGTTCAGTCCTATATCGGAAACAATCACAAATCCTGGGGTTTGTGCAAATTCAATAATGAGTATTCGGTGATCCATTGCAGCGAGGTCAGTCAGATACCGTATTGTGTTTCCTGCCAGAGTTTCAGAATTTATTTGGATTACGAGGCCGGACAGTTGTCCTTTTATGAACTTCGGGGTTCCATCAGACACTTACACACCTTCTCCGCCACCTTCACAGAGCCCCTCCATGCTGTATTTTATGTTTGGGGTGAATGGGTGAGAATCAAGAGCTGAGGAGAACTAGGTCTGTACATGTGGAGGCTCCATGTAAAAATCGTTTTGGATGGAGTAGGGAAAGTGGTATTGCTCTCTGCAGGGGCGTACCTACAGGGGTCGCAATTGGAACACCTGGATATGAGGGGCGGCAGCATACAGAAGAACAGCTCCCCTCCATTTTCCTCCTGCAGCCTGCTTCTCCTCCTCTCCCTCCCGCAGACATTCAGCGGCTGCAGGAGGAACATGAAGGGAACCAATTCTTTTATATGCTGCCCCTCTTATCCAGATCCTGCTGCCCTTGGGCCCCCCCTGTGTGCTCTCCTTGCCCTCCCCCTTCCTCCTTAGCACTGCCAGGTTCCCCCCTTCCCCTCTCTATCCGGCTGCCGTAGGAGATGTGTCAGGATGGAGAGCAGGGAAGGGGCTGGTAAATATGTCATTTACCAGCCCCTTCCTTTTTCTGAATGGACAGAGTCAGTGATCAGTACCGATGGCTCACTGTGTTCATTCATAACTGAGGCATAGTAAACTGTTTTTCCTATGCTTCAGTTTGTGAATGAACAGGAAGCTCTGTACAGAGCTATTCCTGTCCATTCATTCTGTGCAACGAAGATGCAGAGATGGAGATAGAGGTCTGTGTCCTCAATCTCCTTTCTCGGTCTCAAAGGTGAAACATCAGAGGTCTGTTTAGACCCTTGATATCTCACCAGAGCCCACCAATTAGGGATTCTAAAGAAAAAATTGTAAAAAATAATAACAAAAAAAAAATAAAAAACTACTGACACCAGTGGCAGAACTACCAGGGTCGCAAAGGTCACACTTGCGACCGGGCCCTGGAGTTCCGCCACCGTGATGGGGCCCCAAGATGGCAGAAAGGGGGCCAGCTGCGGGACTGTAATTAAGGGTCCCACGATGGGAGTGAAGGGCCCCGGAATCAGTGGGAAGGTCCCCGGGCCCAGAGGGAAGGGCCCCCGGCCCAGGGAGGCCCGTCATGGTTTCCTGCACCGGTGCCCTGAAGATTCTAGTTACGCCTCTGGCTCTCTATATCCTTGTTAGTGAATGACTGTAGTTGTGTTAATGTGGATCGTTTCTGCAACAGCATTCACTGATGTATGGTGGGCGGCGTATTTCCCCAAACACAGAAGTGGTAATTTTGAGGAAATGGGCTGTGGAGTGGAGAGGGAATAGAACACCTGTCAGGTTTTTGTTGCTGTCTGTGCCCCTGTTAGGGAAATTCCCTCTATTAGTCCTGTTTGCCATTGTCATCAAAAGTGAAAGAAAATACTACATAGTTGGTAAGGTTGAATAAAGACACCAGTCCATCCAGTTCAACCTGAGTGAGTGCGGGTGAGTGTCTACAATCGTCCCTATCCCTGTACATTGTGTCTCATTAAGCTGCTCCTCTATTATATATCATTTATTTAAGGTACCCATATAGCGCTGTCAATTTACGCAGCGCTCCACACATGCATTGCACACTCACATCATTCCCTACCCTCAAGAAGCCCACAATCCAAGGTCCCCAACTCACATTCATATACTAGGGGTCAATTTTTTTGGACAGAAGCCAATTAACCTACCAGCATGTCTTTGGAGTGTGGGAGGAAACCGGAGTACCCGGAGGAAACCCACGCAGGCACAGGGAGAACATGCAAACTCCAGGCAGGTAGTGTTGTGGTTGGGATTTGAACCAGCGACCCTTTTTACTGCTAGGGGAGAATGCTACCCACTACACCACTGTGCCGCCCAAAATTACTAAAGTACTACATTTTGGGTTGGTACCAGAACAGGAATAGAGAGTAATCTACCAATGGGGACACTCTTTCCAGTGACAATGAGGGACTCCCTCTCTTTGGAGGGATTTCTTCTCACTTCCTGTTTCGTCTACGGGACAGGAAGTGATGGGAAATCTCTCCAATGGGACATGGATGGCCATAAAAAAAAAACAAAAAAAAATAAAAAACCTGAGGGGTTATAGAGGAACCTTCTCTTGGGGCCCATTTACACTGGTGCATTGTTTTTTTGTTTTTTTTTTAAACACATATTGTGTTTTTAGAGTGTTTTTATAGTATTCAAATTTAACGTAATGCATATGTGTTTTAGATGCGTTTTCATCCCTGGTCACGGGGGGGGGGGGAACAAATTGACTAAAAAAAAAACACTTGTAAAAATACACAGTGCATTTTCTTTCTGCGTTCCCATTGGTGCATTTTCATTGGTGCGTTTTTTCAAACAGGGCGCCAAAGATGCAGCAAGCAGGACTTTTAAAAAAATGTAGCACAGATATGTGAACAGATAATACTTAAAGGAAATCATTTTTAATGCGCTTTTGTCGCGATGGAAAGGTACCTTTTAGCGTTGCAAAAGCGCACCAGTGTGAACGAGGCTTCCTCTATCCAAAATGAAAAAAAGAAATAAGAGTTTTGCCTTTCTATTTTAAAGCGGAGGGCCACCCTAAAAAAAAAACAAAAAACGGCATTAATATTCTTTAAAAAATTTTTTAAAAAATTTGAAAAAAAAAAATTTAACTTACCAGAAACCCCTGTTGCTAGGCAGTATTCCTAATCTGCCTCTTCCTATTCTGCAGTGCTTCCTCCTCTTTGGCGAGCGGCCCCGTTGCCTTTGGGACATGTGTGTGTCCCAGAACACAACGGGGCAATTCACAAAGCGCCGTGCGACTTGCGCATGAGCAGTAGGAAACAGGCAGTGAAGCCGCAAGGCTCCACTGCCTGTCTCCCTTCGTTAAGATGGCGGCGCCGGCAGCCAATCCGATGGACGGAACGGCCTCGGGGGGGGGGGGCAGACATCGCGGGCTCGTTGGACAGGTAAGTGACCTTATTAAAAGTCAGCAGCTACAGTGTTTGTAGCTGCTGACTTTTTAAAAAAAACACATCACAGCTGGAACACCCCTTTAAGATATTAAAACCCAATTCTGGGCAAAGAAATATTAATTTTCCTAAGCAGTGGACATTTTGTCTAGGGGTGAGCAGAAGGCATGTACTCACTTGATCCTTCAGAAAACGGCGCTCCCCCATAGTCCAGCAATGGACTGTTCCTGGTCTTTGGAGCCTACTTTGGGCCTGCTGACGCTAGGAACAGTCCACTAGAAAGACGGCTGCAGCACGGGGGTGTCCGACCTATCTTATGATGTGAGGAATCAAGATCAAGTATATACCCGCTCTCCTAGAAAATAAAGTAGAACTATAGGCAAAACTAGTAGGGGAGGGTTATAAACCTAGCAAGGTTTATCTTTGCCATTGGGGAGATTTCCCTTCACTTCCTGCCCCACAGCCAAACAGGAAGTGAGAGGAAATCCCTGCAGATTAAGGGAATCTTTTGGGGACCCCAAAGGTCACCAAAACTAGTGTCCCCATTGGAAGATTTCCCCTCTAATACTTTTCTGGGGACAACCCAAAATTTGGGATTTTCTTTTACTTTCACTTTCAATGATGATGGTAAACAGGACATGGAGAAGGTGAATAAAAAGACAGCAATAAAAACCGACAGGGGTTCTAATCCCTCTCCACTCTATCCAAAACTAAAAACAAAAAAACAAAAAAACAAGTTGCCTTTAGGTATAGTTTAACCCGGGCAGTGTGGGCACAGCCTTACCTGGGGAAAAAAAAAAATGTTTTGCCCGGAGTTGGGCTTTAAGCAACAGTGTGTATGAGGCCTAAATCATCCAATGGGGGCGCCGTTAGGATGGGAATTCCCCTCACTTTGGCTAACTTTCATTTCCTCTCAAGGACAGGAAGTGAAGAGAAATCTCCCCAGGCTGGACACAAGCAGGAGAAAAAAAAATATCCAGTTAAAGGTTTGAACCCCTCAAAAGTCTATGCAAAACTTAAAAAAAAAAAACACAAAAAAAAAGAAGAAACGAAAAAAAACAAAAACAATGTTGGCTTTTCACACCTTTAAGGGGAATGTATATTCTTTATGATCATTTTCAGACATACATACAATATAGTTTAGCTTGCTGTTAATAATCCTATGGATGTGGGTAATATTTTAAAATTCTGTGTATAATTTGTTATTAGATATGTATATGGGGGGAGGGGGGGTGTTACGTATGCAGGCACTGCTTTGCTGAAATGCTACACTGGGGTCGTCTTCACTGCTTCTTCCCAACAATGTCTACGTGTCGGCCAACTGGTTGAAAACAATGCACTCCCTGTGTGGCTGAAATAATGAGTAATTGCACTGAGCCACTGAGAGCTCCCCCTAGTGGCTAATCTACAAATACATTTAATACAATAAAGAAATTATACAAAAGCGTGATTGTAAGATTGTGAGCCTCATCAGTGATTGTAAGGGAAACGCTGATCGAAACTACTCTATACATTCCCTTTTCAGGGAACGTAAAGAAGAACTCCACTTTTGTTGGGAACAAAAACATTGATCTATGTACATTGCAAGGATTTTAAAACACTTTTGTTTTGTCATACGGCACTGCGGTTCTTTAACTTTAAATTGCGCGGTCGTTTGATGTTGTACTCATATAACATTTATGTCCTTTTTTTTTGCACAAATAGAGCTTTCTTTTGGTGGTATTTGATTACCTCCTGCAGTTTTTATTTATTGTGCTATAAACAAAAAAGACTGACAATTTTAGAAATCAAATAATAAAAAAAAAAGATATATATACAGTATACAGACAAGCCTTATAAATTCTGCACTTTGAATCTATGGGAAGGACAGCTGTAGAGAAACAGGTACAACTTATGTAGGAGGCTTTGTTTTATCTCTGTGTATCACCTGAGGCCAGTCACTTCACTGGGTATATGTGAGGGTTTACAACCACTGTAAGGCTTCATTCACAACTAGCATTTGTAGGCATAGGTTTTTTTGTGCGACGCGCATGGGGCAGCACGTTCATTTGAATGAGTTGCCCTATGCGTGACAAGTGCACCAAAAGAAGCCGCTGCACCTTTTTTTGGGCATCCATTAGCATGTTCAGCGCGCGTTTTGTGCGTGTGAAAGTGCGTGTTTGCTGGCCGCATTTGGAGGTACCATTAAAGAGGGCACCACAAGCACGACAAGCGTTTTGCACGGTTTCCGTGAATGCGCGGTGAAACGCGTGCTTCTGCGTTATTATCTAGTTCTAACTGTGCTGAGAAGAACTGACACGGTGCTGTCACTGATACCTATTCAGCATGACAGCATCTACTTCAAAGAGGACGTGCAGTACATTTATAACCCCTTGATAACATCCCATTGGACGAAACGCGTCGGTGCGGGACATGTGGAACTGACGTCTTGCTGCTGTGCGATTACGGGTCGCCAGCAGCTGCCCAAGTGAGTTTTTTTTACTTTGTTTTATACTGCTTTTATCTTTGGAACAATAAACCTACTACACGATGAAATCCCATCTGGGCTCCTGGTGAGCTTTCTTTATTCCCAGCTGGACTCCGTCTAGAGCTGTGTGTGTGAGTAACATGCTTCCCCGATTATTACTCCATCATGTAGAGGAAAAACGAGGAAAAAGAGATCATTATTGCCTTAAAACAGGGAAATCTCACCCTTGTGGGAGGGGCAGAGACACAAACTACTGCAGGGAAATCTCACCATTGTGGGAGGGGCAGAGACACAAACTACTGCAGAAAATCTCATCATTGTGGGAGGGGCAGAGACACAAACTACTGCAGAAAATCTCACCATTGGGGGAGGGGCAGAGACACAAATTACTGCAAAAAATCCCACCATTGGGGGAGGGGCAGAGACACAAACTACTGCAGGGAAATCTCACCATTGTGGGAGGGGCAGAGACACAAACTACTGCAGGGAAATCTCACCATTGTGGGAGGGGCAGAGATGCAAACTACTGCAGGGAAATCTCACCATTGTGGGAGGGGCAGAGACACAAATTACTGCAGAAAATCTTACCACTGGGGGAGGGGCAGAGACAAAAACTACCGGGGGGGAAATCTCATCATTGTGGGAGGGGCAGACACAAACTACTGCAGAAAATCTCACCATTGGGGGAGGGGCAGAGACACAAATTACTGCAGAAAATCCCACCATTGGGGGAGGGGCAGAGACACAAACTACTGCAGGGAAATCTCACCAATGTGGGAGGGGCAGAGACACAAACTACTGCAGGGAAAGCTCACCATTGTGGGAGGGGCAGGGACACAAACTACTGCAGGAAATATCACAATTGTGGGAGGGGCAGAGACACAAACTACTGCAGGGAAATCTCACCATTGTGGGAGGGGCAGAGACACAAACTACTGCAGGAAATATTACCATTGTGGGAGGGGCAGAGACACAAACTACTGCAGGGAAATCTCACCATTGTGGGAGGGGCAGAGACACAAACTACTGCAGGGAAATCTCACCATTGTGGGAGGGGCAGAGATACAAACTACTGGAGGGAAATCTCACCATTGTGGGAGGGGCAGAGACACAAACTACTGCAGGGAAATATCACCATTGTGGGAGGAGCAGAGACACAAACTACTACATGAAATGTCATCATTGTGGGAGGGGCAGAGACACAAACTACTGCAGGAAATGTCATCATTGTGGGAGGGGCAGAGACACAAGCTTAGGCCGCTCCAGCTTTGGCCGCACATCTTTGCGCATGGCCCTTCCTGATTGCGATAACAATGTGTCATACTGACAAAATGTGCGTCAGAACGGCTGCTTGATACACGTGACAGGGTGACAACGCAGGAGTATAACTAGGAGACAGGTACAAAGTTGTGTCACCCTGTAACAGGAAGTGCCTGATTAAAGCTGATCACCAGGGATCACGATGGCAGGATCACCAGGGGTCACCAGGGATTATTTCAATGAAAGCTGCAGATTTAAAAGGATTGAAAATAACTTTTGAAATGACATTCAAATGTTAACGCTTTGATGAGATTTTATTGGTTGAGTTTGGAATGGTGTTAGTATCCCAGTAATTAGATATCTTTATATATACAGTACAATGACTTTGTGTCACCAGAATAAGCAAAACCCAGCAGGGGGCGCACACTGCAATCCTCAATCTATTGCAGAATAAACCAAGCTGAACAGATACATTTATATGGCTCTGACATATAGCGCAGTGCTGTACAAAGAACACTGTGCCGGTCACATCAATGTTTGTACCAGAGGAGCTCACACTCTAATGTCCTAAACACCTCCCACCATTTCAGTTTATTTTTCTTGCCGTCTGTGACCCATTGGGTTGAAGTTAGACATGTACAGTTTGTTTCGTTCTGATTCGAAATATATCTGAATTTTCAAATTATTTTCGAATTACATTAGAATAGGATAAAATAGATTAGAAAATAGAATAGAAAAGGATAGAAAAAAGAATAGAAAATAAAATAAAAGAACGGAATAAAATAGAATAGAAAATAAAGGAATAGAATAGGATAGAAAAAAAGAATAGAATAGAATAAAATATAAAGAATATAACCATCTTCCAAATTTTGAACAGAATTAATTTGGATTCGAATGGAATAAATTCAAATTCAGATAGAATAGAAAAGAATAGAAGAGAAAATAAAAGAATAGAATAGAAAAAATCAATAGAATAGAATGAAATAGAAAGAATATAACCATTTCCCAAAATTTGATTAGAATACATTCAAATTCAAATAGAATAGAAAAGAATAGAAGAGAAAATAAAAGAATAGAATAGAAAAAAAACAATAAAACAGAAAAATCAATAGAATAGAATGAAATAGAAAGAATATAACCATTTACCAAAATTTGATTAGACTACATTCAAATTCAAATAGGATAGAATAGAATAGAATAGAAAAAAACAATAGAACAGAATAGAATAAAAAAGAAAGAATATAACCATCTTCCGAAATTCAAATAGAATAAGTTTGAATATGAATAAAATAGAATAGAAATAAAAGAATAGATTAGAATAGAAAATAATAGAATCGAAAAAAAAAACCAATAGAATAAAATAGAGTACTAGAATAGAGTAGAAAGAATATAACTATCTTCCGAAATTTGAATAGAATAGAAAAATAGAACAGAATAGAAAAGAAAACGCTAGAAAATAAAAGAATAGAATAAAATATAAAGAATATAACCATCTTTCAAATTTCGAACAGAAAAAATTCGGATTCGAATGGAATAAATTCAAATTCAGATAGAATAAAAAAGAATAGAAGAGAACATAAAATAATAGAATAGAAAAAACAACAGAATATAAAAATCAATAGAATATAATGAAATAGAAAGAATATAACCATTTACCAAAATTTGATTAGAATACATTCAAATTCAAATAGAATAGAAGAGAATAGAATAGAAAAAAAAACAATAGAACAGAATAGAATAAAAAAGAAAGAATATAACCATCTTCCGAAATTCAAATAGAATAAGTTTGAATTTGAATAAAATAGAATATAAATAAAAGAATAGATTAGAATAGAAAATAATAGAATAGAAAAATAAAACAATAGAATAAAATAGAATACTAGAATAGAGTAGAAAGAATATAACTATCTTCCAAAATTTGAATAGAATAGAAAAAATAGAACAGAATAGAAAAGAAAACACTAGAAAATAAAAGAATAGAATGGAATAGAAAGAATATAATCTTCCAAAATTCCAATTGCTAATAGAATAATTTCGAATTAGAAAAGAATTCGATTTGAATTCAAATTCCCTTCAAGTTTTCCGAAATTCAAATGAATTTATTTCAATTCAACCAAATTGAAAAAATTTGAATTAAATTTGAATAAACTAAACAAATTCCGAAAACAAATTAAATGACTTTAGCAAATTTAACTAAACGAATTTATGCAAATAACGAAATTGAAACAAAACTAACTTTTCTTCCTTCTGCACATGTCTAGTCAAAGGAGAGACAACAGGAAGTGAGAAGAAATTCCCCTCTTAGGCAGTTGTCTTCCTTGACCAGGTGTCCCCATTGTGAGATCTTCCCTCACTTCCTGTTCTGGTGACAACTGTAGCATTTTGGATTTCCATCACTTTCTGTCTTGGTGACACCGTTTTAAAGAGAGAACTGTATCTCCCCATGGAGGACACAGCAATACAAACCTGACAGAGGATCTAACCCTTCCACCCAAATCTAAAAAAAGAAAGGTTCTGGCTTTCTATTGGTGCTTCAAGGCGAGATACTACCTTATATATTGGGTTTCATTCTTCAATCCAACACACACAGTGAGGGACTGTTCCATGTAGTATTCTAAAATCTGCAGCAGGAGGAGTAAGACTCAGTGATGTCCAATGGGATCAGAGCAGCGGGGATCCTCCAGCCAGTTCTTGGAGGACTCTCCACAACCTCCATCCGGAGAGGTCAGAAGAGGAAGTCCTCTCCTCCGGGGATCCACAGAAGAGACCATTGTGTGAGACCACAGGAAGTCGTGTGCAATGCTCTGCGGCTCTGTATGAGAGGCTCTGATTCCACACACAGCCCCACCTCCATAACAGGACAAGCACACCGGCTGAAATCTGAGATCAGGCTGGAGGGGGGGGGGCAGGAGGACACCTGGGGCTGTCTGCAGCTCTGACAGTCTCATATTACAGGTGGTAGATAAGGAATATGACTAGAAGTGGAGAATATGTTCAGAGTACAAACAACACAATGACACCTGTGATCTGCACACAAGCTGAAATCTCCGATCAGGCTGGAAGGAAGGGGGGGTGGTCTGTGCTCACAGCCGGACCTGAGGCAGGAAGGCAACAGGGTGCTACCCGCAGCTCTGACAGTCTCATATTACAAGTAGTGGAGGAGGCACAAGACTATAAGGGGAGAAAGTTTCAATGGGGTGTAGTGGTCCTTTAAGGCATGCTGGTGGGCGGGGCAGTGACACGGATCAGGGGTTGGTTGTAACGAGACGGGTGTGGGGGAGGAATATTAGATAGCGCCCTATCACATGATAAACATATATCCTTTTTTTGGGGTGCGTGTTCTTGTCCTTTAAGGGCATGCTGGTGGGCGGGGCAGTGACACAGATCAGGGGTTGGTTGTAACGAGACGGGTGTGGGGGAGGAATATTATCACATGATAAACATATATCCTTTTTTTGGGGTGCGTATTCTTGTCCTTTAAGGCATGTTGGTGGGCGGGGCAGTGACACAGACCATAAATTGGTTGTAATGGGAGGGGGGTGGGGTGTGTTAGACGGTGCTTTAACAAATGATAAATATATTTCAGGTTTTTAATGCACTTGTCCTTTGAGGCTTGTTGGTGGACGGGGCAGTGACACAGAGCAAGAATTGGTTTTAATGGGAAGGCGATGGGGTTTTAGGGTGTAGTGGTCCTTTAAGGCACTAGGGGGGGGGGGGGGGCAGGACAGGGACACAGAGCAGGAATTGTTTAAAAAATAGGAGGAGGATAGGGTGTCAGATGGCCCTCTATCATATATTTCTTTTGGGCTGTAGTGGTCCTTTAAGACATGTTGGTGGGCAGAGCATTGACACAGAGTAGGGATTGGTTATGGGGAGGAATGTTAGATGGCACCCTATCACATCATAAATATATATACATTTTTGGGGTGTTCTTTACCTTTAAATGGGAAGTTAATGGGCAGGGCAGTGACACAGTTGCAATGGAATGGGGTTTTGGGGTGTAGTGGTCCTTTAAGGCACTTTGGTGGGCGGGGCAGTGACACAGAGCAGGGATTGGTCCTCTACCATATGATAAATATACTTCACCTTTTGGGGTGTAGTGGTCCTTTAAGGCAGGTTGGTGGGCGGGGCAGTGACACACAGCGGGTTGTAATGGGGCGGGGCCTTCTGATAATGGAAGGGGGATGGGTAGACACAGAGAGGTTTGTGTGACATTGATGCTCCATGATTGGGGATTCTCCGGTATTTCTCGGTCAGGTGTCATGTGATGTTTTTCTCCAGCATGTTGGGGGGAGGTCCGTCCGGAGGGGAGGGGATGGAGGAGGGGGGAGTGCTCCTTGAAGAGGAGGAGCTAATCTGGAATGAAGGCGGAGGAGGAATGTCCCTGGACGATTAGAGAGTTGGAGGTGGGGTGTTCCTTTAAGGAGGAGGAGTTCTCCCAGGAAGAGGAGGAGCAGAAGGAGGGATGACCCGGGAGGGGGCGGAGAATAAGAGGGATAGCTTGCAGGAGGGTGGAGCTATCTCTGAGGGAGGCGGGGAGTATTCCGTGGTGGGAGAAAGCAGGGAAAGGGAAGGGAGGCGGGGCGTATCGAGGAAATGGGGCGCGGCTATCCCATGTAGTAGCTGCTAAGGGGCGTAACCGCCTGTGGCATAGGGGGCGGGAGAAGGAGGTGTGGGCGGTGTTTTCGCGGTACGATGGGCGTGTCCGGGTCCGGCGGGGTTGGGTGACGTCACGGTGGTGACGGTCCCGGTCGGTGTCGGTGATGGAGCTGGAGGACGGATTGGTGTATCAGGAGGAGGCCGGGGCCTCGATGTCGGAGCGGGTCTCCGCTCTGGCGGCCTCCATCTACCGGGAGATGGAGCGGCTGATCGGGCGCTATGAGGAGGAGTCGGTGAAGGAGTTGATGCCGCTGGTGGTGGCGGTGCTGGAGAACCTGGAGGCGGCCTGTACGGAGAGACACGAACAGGAGGCCGAGCTGGAGCTACTGAGAGAGGACAACGAGCAACTCATCACCCAATACGAGCGGGAGAAGGCGCTCAGGAAACACGCCGAGGAGGTACCGATCTACAGAACACCTCCCCCCTATCTGTGATACACCTCCCCCAGTCTACAGGACACCTTCCCCACCTCCAGACCCCCTGATCTACAATACACCTCCCCCTATCTGTGATACAGCTCCCCCCGTCTACAGGACACCTTCCCCACCTCCAGACACCCCCGATCTACAGAACACCTAACCCCCATCTACAGATCACCTCCCCCTATCTATAATACACCCCCTATCTACAGAACACCTCCCCCATCTACAGGACACCTTCCCTACCTCCAGACACCCCTCGATCTACAAAACACCTAACCCCCTATCTATATACACCTCCCCCCGTCTACAGGACACCTTCCCCACCTCCAGACACCCCCGATCTACAGAACACCTCCCCCATCTACAGGACACCTTCCCTACCTCCAGACACCTCCCGATCTACAAAACACCTAACTCCCTATCAACAGATCACCTCCACCTATCTACAATACACCCTCCTATCTACAGGACACCTTCCCCACATCTACAGGACACATCCCCCCGATCTACAGAACACCTTCCCCATCTACAATACACCTTTCCCAGACCACCTTCCTGATCTACAATACATCTCCACCTCCAGACACCCCCCATGTACAGAACACCCCCCCCCCCCCATCTACAGAGCAGAACACCTTTCCCCCTCCCATCTACAGAGCACCTCCCCCAGAGCACCTACCTGATCTACAGGACACCTTCCCCACCTCCAGACACATTCCCTGATCTACAGAACACCTCCCCCATCTACACTACACCTCCCCGATCTACAGAACACAACAACATCTACAATACGCCTCCCCCAGACCACCTCCCTGATCTACAGGACACCTTCCCCACCTCCAGACCATCTCCCGCGGTCTACAGAGCAACTCCCCCACCTCCAGACCACCTCCCCGATATACAATACACCCCCATTTTACACCTCCCCCGATCTACAGGACACCTTCCCGATATATAATACACCTCCCCCACTTACAGACTACCTGATTTACATAGCACCTCCCCTGATCTACAGGACACCTTCCACCACCTCCCCGATCTACAATACACCTCCAGACCACCTCCCCGATCTACAATATGCCTCCTGATATAGAATAATCCCGTTCTACAATACACCTCCCTGATTACAGAACACATCCTCCCGATCTACATTGTACCTCCCCCACCCAGAACTACAGTACACAACCCACAATACCTACCGAACTACAATACACCTCCCCCACTACATACCCACAATACACCTCCCAATCTGCAGCACACTTCTCTCATAATGATCTACAATACACCCCCCAAAAAAACCCACCTCCAGTACACATCCCTCCATCTACAATGCACTGATCTATAGTACACCTCCCCCAATACCCACCTACGGTACACCTCCCTCAACACTCACCTTCAGTACATATCCCTACAGATCTACAGTACATCTCCAATACTCACCTACAGTACACCTCTCTTCACCTACTGATCTATAGTACACCTCCCCCATATAACTCAGATGGAGAGGAAGAAGGTGCTGAGCAAACACGCCAAGGAGGTACCTACCCCCCTACCTACAATACACCTCCCCCAATACCTACCTACACTGCCCCCCCCAATAACCCCACACTGCCCCCCTCCTATACCCTCTATAACCAACACTGCCCCCCCTCTTGTACCCCCCATTAAAATGAGTTCTAACCAGTCCTGTTGGAAGATAGAGAATGCAGCAGAAGGAGGGAGACCTTTAGACCCCTCACATTGGGGCGGCGGGTCCCTTAGCGGTGAAGCGCGTCGCCTCGTCTTCCCGGACTGATGATCGGTGACGGCACTTTACTGCTCCGAGCGCCTCGGGGGGTCCAACTGATCTGATCTCAGCAGTCATCCAGCCTGGATGCCGACTGCACTGCCTGATATACAGACAGATTGTGAATCTACAATGTATGGCATCCCATAAGGAAAACAAGAAACGGCAAAGGTGACGATCTCCGATAAATGTTATCAGGCGATCGAAGATACGATGAGGGGGAGAAAAAGTATTAGACCCCCCTGCTGATTTTGTAGGTTTGCCCCACTGACAAAGTAAAGATCAAAATCTATAATTTTAATGGTCGGTTTATTAGAACAGCGAGAGAGAAAATAACAAAAATATCCAGACGCCGTTTTTTTTTTGTTTTTTTTTTCTTTTTTTTTATGGGGTGGGGTTCCCCTTTTTTTTATGGGGTGGGGTTCCCCTTTTTTTATGGGGTTCCCCTTTTTTTTATGGGGTTCCCCTTAAATGTAATAGTGTAACAATTTTCAACAATCCTATACAAGGCTGGCCATACACGGGTCGAACCTCAAAAGAATTTCCTATTGAAAATCAGAAAAGTCGTGCGTTTTGCGATCCGATGGCGCCACCATTGATTTCGAAATTCGGCCAACCAAAGCCTTCAATTTCACCTCCATGTTGCTACAGAAAAGAACTTTCGTGGCCGGGAATCTTCTTTTTTTTCTTTCCGGGAATTTTTCTTTTCTTGCGCATTTCTTTTCCCGTTACGTTTCTCGCACAATTCTCCCGTCATTGATTAGAAAATCGTTCGTTTTTTTCAAAAAACTCCCACGTCCAATTACTCAGATTCGATGGCCGCACGGAAATCGGCTGTTGCTGCGCCCCCCCCCCCCCCCCGCTAATGGTGCGAAATACGAACGAAAATTCTTAGATAAGATTTTCGAAAGAAAATTCTTTTGAAGTGCCACCCCATGTGTGGCCTGTCTACGTGTCCCCCCTCCCCTCCCCCATACAATGTGTATCTGTGTGTAGAATCTCTGATTAAATACAATCCTAATATAGAATAAAAAAGGAAACCAAAGTCCTTGTGATCACTTCTATAAATAGATGATAAACAATTCCTTTCCACATTGTAACCGGCTTCAAAATACATCGCCTTGAAAAAGTATTCAAACAAACAAGATATTTGGGGGGCAAACCCTAAAAGATGCATTAAAGAGGGTGCAGCCATAAGGCCGTACAGTAGAAGAAAATAAAGTATTCATACCCCTTGAAATTCTCCACATTTTCTCATGTTACAACCAAAAACGTAAATGTATTTTAGTGGGATTTTATGTGATAGACCAACACAAAGTGGCACATAATTGTGAAGTGGAAGGAAAATGATAAACGGTTTTCAAAATGTTTTACAAATAAATATGTGAAAGGTGTGGGGGGGGGACATTTGTATTCAGCCCCCTTTTACTCTGATACCCCTAACTAAAATCTAGTGGAACCAATTTCCTTCAGAAGTCACCTAATTAGTGTCCACCTGTGTGTAATTTAATCTCAGTATAAATACAGCTGTTCTGTGAAGCCCTCAGAGCTTTGTTAGAGAATCTTAGTGAACAAACAGCATCATGAAGGCCAAGGAACACACCAGACAGGTCAGGGATAAAGTTGTGGAGAAGTATAAAGCAGGGTTAGGTTATAACAAAAAAAAATCTCCCAAGCTTTGAACATCTCACGGAGCTCTGTTCAATCCATCATCCGAAAATGGAAAGAGTATGGCACAACTGCAAACCTACCAAGACATGGCCGTCCATCTAAACTGACCGGCCGGGCAAGGAGAGCATTCATCAGAGAAGAGCCAAGAGGTCCATGGTAACTCTGGAGGAGCTGCAGAGATCCACAGCTCAGGTGGGAGAATCTGTCCACAGGACAACTATTAGTCGTGTTCTCCACAAATCTGACCTTTATGGAAGAGAGACAAGAAGAAAGACATTGGTGAAAGAAAGTCATAAGAAGTCCTGTTTGTAGTTTGTGAGAAGCCATGTGGAGGACACAGCAAACGTGGAAGAAGGTGCTCTGGTCACATGAGACCAAAATTGAATGTTTTGGCCTAAAAACAAAACACATAGGGGTTTATTTACTAAAGGAAAATCCACTTTGTACTACAAGTGCACTTGGAAGTGAAGTCGCTGTAGATCCGAGGGGGACATGCAAGGAAAATAAACAGCATTTTTGCTTGTACATGATTGGATGATAAAATCAGCAGAGCTTCCCCTCATTTCAGATCTTCCCCTCAGTTCTACAGCGACTTCACTTCCAAGTGCACCTGCAGTGCAAAGTGGATTTGCCTTTAGTAAATGTGTGGCGGAAAACTAACACTGCACGTCACCCTGAACACACCATCCCCACCGTGAAACATGGTGGTGGCAGCATCATGTTGTGGGGATGCTTTTCTTCAGCAGGGACAGGGAAGCTGGTCAGAATTGATGGGAAGATGGATGGAACCAAATACAGGGGAATCTTCGAGGAAAACCTGTCAGAGTCTGCAAAAGACTTGAGACTGGGGCGGAGGTTCACCTTCCAGCAGGACAACGACCCGAAACATACAGCCAGAGCTACAATGGAATGGTTTAGATCAGGGGTCTCAAACTGGCGGCCCTCCAGCTGTTGCAAAACTACAAGTCCCATGAGGCATTGCAAGGCTGACAGTTACAAGCATGACTCTCACAGGCAGAGGCATGGTGGGACTTGTAGTTCCGCAACAGCTTGAGACCCCTGATTTAGATCAAAGCATATTCATGTGTTAGAATGGCCCAGTCGCAGTCCAGACCTAAATCACATTGAGAATCTGTGGCAAGACTTGAAAATTGCTGATCACAGACGCTCTCCATCCAATCTGACAGAACTTGAGATATTTGGCAAAGAAGAAGAATGGGCAAAAATGTCCCTCTCTAGATGTACAAAGCTGGTAGAGACATCCCCAAAAAGACTTGTAGCTGTAATTGCAGTGAAAGGCGGTTCTACAAAGTATTGACTCCGGGGGGTGCCATACAAATGTACCCCCCACACTTTTCACATATTTATTTGAACAAAATGTGAAAACCATTTATCATTTTCCCTCCACTTCACAATTATGAGCCACTTTGTGTTGGTCTATCACATAAAATCCCAATAAAATACATTAACATTTTTTGGTTGTAACATGACAAAATGTGGAACATTTCAAGGGGTATGAATACTTTTTCAAGGCACTGTATATCATTGTTTGATGGGATTATATTCCCAGGGGACAGGCTTCCTGGGATCTCCTGGTGAAGGATTTCAGGAGGTCTCTGTGTATGGTTGGAGTATATTTTACTGGTGGACGGACCCCCCCCCCCCCCCCGGTGTGTTGGGTCTCTCGGTGGGGGATTTCGGTGGTCTTTTGTGTATATTGAGTGTTGTCACTGCTGGGAATCTGATATTTCCTGATTGGTAGAAGAGACCTCATGGGTTGTATCTTGTACTGTGGTCACATTTGGTTTTCGGGTCTCTCCTAGTGAGAGTCGGAAGGTCCGCACTGACCTGGGGAGAAGACGTAGAGCCGGGACTATTTTGAGGAACTTTGCTGCCTCATGTTTCCGGTTTGTAAATCTCAGCCGAATATTTTACACTTCATAGAATGTTCTCTTTTTTTGCCGGGAAATCTGACATTTCCCAGGAAGGGTGGAGCGGAGGAAATGGGAAAACTGTAAGGAATCGGGTCAGACCTGATTGTGCCATCTGGAAGGAAGTCTCTTCGTGTTCTTCCTCCGCTGAAAATAAGTTTGTTGCACCCAGTTCAAGGTGAAGTGAACAGTCTGTGAAAATGTCAAGTCCTTTTAAAATGTTGAAAATCGTGTGGACAGCAGATCCGGACGGGTTGTTGCCACCTTTATTATGTCGCCCCCCCCCATGCGGTATGATGGAGTCCACCTCTTACTGGCCGTGGTGGCAGTAATAGTCCTCCACGAGGGTTGTAGCAAACTCCTGAACTGAATGTTCACAGAACTCAAGTATAACTTTATACCTTGGTCTTCAACACCCTCCCCCCACTTGTATTTTTACAGAAATGTGAGCCACCAACACCCCCAAGATGAATGAGCTGCCTGTGTTGGGTGGAGCTTGTTGCCCGTTCTGTGGGTTTGCTGGGCAGTTGTTTCTGGGTGGAGTACTCTGTAAATCGCCATCCTGGAGTAGATATCCTGTGTTAAGTAATGGAGCAGAAACAGCTCTCTGAATTGTCCAGCACGAATCCAATTACACCCCCTCCCCCCAGATGGTTGGCCCTTGGGGGGCCCCTAACAAGCTGCGTTTGACAATATCTGTATCCTACACTTTTATTTGCATATCTGTGGAAGGCAGAAAACATGGCTTTTGAATTGTCCTCAAAATGGGACACATTGTGGCAGTTGGTCACATTTGGCAATCCAGGTGTTTTAGGAGGGGCCAGTCATGTGATGACCCCAGCGGCCGAGGAGGGTAGCCCTCTCCAGATGACCCCGGCGGCCGAGGAGGGTCGCCCTCACCAGATGACCCTGGCGGCCGAGGCGGGTCGCCCTCACCAGATGACCCCGGCGGCCGAGGCGGGTCGCCCTCACCAGATGACCCCGGCGGCCGAGGCGGGTCGCCCTCACCAGATGACCCCGGCGGCCGAGGCGGGTCGCCCTCACCAGATGACCCCGGCGGCCGAGGAGGGTTGCCCTCACCAGATGACCCCAGCGGCCGAGGAGGGTTGCCCCCTCCCAGATGACCCCCGGCGGCCGAGGAGGGTTGCCCCCTCCCAGATGACCCCCGGCGGCCGAGGAGGGTTGCCCCCTCCCAGATGACCCCCGGCGGCCGAGGAGGGTTGCCCCCTCCCAGATGACCCCCGGCGGCCGAGGAGGGTCGCCCCCTCCCAGATGACCCCCGGCGGCCGAGGAGGGTCGCCCCCTCCCAGATGACCCCCGGCGGCCGAGGAGGGTCGCCCCCTCCAGATGACCCCCGGCGGCCGAGGAGGGTCGCCCTCTCCAGATGACCCCCGGCGGCCGAGGAGGGTCGCCGGCCTCTCCACATGACCCCTGGCGGCCGAGGAGGGCCGGCCTCACCAGATGACCCCAACAGTCGGTCTCTCGTTAGCACAGGGCCCCTCATATACTTTTTTTGTTATTTTTATATACACATTAATCAGTAGAACTGTATGATAAATGCCATAAGTACAGCTGCCAATTGTTAATTGCTATGGGTTGCCCTTGGGGTCAATTTAACAGGCTCTTACTGTGGTGTGAAAATCTTACTCTTCTGTCGCTCTGTATACTGGCCTCACCCAGCTTTAGGCAGCGCCGTCCACCCATCATATACATTGTGGCTACTTATTAACTCCCTATGAGTCCCTATGAGTCCTGAGCTCGATCAGCAGGAGCTTCCATAGCGACCTCCTTCTGAACTTGGCTGGCAGTCACGTCGATCCTCTGGCTTTACTTCCGAGTCTCTGACCTGAGGATTGAATTCGGAACTCAGGATTTGCACTTTTTTATGTATATCCTACAGTTTGTCATTTTAGTGTTTATTTCCTGGTGTGGATTTTGCTGTCCTCTCCCGGGGCTTCCTGTCATGAGTTCCTCCTTCATGTGACCCACGTTGGCCGACCCCTGATAAGGCACGGAGCAATCCAGGTTTTCTGCCCTGCCATATTAAAGGATAAAGAGGCGTCCCTCCCTTGAGAAAGCTGGATGTGAAGCCGAGCTCTGTGTTGGGTTCCCGGGTATTTCTGTGGCTTCTCCACTCTCTACAATCTGTTGTGCTGTCCTCCAGTTGTCCTACATTCTTCTTCTGTCCTCCAACTTTCAAGACAATCCAGTTTGGCCGCTTCCTGGATGACCCCGATAATACACTGTGACATTAGGAAGTAAAACTCCAAATTTTAAAGTATAACTAAACACAAAACCTTTTATATATTTTATTTTTTTTTTTTTTTTAGTTTTGGATAGTGGAGAGGGATTAGAACAGGGCTCGACAAATGCCAGGTTGCCATGGCGACAAAAATTGCTTCCACCCCTCCGTGCGCAACCACCCTGCCATTATGTATCCCGGGCTCTGCTTGCCAATCTGCGGGGTCCCAGAATCAGCATAGTGGGTGCCGCCGGGAGAAGTGGAAAAAGAGTGACACACGTCCGCTCTCCTCCCCTTCTTGTTGCTGACCCGGAAGTGACGTGACGTGTATGACGTCACTTCCGGGTCCCCGTTGACAGTTTCTCCGGCCATGAAGGTCGGGGGAAAGGACGAAATACAGTGCAATGTGCATTACATTCAGGGTGACCTACAGGGATTTCTCTGGATAACATCTGGATGTCTCATTAAAGGGAACCTGTCACCAGAAAAATCATCACATGGGGGACTTTTTGTCCCCTATGTGATGAGAAAAAAAAAAAAAGGTTAAGCAAAAAAATATATATTATAACTTTAATTAACTATTTAAATTTGACCCAAACACCCCCCCCCCCACAACCACACATATACGCATGTACAGACGCAAACACATGCGTCGGGCGCCTATGCCTGAAAACGTTGATTGTGCGACCGTTTCATTTCGAAGTGAGAGCAATGTTCTCTAGCGCCAGACCTCTTTCGTAACACAAAACTGATGTCCTATAGGGGGCTTTTGAAGGACCGCCCATAGAAAATACAGGGTACTAAGGTTTGTCACCATTTCACGGGCGTACGCAAATTTAAGGCTTGACCTGTTGGGTATCTGTTTACTTGGTGCAACCTCGGCTTTTATATTTTACACCCCAAAAAATGGGTAGTTTTATTTTGTTTTTGTGCCCCCTAAAATAAATTTTAATGTCTGGGTTTTTTTTTTTTTCCTCTTATTAAAAAAAATAGTTTTGCCTTTTTAGTTATACGTTAACCACTTCCGGACTGCCCGTCGTCAATATACGTTGGTCCTTTTGCCGTATTCTGCTGCCATAACCCCTCCGCTAACACCCACACCGCCCCAGTGTGAAAGGGCTCTAAGTGGTTAAAGTGTTACTGAAACCAGGAGTACACAGTACATGGAAACGCAATTGTTTTAGTAAATATAAACTGCTAAATACCTTTGCTCATCAGCAGTATCTCATTAGCAGTCTTGTGACTTCTATAAGTTCCTGGTGAAGCTTGTAGGAGGAGTTTTCATACTGGATTGAGACTGTCTGAGCTGTCCTTTGAGGCTGCAGGACCCCTGACCCTCTGTCTGGACAGTGCTGATTGGCCTGTGCTGATCACATGCACCCTCCCAAGAAAACAAAAACTCTCTAGCAATACACACCAAACTGAGCATGTGCAGCCTGACTCCATAGACTGTGTTATCTGGACTCTTGGAGAGTGCAAAATGTGGTACAGCTGTGCATGAGAGCCAATCGGCTTCTAACTTCAGCTTGTTCAAAAAAACCTGGAAGCTGTTTGGCTACCGCGTACAGCTGGACCAGATTTTGGAAGGGTGGGCAGGAGGTGGACTGCCCTGGGCCGCAAGGAGATTGGGGTGGGAATTTTGTGTTGGGAGGAGGAATTGTTGGGGGACAGCACAGAGTAAGGATTGTTTCAGGCTGGTTAAATTTAGGGATGGGGGAAGAGGATTCGTGCTAGGAGGATGGATTTGGGGGATTTGTGCTAGAAGAGGTCATATGGTAGAGGGGGGGGGGGGGGGGGAGGGGTTTTGTGCTAGGAAGTATATTTTTATTGGGGGTGGGTGGGTGGTGTATTTGTACTAGTAGGGATGATTGAGCGGTATTTGTGCTAGGAGGGGAAACTGGGGGGGGCGGGGGAATTTGTTCTAGAAAGGGGGATTGCAGGGGAGGATTTGTGTTGGGAGGTGGGATTTTGGGGGGCAGAAGAGGTAATACGGTAGAAGGGGGAGGAGTTTCAGGATAGAGGGGGAATTTTTTTTTTTTTTTTTTTTTTTTTTTTTGGGAGGGGGGTGGTATTTGTGCTAGAAGGGATGATTGGGTATTTGTGCAAGGAGGGAAAAAATTGGGGGATAGGGGATTACAGGGGAGGATTTGTGTTGGCAGAATTTTGGGGGACAGCATGGAGTAAGAATTTCTAGACAGGGATATGCTGGGAGTGGTGATTTGTGCTAGGACGGGGGATTGCAGGGGAGGATTTGTGTTGGATGGTGGGATTTTGGGGGACAGCATGGAGTATGAGTTTTTAAGCAGGGACATTTGGAGGTGGGGGGAGGGGGGAGGTGCTAGGACTTGGAGTGGTAATTTGGGAGGGATTTGTGTTGGGAGGGGGGATGGGGAGGAGGATTTATGCTAGAAGAGGTCATACGGTAGATGGGGAGTAGTTTTGTGTTAGTAGGGATGATTGGGGGTGGGGGGTATTTGTGATAGGTGGTGAAAACTGGGGGAGGGGGGGGGGGTTTGTGCTAGGATGGGGTATTGCGGAGGAGGATTTGTGCTGGGGGGGGGGGGGGCTTTAGAGTGGGGGTAGAGGATTGGTGCTCAGAGGCTACATTTGAGACCTAGAGGATTTGTGCTAGAAGGGGTGAAAGTTTTTTTTTTTTTTTTTTTTTTTTCTTTTTTGGGGGGGGGGGGGGGGGATTTGGTGAGAGAGGATTTGAAATGGGACAGGAGATGGGGGGGGGGGCAAAGACTTCTGCTGGGAGGAGGCGGCTTGCTGACCCACATTGCTCATACATCCTGGGGGGGGGGGGGCTGTGTTCACTTTGGGTTCCCTGGGTGACCTTACTGAATCATCATCCCCTATGTGTCCAGTATTTGGGGGGGGGGGGGGGGGTTCTCTTTAGTCTGCCACTCTTATTACTCGATCTGCTGGAAACTTTCTCTAAATTGGTAAAACCTTTTTTTTTTTCTTTCTTTTTTTTTTCTTTTCCTTTTTTTTCTTTTTCTTTTTTTTTTTTTTTTTTTTTCCTTTTTTTTTTTTTTGGTGCCTATAACAGTTTTTTTCTTTTGTCGTCAAATTTTCCACGTTTTCTATCCACAATGTGCCTTAATCGCCGCCGTGTGTTTGTTGTGAGCGAGATGCAGACTGTTAATAAATTGGGCTATTAGCGGCGCTGTCAGTACATCTGTCAGGCGGTTTAGTGGCGTCCATCTGTCTCAGTTTAAGTCCCCCCCGGGGGAGTCTGGGTATTAACCCTTTCGATGTCTGCGCAGGTTATGTCGGCCCCGGAGACGTGGACAGCTGTGGTCTCTGGGGGTCCTGATAATAATAGAGACTTTCTGCCCTTTTACTCATCTTACTGGACAGGAAGTCAGTTGTGCGCAGGAAATGTCTCCCCCCCCCCCCCAGCACCACCACTTTATTTCTGATCTCTTATAAACTTTTTAGAACTCTGAAGGCTTCAGTGACTCAGAACATATTATATGGGTGATGAAATCCGGCCGTCCGGGGCTGGAGTTTTCTAGGCGGAGGGTGTAAAGTCAGCCTGAGTGTTGTGTTGGCGCTTTGTTCTGTGGATGAGCGCTGGCGATGGGAGTGGCGCAGTTTTTTCCTCTGTCAGTCTGGCGTTGTTTCCACATTCCTGTCTGCGGCCCGGTCACAGGCTGCGCTGTTGTCACCCAGCGGTGTCACCCAGGCCGGTTGAAGTGTCCGGAGGTGTGATGATGTCATCCCCCTGGGGCGGCGGCTTTTTCTGGAACTGGTCCCAGTGACCGTCATCCATGGGACCCGAGCCAAGGACTTGGCCGGCTGTGAGCCCTGCCACATGTGTCTGCACCCTGCTCTGCACATTGTGTGTGTGTGTGTGTCAGACTCCCTACAATGTGCACTGTGCAGCCAATCAGACGTCACCTGCGTGTTTTTTTTTACATTCCTATAGAAAACTTCCTGCCCTACAAGTCTGTCCCGTCATTTCTAATTCTTATCACTCCCCCCAATATATAAATTTAGGGATTCACCGATACCTTTTTTTTTTTTTTTTTCCTTTTAGGGCCGGTTCACACGATAGAAACCGCAGTTCAGATGCGTTTCTGGTAGGGATGCACCGATACCATTTTTTTTTTTTTAATAGTACCGATACTTTCTTTTTAGTACTCGCCGATACCAATTACCGATACCGATCGCAACTGTCTTGTTTTCACTTCAGCTGTCAGAAATGGTACAAAGCATTGAAAAGTTATTTACAAATGAAATAAATAGATTTTTTTTTTTTAATTTGCGCTTTTTCAATGTGAAATTTGTAAATATATGTTAATATATATGTGTAAAAATATTCACTAACAAAGCAAACAAAAAAAAGTTTTAATGGTTCATCGTCTATAAAATAGACGTGAAAAAAAAAAAAAAAGCAGGAAAATAAGAATGCACCGATACCTTTTTATTTTTATTTTTTTTTTTTTTTTTTAGTTCTCGCCGATACCAATTACCGATACCGACCGCAACTGTTTTGTTTTCACTTCAGCTGTCAGCAATGGTTCAAAGCATTGAAAAGTTATTTACAAATGAAATAGTTTTTTTTTTTTTTTTTTAATTTTGCACTTTTTCAATGTGAAATGTGTAAATATATGTTTATATATGTGTGTAAAATATTCACTAACAAAGCAACCAAAAAAAAGTTTTAATCGTTTATCGTTAATTAATAGACGTAAAAAAAAGCAGGAAAATAATTAATGGAGAATATGGAGTTAAAGAGGAGTTCCACCCAGGGGGGCCGTCAAAAAAAAAAAATTAAAAGTCAGCAGCTACAAATACTGCAGCTGCTGACTTTTAATTGGACACTTACCTGTCCCTGGGTCCAGCGATGCGGGGGATCGAAGCCCCGCTCGTCCCCCCCCCCTCCGCTCGTCGGCGCCAGCATTTCAACTGTGGGCGCCGGGCTGTGGCTTCACAGCCTGGCACCCACTGCGCATGCGCGAGCGGCGCCGCGCGCCGTGATTGGCCGCTCAATCACCTGGGACCTGTAATGGGTCCCAGATGATTGACAGGAGGGAGGGAGCAGAGCGGAGCACTTCCTGTGCCGAGGGGAAGTGATGTCACCAGCCCAGGCAAAGGAAGGGGCAGACTACGAGGGACCACCTAGCAACAGGCATTTAGAGGTAAGTGAAAAAAAAAAATATCCAAATGTTTTTTGTTTTTTTGTTTTTTTAGAATTTTTGAGGTATTTTTGTTTTTTTTGGGTGGAACCCCACTTTAAATGGAGGAGAATAGGGAGTTAATTACGGCTGATTAGAGTAAATTAAGGGTTAATAAGGGGTTGAACAGAGGGACATTTGTTCATCCCTTTGATTTGCAGATGAAGAAACAGAAAATTCGGGGTCTGTTAGGCCCTGCAAGTCTCATTAAAGAGAACCTGTCATTAAAAAAAAAAATCATCACATAGGGGACTTTTTGTCCTCTATGTGATAGAAAAAAAAAAAAAGTTAAACATTTTTTTTTTCTTTTAGCTGCTACAAATGAAAGTTACACACAAGCAGATAAAATCCCCCCCCCCACCCCCCATCCATTCAGACACTGAGCCGCGGCTCGGCCCCGCCCCCTCTCCTCACTGGCTCACTGAATTTGATTGATAGCAGCAGGAGCCAATGGCACTTGGCTGCTGTATCAGCCAATTAAGAGGGGAATCCCGGGCAGCCGAGTCTCTCCTGCCTCAACGCTGGATCGGGAGGGGGCTCAGGTAAGTATGAGGCTGCTGCACACAGAAGGCTTTTTATCTTGGAATGCATTAAGATATAAAACCTTCTGCCTTTACAACCACCTTTATACATGACAGTACCCTATATTTTCCATAGGCGATGCTTCAGAAGCCCCCTATAGGTCATCAGTTTAGCATTACGAAGGAGATCTGGTGGTAGAATTATTGTTCTCATTCCAGCGTGCGCGGCGATATGTAACGTGTGTATCGCAAACGAGTTTTTCAGGCATTGGCGCACCGCCGCTTGCATTTACGTTTGTACGTGCGTTTGTAGGTGGTTGCCCCCTGTGCTCCTTCATCCAGAGTGGGGGGGCGCTCTAATACGGGAGGTGTGTTACTGGCCTGATCACCAGGTGAGAACCTGAGGGAAAAAAAGCCTCACTATAGGATGGGACTACACAACCCCTCCGCCTCACTTTAGGACAGGACTACGCAACCCCTCCGCCTCACTGTAGGACAGGACTATGCAACACTCTTGCCTCACTTTCAGTCTATTTGTATTACATATTGTGTTGGATTAATGTAGATGACCGGTCCTCTTTAAGGGTGTGTTCCCGCCTGTTGTGTTCCCTGGGGGGGAAGTGGGGGGGGGGGGAAGTAGGGGGGGTCCCCGGGTTTTTTTTTCTTTTATGTTTCAGGTCTGAGTCATTTATAAATTCAATAAGCCGACTCCGGCTATTGGGGAAACATCGCCCTCCGCAGCAGAGACTAAAGGATTACCGATATTCCACGTGTCTGAGGTCACCAAACCAACCAAAAAGATTGCATGAGAGGGCGACTCAACCCCAAACCAGAAATGTCAGATCTCGCAGATCACCAATCATTAGATGTGGTGGCTGCATTAGTTTTCTTTCTTTAGTCTTTTTCCCCTCTGTTTTCACCTAGTGATCTGGCCAGTAACATACCTCCTGTATTAGAGCGCCCCCCCCAGCCCCCCCCCCCCCTTTGGATGAAGGAGCACAGGGGGCGCAGCAGACACCAGCATTGTCTGTCAGTCTGGGAGGAGGGGAGTGTTAAATGGACTAGCAGATTTATATACACTAACCAACTGAAGCCAAACTCCAGCTCACACTTTCTAATCAGGTACAGCAAACCGTTTTTTTTTTTTTTTTGTTTTTTTTAGCATAAAGATTTTACTTGCATTATTAAGCACCCCTGTAAGTGTTAAATGGGTTGTCCCAACCCTGTAAACTGATACATGCTGCTGGAGAGCTTGTTGTGTTGAAAAAAACCTACAGATACTTGCTGGATCACCAGATGAAAATAAAAGAAAAAGAGCCTAAAAAAAGAAAACGAATGCAGTCATCATATCTAAGAATTGGTAAGCTTCAGTATAATAAATGTTTGCTATTGGGGTTAATACCTCTTTAATTTGCATGTACTCGGATTGTACGGTGTGTGGGGTGGTGGCACAGTTCTGCCTACATGGTCATTGAGGGGCCGGTTCACACCCCATACAGTCCAGTGCGTTTTTATTTCTTCAATCAAAAACGCATGGAAAGTAGGTTATATGGTTTCCAATGGCACAATTCACACCAGTGCGGTCAGTTCCAGAAAAAAAAAAAAAAAAGTAGAACATGCTGCACTTTTCCTGGACTGTACTGAAATGCAGTGAAATTCATCAAAAGCACATTGGAACGCATCAAAAACGCATTAGTACCAATTCATACTAAATGCAGTCAGGTGCTTTTTATTTCTGCATCAAAAACGCATGGATAGTAGGTTGTATGGTTTCCAATGGCATAGTTCACACCAGTGCGTATCAGTTCCAGAAGAAAAAAGTAGAACATGCTGCATTTTTCCTGGACTAAAACGCTGTAAAACGCCTCAAAAACGCATCGGAATACACACGTCCTTTTTTAAGGTGGTGGGAAAAAAATGCACCAGAATGCATCAAAAACACGTCAAAAAATGCACCTGCTTTCTGTCATGTGAACCAGCCCCCAAAAAATGCACTGAACCCCAGAAACTAGGGTTGCACCGATACCGAGTATTTGCACAAGTATCGGTACTCCTGCAACTGCACCGATACCTGAAACTGATACTTTAAGGCTGGGTTCACACTGCTGCGGTGGCAGACATCGCATGTGATTCGCAGCGCACTGCTGTTCACATCACATGCGATGTCTGTGCTGTTCGATATTAGCCATACAAATAGTATGGCTGATATCGCACCGCATTCGGTCCAAACTCGCACAGGACCCTTTTTTTTGTTCGGACCAAAATCGGATCGCATGGGTGTTCACACCTATGCTATCCGAAAATGTCCGAATTGTCAGTTCGCATTGCGATATGCGGGCTGAACTGGGGGTGTCATTAACATTGTATGACACTCCCCAGCAGTTCGCATATGGCAGTGTGAACTGCCGTGCGAGTTGGTGCGATGCGGGAACCCGCAGTAAATTCGCTGCGTTCCCGCACCGCAGCAGTGTGAACCCAGCCTCAGGCTCGGCTCTTTGAGCTGTCAGTCGGGTTTCCCCTGTTGACGGCTGAAGTGTTAAAGAAGTCCGGTAATTGGAGCTGTCAAAAAAAAAAGCAGTCGGCAATGTTTATTAATAACATTGCTCAGCCCCTGAAACACTAAAAAAAAAAAAAAAAAACAACATTGTTTCTTTTTGTATCTTTCTGTTTCTTCATCTGCAGATCAAATGGATGAACAAATGTTCCTCTGTTTAACCCCTTAATAACCCTTAATTTACTCTAATCAGCCGTAATTAGCTCCCTATTCTCCTCCATTTAATTATTTTCCTGCTTTTTTTTTTTTTCACGTCTATTTATTAACGATAAACAATTAAAACTTTTTTTTGTTTGCTTTGTTAGTGAATATTAGTGAATATTTTACACACATATATATTTACACATTTCACATTAAAAAAGTGCAAAATAAAAAAAAAAAAACAATTTATTTCATTTGTAAATAACTTTTCAATGCTTTGCTGACAGCTGAAGTGAAAACAAAACAGTTGCAGTAGATATCGGTAATTGGTATCGGCGAGTACTAAAAAAAAGTATCGGTACTCGTAAAAAAAAAAAAAAAGGTATCTGTGCATCCCTATTCTCCTCCATTTAATTATTTTCCTGCTTTTTTTTTTTTTTTTTTCACGTCTTTTTTAAACGATAAACTTTTTTTTGTTTGCTTTGTTGGTGAATATTTTTACACATATATATTAACATATATTTACAAATTTCACATTAAAAAAGCGCAAAATTAAAAAAAAAAATCAATTTATTTAATTTGTAAATAACTTTTCAATGCTTTGAACCATTTCTGACAGCTGAAGTGAAAACAAGACAGTTGTGGTCGGTATGGGTATTTGGTATCGGCGAGTACTAAAAAAAAAGTATTGGTACCCGTAAAAAAAAAAAAAAAAAAAAATGTTATTGGTGCATCCCTACAAGAAACACATCTGGACCGCGTTTTCTATCGTGTGAACCGGCCCTAAAGGAACACAAGGATCTCCCCGTGTAATTGAGATGTTTTGGTTGGCATTGGGCGACGACTGCGCCGGTTTTGGGTCCTGTGCGAGGATTGGGGGGGACAACTTACCTTCTGACACTTTGAGGTCTGCAAGCTCCTCCATGTGATGGCTGAAGTCTGTGGCACTACAAGTCCCAGCATGGGCTGTCAGCCCCTGGGGCTTGCTGGGGGGGGTTATTCCCTCCAAATGGCCACCAGGTTTCATGTTGTAAAGCCCCCCCCCCCACCCAACACACACAACTCCGTTCCCCCGTCATACATGCTGAGATACCTGACCTGGAAAGGGGAGGTGTTCTCGGATGGTTGGCGGTGCCGTCGTCTCCTCCTTCGAGGAACGGTGGTTGGGTTGGTGTGTGTGTGGCCAGTGCAGAGCTGGGAATGGCGAGGCTGTAGGGTGGTGTGAGCTGAGGGCAGGGTGTCCCGGGAGGGGGGCGGCAGATCCCGGATAGGGTCCAGCTGTCTGGTGATGGGGCAGACAATGCTGGACGGGGGTTTTTCGCTCACTCAGACAATTATCACAAAAGGATTTTGGGAGGGGGGAGGGCAACGAGAGCCTTTCACCAGCCGCATCCCTGGTCCTTTCTAGAGCCGTACGCAGGGGTCATCGAACGTTCACCTCGCTGTCCAAATCCTACCTCTACTGAGCAAGCCGATCCACGTGACCCACGTGAGGTCTAAAGGAGAACATTTCCCCGCACAGGTCACTACCATGGAAAGAGATGTGCTGAACCCCAACTGAATGACGGTTTCTCTATGCACATTGTATCCGAAACAATTGTCACCTTCTATAACTAAAATCTTTTTTTTTTTTTTTTGTCCTTTTATTACTCGACGTTGATCTCCTGCAGCCTCTTTACAGCCACTTCCCGTCTACAGGCACTCCCAACAGTGGCTGCACTGCATTTCTCAGGGTGGTTTCCTGATGGTGACAACAGCGGACCGTGCCAGTGTAATATGTTCTGAGACAGCTGCCTGTAGTCTCTCTCAGAAGTCCGTGTGACCCGGTGACAACATAAGAGAACAAAAGTGAATTGGGGACAGTGGTGTCACCCTATAACAGTGATGGTGAACCTTGGCACCCCAGATGTTTTGGAACTACATTTCCCATGATGCTCATGCCCTCTGCAGTGTAGTTAAGCATCATGGGAAATGTAGTTCCAAAACATCTGGGATGCCAAGGTTCACCATCACTGGCCTATAACATGGAAGTGCCTGAAGCAGGACCTTCATGGCAGGATCAATAGGGATAGGCTGTGTTCTCATGAATATGAAAGGTCTCAGTGATGTCACTGGTCTCTAGTGATGGATACAGTATCTCACAAAAGTAAGTACACCCCTCACATTTTTGTAAATATTTTCTTCTATCTTTTCATGTGACAACACTGAAGAAATGACACTTTGCTACAATGTAAAGTAGTGAGTGTACAGCTTGTATAACAGTGTAAATTTGCTGTCCCCTCAAAATAACGCAACACACAGCCATTAATGTCTAAACCACTGGCAACAAAAGTGAGTACACCCCTAAGTGAAAATGTCCAAATTGGGGCCCAATTAGCCATTTTCCCTCCCTGGTGTCATGTGACTCGTTAGTGTTACAAGGTCTCAGGTGTGAATGGGGAGCAGGTGTGGTAAATTTCTTGTTATCGCTCTCACTCTCTCATACTGATCACTGGAAGTTCAACATGGCACCTCATGGCAAAGAACTTTCTCAGGATCTGAAAAAAAAGAATTGTTGCTCTACATAAAGATGGCCTAGGCCAGTGATGGCGAACCTTGGCACCCCAGATGTTTTGGAACTACATTTCCCATGATGCTCCTGCACTGTGCAGTGTAGTTGAGCATCATGGAAAATGTAGTTCCAAAACATTTGGGGTGCCAAGGTTCACCATCACTGACCTAGGCTATAAGAAGATTGCCAAGACCCTAAACTGAGCTGCAGCACGGTGGCCAAGACCATACAGCGGTATAACAGGACAGGTTCCACTCAGAACAGGCCTCTCCATGGTCAACCAAAGAAGTTGATGCTCAGCGTCATATCCAGAGGTTGTCTTTGGGAAATAGACGTATGAGTGCTGCCAGCATTGTTGCAGAGGTTGTAGGGGTGGGGGGGTCAGCCTGTCAGTGCTCAGACCATACGCCGCACACTGCATCAAATTGGTCTGCATGGCTGTCATCCCAGAAGGAAGCCTCTTCTAAAGATGATGTACAAGAAAGCCTGCAAACAGTTAACTGAAGACAAGCAGACTAAGGACATGGATTACTGGAACCATGTCTTGTGGTCTGATGAGACCAAGATAAACTTATTTGGTTCAGATGGTGACAAGCGTGTGTGGGGGCAACCAGGTGAGGAGTACAAAGACAAGTGTGTTTTGTCTACAGTCAAGCATGGTGGTTGGAGTGTCATGGTCTGGGGCTGCATGAGTGCTGCCAGCACTGGGGAGCTACAGATCATTGAGGGAACCATGAATGCCAACATGTACTGTGACATACTGAAGCAGAGCATGATCCCCTCCCTTCGGAGACTGGGCCACAGGGCAGTATTCCAACATAACGACCCCAAACACACCTCCAAGATGACCACTGCCTTGCTAAAGAAGCTGAGGGTAAAGGTGATGGACTGGCCAAGCATGTCTCCAGACCTAAACCCTATTGATCATCTGTGGGACATCCTCAAACGGAAGGTGGAGGAGCACAAGATCTCTAACATCCACCAGCTCTGTGATGTCATCATGGAGGAGGGGAAGAGGACTTCAGTGGTAACCTGTGAAGCTCTGGTGACCTCCATGCCCAAGAGGGTTAAGGCAGTGCTGGAAAATAATGGTGGCCACACAAAATATTGACACTTTGGGGCCCAATTTGGACATTTTCACTTAGGGGTGTACTCACTTTTGTTGCCAGCAGTTTAGACATTAATGGCTGTGTGTTGAGTTATTTTGAGGAGACAGCAAATTTACACTGTTATACAAGCTGTACACTCACTACTTTACATTGTAGCAAAGTGTCATTTCTTCAGTGTTGTCACATGAAAAGATAGAAGAAAATATTTACAGAAAATGTGAGGGGTGTACTTACTTTTGTGAGATACTGTAGTCTGCGTTCTCATGAATATGAAGGGTACTCGGTGATGTCACTGGTCTCTAGTGATCGGATAATGATGATCGGTTTATAACACCGTTGTGTTTGGTCTCTAATATTGGAGGTCACATGACTCATTTCTTATCTCTCGATCATAAATCATGTGTGATTCCCCATCTGTCGGGAGCCCCGGGGCGCTCGCTTTATGATGGTCATAAGGCTGCATCTTGTGATATTCTCACATTGGTGGTCATGTAATCTTTCTGTTCCTTTTTTTTTAGTTGTTCGCTTTGCAGCGAATCGTCATATTGGCAGCTGCCTGAAGGCTTCACTGTTCAAGGGCAGCATACAAATCTTATTTTGTTTCCTCTTTTATTTTTTGTGCTTTTGATATTTATAAACCATCTTCTTTTCAGTTTTAACTGGTTGTAAACCCTTCTGTATACCCAGTGAAGTGACTGGTCTCAGATGATCTACAGATGAAACAAATCCTCCTTCATACAATGTACCTGTTTATCTGCTGTCTTCTCTTCTCTAGGGTGCAGAATTTATCTTGTCTATGTAGGGGACAGGGAGCTGAAGCGACACTCTGCAGAGCTCAGTGAGAGCTGATTGGAGGGAAAGGGACACACCCCGCTTTCACACAGCACACAGGTAGAGAGCTGACGTTGTCAATCACAGGCTGTGTGCTGGAGCTCCCTCCCCTGTCACCTTTTTTTCTCTTGTTAGGAAATTTCAGGAGTGACTCTTGCTGATAGCAGAGGAAAGGGAAGAAGCGTATAACTCAGTGCTGTGCAGTGTATTTTGTTACATACAGTCAGTATAGTGATTGTAAGAAAAGTGTTTTACTCTGAGGCTTAAATAGTTTAGCACAGAGGTACATGGGAATGCAGATCACTTTTATTGGCAGTATTGTTGCCTTATACCAGTGATGGCGAACCTCGGCAACCCAGATGTTTTGGAACTACATTTCCCATGATGCTCCACTACACTGTAGAGTGCACGAGCATCATGGGAAATGTAGTTCCAAAACATCTGGGGTGCCGAGGTTCACCATCACTGTCTTATACCATAACCGGTCCTTGCAGGCTAGAAACTTGGTGTTTGATCACATGTTGCATGTGACTGTGGGTCATGTGATCTGGTGGATTCTGGACTGATGTTCAGGTGATTATAACCCAAATCTCGATTTTTTTTTTTTTTTTTTCCCTTTTTAACGCAGCAAAATCCTTGCAATTTCGCTGCATGAAGATGCAATTCCAATAAAAGTCTCTTTATTTCCTATACAGCTGTTTCCCATCTATGTCCTGCAGTTCAGAATGAAAGACAAAAGGAAACTCTCTATTGGTGCAAATCCAGCTTAAAGCGTCACTTCAGTCTCTTTTTTTAACCTGTTGCCGACCCCCTCCCCCCCCCTTACTGCGGGGACGGCGGCTCCTCTGCGTAGAATCGCGCACGTGATCCTGCACTTCCAGGTCTGGGGTGCGCTGCCGACACCCCGCTCCGATTGGACACAGTGGGAACCAATCAGCGGATCCCAGGGACTCCTATGTCCGCCGGCACCCGATGATCAGGAGTGAAGCAGAACAGCGGTCTGCCTATGTAAACAAGGCAGATCGTCCGTTCAGTGAGAAGGGAAGGTAGTGAGCAGGAACACTTATCTCTGTCTTTCCATAGTATAAGCACCTCCCCCACAGTTTAGTAAGCACTCTCTAGGCACGCATTTAACCCCTTGATCACCCCTGATGTTAACCCCTTCCCTGCCAGTGTCATTAGTACAGTGAAAGTGCATATTTTTTTTTAGCACTGATCACTGTATTGGTGTCACTGGTTCCCAAGAAAATGTCAAAAATGTCAGATTTGTCCGCCGCAATATCGCAGTCCCGCTATAAGTTGCTGTTCGCCGCCATTACTAGTAAAAAAGAACAATAAATAAAAAATATCCCATAATTTGTAGGCACTCTATCTATATCCTATCTATCTATCTATCTATCTATCTATCTATCTATCTATCTATCTATCTATCTATCTATCTATCTATCTATCTATCTATCTATCTCTCTTTATATATATATATATAGAATGTGTGTGTGTGTGTGTGTGTGTATATGTGTGTATAGATATATATACTTTCTGCTATAAAACATCCATAAAAGTTTTTTAAAAAATTGAATATCTTAATCAATTTGGGCCAATATAAAGTTAGTGTATGTATGTATGTGTGTGTGTATATATATATATATATATATATATATATATATATATATATATATAATGTATTATTATTTTCAAAATTGTCAGGGTTTTTTTGTTTGTAGCGCAAAAAAAACCCCCAAAAACCGCAGAGGTGATCAAATACCACCAAAAGAAAGCTCTATTTGTGGGGGGAAAAAAAGGAGATCAATTTTATTTGGGTGCAGCGTTGCACGACCGCGCAATTGTCGGTTAAAGTAACGCAGTGCCGTATCGCAAAAAATGGCCTGGTCGTGAAGGAGGGTAAATCTTCCGGCGCTGAAGTGGTTAAGCTTTCTTCCAACAGCATTGTCTTCCCTGCTTTAAATACGAATGGATGACAAATATCACATTTTTGTAGCTGCAAATCCTGTCCACTTCCTGCTTAGGCGAATGACGTGACACATTTGCTCCTGTTGACCTCTGGGACCATTTTGTCAGAAATCCCGAGAGTCTTCAGGATTTTTTTTTTTTTTTTTGGTGAGATGTAGGGGTGCTGGAGGAGGGCAGAGAAGAGCTGGAAGAGGGTGGGGGACAGGCTGGGTTGGGGCGAGATGGGCAGAGGATGGACTCTGAGGATGTTCACTGCGCATGCACAGACTCTCTGTGCCGCTGTGCTGCGCATGGGCAAATTCTCTGTGCGCTGCGCATGCACGGGTTCATATTGCTGAGGGTGGAGAAGCCACATGTATTGTCTGGAAACTGAGGGTGCTGGCTTCAGCTGCCCTCAGTTAAAATGGCCACCGTGACATATGTGGTCGTCGGAGTTACAAACTGTTGTTTACATTGCAGAATAGAGCAATAAGGAATGTAAGTGACATCACCACAGTTTTCAGATGCTGCCTGTATTTTTATTTATTTTTTATTTTTTTAAATCTGAGGAGTGACTGACGTTTCTCTTTAACCACTTGACTTCTGGAAGATTTTACCCCCTTCATGACCAGGCCAGTTTTTGCTATTTAGCACTGCATTACTTTAACTGACAATTGCGCAGTTGTGCGACATTGTACACAAAAAGAAAAATATCTGTTTTTCCCCACAAATAGAGTTTTCTTTTGGTGGCATTTGAACACCTTTGCAATTTTTATTTTTTAAATACAAAAAAAGAGCGACAATTTAAAAAAAAAAAAAATTCCAATATTTTAACATTTCTGCTATAAAACATTCCCCATAAAAAAATTGTAAAAAAATCAACTTCCTTCATCAATTTTAGGCCAATAATTTATATTAATGTATAAATAATGTATAATGCATATGTTTTGGTAAAAAAAAATCCCAATAAGCGCATTGATTGGTTTGCGCCAAAGTTATAGCGTCTACAAAATATGGGATGTTTTTATTTATTTTTTTATTAGTAATGGCGGCGATCAGCGACTTATAGCGGGACTGCGATATTGCGGTGCACAAATTGGACACCTAACTGACACTTTTTTGGGGACCAGTGACACCAATGCAGTGATCAGTGCTAAAAAAATATGCACTGTCACTGTACTACTGGCAGGGAAGGGGTTAACATCAGGAGCCATTAAATGGTGAAATGTGTGCCCTGGGGGGGCTTTCTAATTGTGGGGGAGGTGCTTTGACTGGGGGAAGGTAAAGACCCACGTTCCTTCTTAGCAGGAACACAGAATCAGTGCATTCCCTTCTCACAGAACAGAGATCATCCTTGTTTACATAGACGGATCGCCACTCTGCCTTTCTCCTGAACAATCGGCGGGTCTCGGGGGACATTGCATCCGCCGGACATGCTGATTGGCTCCCGCTGTGTCCAATCACAGCGGGAGTGGGTCGCTGGTGGCGCCCCCAGACCCTGAACTGTCAGATCACGTAGCGGGTAAATCTACGGTGGAAAGTCGCTAAGCGGTTAAAATGGTTCCTGCACTACATTGATGCGACTTGAGTGCCATAGACTCTCTCAAAAGTTGCATGTTGTGCAACAGTCAAAACCAAAGTCGCATGCAAGTCACACCCATCAAAAGGTGCATCAAAGTCGCAATGGAATGTGCACAACTTTGGAGTCGCACAAGTTTGAATGGAGCCTAAGTGTCGCTTTGCACGTCAATTTCTGCATTCCAGATCCCCTTTTGATGCGTTCCAATGTGTGTGTGTTTTTTTTTTTTTTTATCCCAATTGAGGACATGAGCAGCCTGCTGCATTTTTGATGCGTATTTCCGCATTCCACATGTGTTCCATACAGAAAAAAATGCAGCATGTTGTACTTTTGTTGATTGCAATGGAATGCACCGCACTGGGGTGAACTAAGGCCATTGGCAGCCATAATAAACATTGTTCATGTGTTTTTTTTGTTTTCTTTTATGCAGAATAAAAGTGCACAATATATACTGCATCTGCTGTGAACCAGCCCTAAAACTTTTTAAAGTGTAACTAGTGGAAAAGTTACATTTAAGACATGCCATGAATGATAACTGTCACAGTTGCTTGTGCTTTCAAGTGAACTGTCAAGCCATTAAAGTGATACTATACCCACACTGTTTAATGTACATTGTCCCTTCTATTTTTGTTTGTGGATGATGGCACTGTAATTATTTAAAAAAAAATAAAAAAATAAACATCTAAGTACCTTTTTTTTTTTCCTAATGGATAGCAGCTGTCACATGACCCGGCTCTCTCCCAGCCTGTCTGCAGGGAAACAGTGGCAGGAGGAGCTTCTTGTCCTCTGCTTCTGGTCACATGTTCAGGTGTTATTTAGTTTGTACCTCCCCTGTAAACTGCCACTCTTTGCTGTACAAATTTGTCTGCATGTAAATGTGGAGAAATGTATACATTACACATGGAATTCTATTTTAATACAATCATTGCAGATATCAACCCCACACAGTTACCAGAATCCAGTCTTGTATTGTAGGATTGTAGAGCGCAGGTCCTCTCTGAAGGCGTTTGGGTGCTTCTGCTCTGCATGCTGTTTTTTATTTTTTCTTCTAAGCGGTTGATTTTAAAAAAATAAAAAATTAGCATTTTTTTTGTCTTTTTTAAATCTGATTTTAGGTAGGGATCATAAATATTATTTTTCTTTGCGTTTTTTATATTGGAATTAGGGCCAAAACAACAGATCGATAAATCGCCAACTAATCGATTTTATGAAATTAATCGATTACTATTTTCATAATCGATTAATCGGCCAGTAACATAATGGGGTTTAAAAAGCTAAAATGAGCCCTTTATAGTACAAAAAGAGCAAATAATCTCTACTGTAAATATTACTTTCACTGTTGCACAGTAAAAAAAAATGAAGGGCTAATTTTTTATTTTTTTTAACTCCATTATGTTACTGAATGTCTTAGGCCTGGTTCACACCCCATGTGTGTTTTGGTGCTTTTTGCAGAAATGCACTACAGTTCAGTTCATTTAACGTTCGCATCTATGCTTTTTTCAGCTGCTGCGTATTTGGAAAGGGTCGGACTTTTTTTTTATTGCAAAAGGTGCTTTTTTTGGTTCAATATACTTCAATGGAGAAGCTGCAGAAAAACATGTAATATTACAGTTCTATTTGAAAATCTGCAAAACAGTCTAGAATTTTTTTTTTTCTTTTAAATAAAAAAATTTGATCTGAGTCTGATGATATTTACCAGATTCAACCTCTAATAGTATATAGTGTATATCCCTTCTGTTTGTTATTCTCAGAGAGGATTAAAGATTTTATTCCCTAACCATATAGTTGGTTATTTATATTTACCCCTACATATAGAGATTTTTAGCAATAAATTGCCTTTTTTTTTAAACTTTACATATTAACTAAATTATATACCACACTTTTTTTTTGTCTTAAGGTTATTAACCGTTTAATCAATTAATTGAAACAATAATCGGCCAACTAATCGATTATAAAAATAATCGTTACTTGCAGCCCTAATTGGAATCTAAAAATGCATTAAATGATTTAATTTGTTGTGTTTTAAGGGGTCCTTTTTGACTTTTTTCTTTTTTTTTCAGATTGTATTTATTATGTTGTAAAGTGCTGCGTAAACTGTCGGTGCTATATAAATCCTGTATAATAATAATAATATTATTATTATTATAAAGAATTTATATAGCGCCCACAGTTTATTATTATTATAAATAATTAGGGAAAAAAATTCTTGCATTTAGATGTCTTTTTACTAGGTCTCTGTGTGCTATTAGTTATAGCTGCCCCCTAGTGTACAGAGGAGGGACTGTTCCAGGGTTGTGCATCTGCCAACTACCCCTGCTTTACAGATAGAGAATAGTTCTATGTTCCAGGGGAGCAACGTCTATAAATATATTAAATATATTTCTGGTGTTTTTGCACAGCCAAGGGGTCACGGGTCTGGCAGGGACTGATTGTTTAGAATGATCTCAGCCTCCATCCGTTATCTGTCATGTCTCCTCTTTCATTTCTCCATCTGCACTTCTAGCATGGTGCCATCTTTTTTTTTTTTTATATTTTCTTTTTTTCCAATATTTTAATTTGCAATTTTTTTTTCCTCTGCAGAAATTTATAGAATTTGAAGATGTACAAGAGCAGGATAAGAAGGAGCTTCAGACTCGTGTGGAAAATCTGGAATCCCAAATTCGGCAACTGGAGCTGAAAGCAAAGAACTCCATTGATCAAAGTAAGTCGGAGTCTGGCTCTTCTGTATGGTGTGACGTGTCACTGAGTATCGGCAATAGTGCAACGGTGACACTGATAGGTGCCTATTGTAGCTTAGGCTTGTGAGGTGGTCAGATCTGACGGCAAGCTGATATATTCATATTGTATATACTGTGCTGTGCAGAGAGACCACTGCTTACTGGGTCCTTCTACTCTTTCCCCTAGTCTTTCTTTTTATTGTGTTTTTTTTGTTAAGAAAACAAGCTTTGTTGAACAAAATACATTTCAGCAATCCCAAAGCAAATGAGTTGTTCCAGGTTTGGTGGGGTGCTAGAAATTTAGGACTATAGAGCTAAACTCCGAAATATATATATATATATATATATTTTTTTTATTATTATTTTTATTATTATTATTATTATTATTATTATTATTATTATTATTATATCTCTATCTATTAGAGAGAGATTTTTTTATTTTTTTTTCTACATTGGTCGTGCTTGGACTAATACAAGTATGTATATTCCGTACCTGGCCAATCCCTGTGGAAGTGGAGGATCACAATAGTAGCAGCCACTACTACACTGATCCTCGCTGTCTTCCAAATCCATACTGAGTGGGTGCCCTGCTGCATAATTAACATGGGGGACCATGCTTGAATACCAGACATTCTGTGATTGGACGAGCTGGAGATCAAGACATCACTGCCCCTTCTCTCCTCCTCGTAAAATCAAAGAATGCTTTGTATTCATTGAGAAAAATGCAAGGCGTTTTCTGAGTGGCACCTGTGCTGAGCGAGCGACCTCCTGTGTTTTTAGTATGCAGCAGTGTAGCCGCTTGGAATGGGATCTGGAAGATGGGGAGGATCACCGCTGCTGCTTCAGCAAATTCCACAGGGATCTGCCAAATATGGAACATGCATGCACCTATATTGGTCCAAGTGGAACTATTTCTATGAAAAAACCTGCAATTCAGCTTTATGGGGATAATAGAGAGATATTATTAAATGCAAGGGATGATCTATAAAGGGTAGATTAAGAGTTTGGGGACATTACCAGGATAGATGACAACATAAAGTGGATAGCAGGGGAGTTCAGTGACATTATCCGGGGGACGGGATAAAATAAAGAGGGCAGGAGAGGAGTCCATGGAAATTATCAGGAGTAAGGGATGATAATAAAGGAAAAGTTCACCTTTGGCAAAAAAAAAAATACACACGCACACACCTCCTTTTTGCAGGTAAAAAAACATGCCTTTATTTATTTTTTTACTTGAAGCCTGGAAAGTATTGCATCTGAGATCAGCAGGTCACGGGTGCAATGCAGGGCTCTTGAAGGCTGTCAGTGTAAGTTGTACTCGGTGCTCGTACAGGCAGGCAGTTACACAATGACGGGAAGCGTCAGTGAATTACCTAGAGTTCTCAACAGCGCCCTGGTCGTTCATTGAGAAAAAAAAACACGGCCTTGCAGGGCTCCGCCCACCCAGCTACGTCATTCATCCACAGAGTTCTGTGAATGGGAAAACTACATGTGCCGACATCCTTTGCAGCTGTCGGTACTTGTAGTTCTTCCACTCACTCTGTGCGGGGGATCGGGGGAGGGGGCGGGGGTGTGGGCACTGCTGCAACAGTAACATGTTACACCTTGAATACGGGTGTAACCTATTACAAAAGGTGAACTTATCCTTTTAAAGAGATAGCAGGGGAGTTCAGGGACATTATTGGGGGTAAGGAATAAAATACAGGGGATGGGACCAGTGGTCTAAGGACATTATCAGGGATGAAGGATAAAATACAGGGGATGGGAGTGGAGTTCAGGGACATTATCAGGGGTAAAGATTTAAAATAAAGGAGATGGGGCCGGTGGTCCATGGACATTGTCAGGGGTAATATTAAGGGGATAGGAGGGGAGTTCAGGGACATTTTCTGGAAGTAAGGGGTAAAATAAAGGCGGTGGGACCAGTGGTCCAGGGGCATTATCAGGAGTAAGGGGTAATGAGGGGAGTCCAAGGACATTATCAGGGTTAAAACCCAATATTTAGGGGGTAGGACCAGTTTAGGCACATTATCGGGGGTAAGGGGTAATATTAAAGCGGAACTACACTGCACCTGAGCAAAACAAACCAAAAACACTATTTAAGTCCTTTTTTAATATTGAAAGCAAACTCCCCCATCCATCCATGTCTCCATGATTTATTTTGCTGAGAAATCACTTTGAAAAATACCTCCCTAGCATTTCTGGCCGTGACCATCTTGAGTAAGGGCAGACAATTTATGTAGCAGTTGCTTCCTGGAATCCATCTGCCCTTAGCTCGTCCCTTCAGGCAGAGAGGCGTGCTTAGCTGAGAAATCCCCTCCTCCCCTCCCTAAGGCACCTGAGATTTATGTTGTCCTTTGCCTAGGCCTGGAAATCAAAAAGTAATTAATGAAATGTCAAAAAAAAAAAAAAAGTTTAACACAAGTAAATATGATATACTTTGCTATTTATTTTTTCAAATGACATTTTTTTTTATTAGTTGTCTCAATAAAAGAAACAGTACACAGGTACAAGTGTGAAAAAGAAAAAGGACAATGCATGAAAAAACGCAGTGGCGTTGAGAAGGGAGGAACCTTCTTCAAATTTTTGAATTATAAATTTCAACTTCAATGGTGACAATGTTTTAGAACAATAGTAAGCAGTACATGAAAACTGGAATCGTACATAACTTTGCATTGAGGATATCCAAGAGGGGAGAAGTAAAAGAGAAAAGAAAGATAGAGAAAGTAGATGAAGAAAGAAGGCAGAGGGTTACTGCATTGGCTCTTTTACCGGCTCTGGGTAGGTCCTCTCGGAGATGCCACCGCTCCCAGGCCTTATTGTGGTCGTCTAGCCTGTCCCGTATACTGGCGGTCATCTTCTCCATAGGCTCAACATCCTTAACCCTGGAGTACAGGGCTTCCGGGGAAGGTGCTGAGATTTTTTTCCAAATAAGGGCAACTAGGCATTGTGCAGCCGTGAGAATGTGTGAGTAATTTCTTATAGGGTTTGGCTATTTTCAGTTGCAAGAGGCCTAGCAGGAAGAATTTCGGCATCATGGAGGCGAATCAGTAGTTGTGTCGAAGGGCAGAATGAAGCTAGTGAAGGGCAGATCCAGTAAATGTGGAGAAGAGTGCCTCTGCCCCGCTGGCAGCGCCAGCAGCGGTCAGAGCTGGAGGGGTAGATAACATGGAGCACGTCCGGAGTCGGGTACCAAAAGAAGAGAATCTTGTAAGTGTTTTCCTTAAAGAGGTTACATAGAGAACTCTTGGCAGCTTGACTCCAGATCGCCCGCCAGGCCTCCACAGGGATTTCCTCTCCCGGCTCCCTATCCTAGCGGAGCATGTAAGCATGTTTGCCCTTGTTCTAGTATGGAGTATGTATTAAGGATCTGATATATATCCGAGATCAGTCCTCTACGTGCAGAGCCCTCTACTATAATGATTTTAAATGGGGAAGGTGTGGAAAATTGCAAACTAGGAGTTATGGTTTGGGCATAGTGTCAGATCTGCAAGTAGGCGTAGAAAACCTGGTGGGGTAGGTCATGTTTATCCTGGAGAAAATGGTAGCAGTTTATGGGATCTTGGACCTACTTGGTGTCCGAAATGGAATAGGTTCCGTGACGCCCAGGGCCATGACATCTGTCGGGTAAGGTTAGCAGGCACTTTGGGGTTGCAGAGAAAGGAGGTCAGCAGTGATCTTTCAGACTTGAGCTCGCATTTGCGAGATAGCTTACGCCATAGCCGCCTAAGCTGGGACATTGATCCCAATAACCGACCAGGTTCCACCTCCACATTTGCATTCCAGAGGAGGCTGTTTGGGGTTACAGGCGCCAACCAAATTTTCTCTATTTCCGTCCATTTATTGTAGGACTAGGAACCAGGAGACTATCGTGTGTAGTTGGGCCGCCTGATAGTATTTAACTGGGTTGGGGAACCTAGTTGGCCGTAGGGGACAGGGATGGGTAGTGTCTGGAATAGATACCGAAGCTTAGGAAGGATAACCATTTTGACAGATGTGATTCGCCCCAGGAGAGAGGTGTGATGGGTCTTCCATTTTTGGACTAACTCCCTAATTGACCTATATGGGGGGGGAAATTTAGCTTGGTATAGTGTGGCAAAGGACGGGGTGAGATTAATCCCCAAGTATTTTAGAGAAGTATGTTCCCAAGCATAGGGATGAAGCAGAGGCAATCGGGGAATAACGGTGAGGCAATAGGTGAAGTAACTTATAGATAGGGACCAGGTTGTGGTACAGCAAAATTGAACAAAACAGAAAAGGACATGGAGGCTAACTAGACTCAGAAAGATCGTCACAGAGTGGGATCAGCCATTTCTATGTTTAGTAGCTTTGCGAGGGGAGTCTGGTCCTCTAGAGCGTTTGGTGGGGGTGGGCCTTTTGCCAAACCACCGGGGGTGGAGGAGGGGTGGCCACCAGGTCCCAGTCAGGTAGCTGAGGAATAGGAATACCAAGGGCATCACAGAAGACGTTCAGGTCCTCTGGGAAGCGCATTATAGCAGATTTTCCTTGGTCTTGCTGTCAGGCTGAAGGGAAATCCCCGTCTGTAGATAATGTCCTTATCTTGTAAAGCATAAAGAAGGGGTTGTAAGAGTCTACGTTTTTGAAGCGTGATCCAGAAAAAGGTCCGGGTATATCTGTACCAGATTGTTGTCGAAGACGCTTTGCGCATGATGTCTATCTCAGCGGATAGGAGTGCACCCGGCAGGAGACATTGCGTAGTTTAGAAGCGGGGCCCATAGGCTGGAGGGCTCGGTGGGCTCTGTCCATCTCAATGTGTTTGTCAGTGGCTTCTCCCAGTAGGTTGTTAAACAAGGCCTGCAGTGTGGTCTGTAGATCTTCGGCTTCTTCTGATTCACGCAGGCCTCGCACGCAAATGTTCCTACGTCCCCTATTGTCCAAGTCCTCGACATGACGTTGCATGTCTCTTAGCAAGAGGCGGTGGTCTGAGCCCTAAAATGTAGTGCGGTGAACTGTCAATTTGGTCTCCTGTATCTCCTCCTCCGCCATTTCCACCCTGTCCGCCAGCTGTTTGAGGCCGGTATGGAGGGTCTGGATTTCAGCTCGGAAGGTCGCTTTTACATATGTTCTATGAGCTGCTAAAAGTCCTGCTTAGTTGGGATGGCTTGTAGATAAAATTGCCACAGAGAGGGACAAGGTGGAGGTGGGCCACAGCATCTCGGTATGGGTGCAAATGAGAGGTAGAGGCCTGTGAATGTGAGTCCTCCGCAGAGGTGCTGTGAGCTTGGGGGGGTAGGCCGCGGTGGAGGGTCCAGGCCTCAGACCACGTTGGAGTTTGGGAGGGCAATGGTACTGGTGGACTCCCCATCTGAGGATGTGCCTGGGAGCTTGCAATCTGGGCATATGAGGGGGGGGGTCCCAGCAATTGCTCTGGTGGAGCTAGAGTCTCTGGAGCGGAGCTGTCTCTGGGTCTTGTGAGAGGCAGGCATAGGCGTGTTGGGGGAGTGAGGCCTACTGCCGCCTTCAGGCTCCGGGTAGGCCCGTGGGTGCATGGGGCCCGGGAGGGCCAGAAAGTCCTCCGAGTCTTCTTAGGGGGCAGGAGAGTTGGGGCTGCTCTCCTGGATGCCGAGGTCTATAGCTGCCCGCAATAATCGTGGGAAGGCATCTGTGCACTGTGTGTACAAGGCGAAGGGCTGGATGTGGGTTGCGGCCTGCTCCTCATGTGACGTAACTGGGGAGGGGAGAGCGCGATAGGAGCGACTCTCCACCTGTGGAGGTCCATCGGGCCCTGGGGTCATGACCTGGGATGCTGTCTGGTCCCATTGAAGCTGCTGGGCCTGGGATGATGATTGCGAGGAGGCCCGAGGTTGGGAGGAGACAGCGTCTGGCGCCATCTTGTCTTCTCCACCTTAAAGCATGCTGGGCGCTTTAAAGTAGTCCCTGAAGGTCGTGGAGGTTGGAATGATCCCCTGGCTGATGAGGATTGAGTGGTCCTAGATCCGCCCATGGATGGGGTGACCAAAGTCCCCGATTATTTGCCTTGAAGCTGCGTGCTGTGGGAGAGTTGGCTGCCTAAGCGTCCATTCAGGTCGGCTTCCGGTCACGCCCCATTTTCCTATTTATTAATGCTAGCAGCATAGGGATTAAACATAACCAATGTTGACAGAAAGAAAGTAAAGTTCCGGTTTAAGGGGATAGGATGGAAGTCCAGGGACATTATCAGGGGTAAAGGCCAATATTAAGGTCGTAGGACCGATGGTCCAGGGACTTTATCAGGGGTAGGGGCCAATATTAAGGGGATAGGACCAGTGGTAAAGGGACATTATCAGGATAGGAGGGGAGACCAGGGACATTATCAGAGTTACAAAGAATAAGGGGATTGGAATTCTATTAAGGGGATAGTACCGGTGGTACAGGGACATTATAAGGGGTAATATTAAGAGGATAGGAGGGGAGCCCAGAGACCTTATCGGAGTTTGGGATAATAAGGGGCTTGTCCAATGCCCCTGCACTCTTTGTAGTGATCAGTAAATGGCTGCTTTCTAATAGTTTATAATTTCCCCTCTCGCTGCCTTTTTTTTTTTTTTTTTTTTTTTTTGCTTTGGTTCAGTATCTTTCTATTAAGAAGACTTTTTCTCAGGCTGAGTTATTGGGCAATTTGTATCATTAAGGTACTGATAAGTTGTTCGGTGCACGGGATTGCCCTAGGTCTTGTTGGTCAATGACACTTTATGGTGGTTTGACTTGGAGCCAGTGTAGCGTAGATGTGCCAGGTAAAATGGCGCCCCCTTCTGTATCACAGTCAGTATAGGAAATCAGCCTAGCAAGCATTGCCTGAGCAAGTCCAATGAACTTTGAGAAGGTGCTGGTAGTGGTCCAGAGGGAATATTTCTGTTAGGCTTGAGTCACATGTGGATTGGTCCAGGCAGGTTATGGGCCCCATACTTCACTGGCATACAGGGGGGTTGGAATGATGATATGGTAATATAAATAATGCCAACGTGGTTTCGTTTCTGCAGGGAGAGAACTCCCTGATTACCCACTGTGGTCAGCAGCTCTTCACATTTTATATATCAGCCACCCTGTTCTCTGCACAATTTTACTTATGGTTTTACAGCAGCTTTTCCATTTCATTGTTTTGTTTTTTATGTTTTTGTTTTTTTTTTATTGTTTGCATTTTTCTGCTATAAAATGAAAAAAAAAAAAAAACAAGTAATCTATTCATTCTTACAGTTAGTCGCTTGGAGGAGAGAGAGGCAGAGCTGAAGAAAGAATATAACGCCCTTCACCAGCGACATTCAGAGGTAGGGGTCATCCATCTTTATCACATGATTACAGGGCCTGCGCTGTGTTAAAAATCCAGTTCAGTATGACCTCCACCCACAACTATTCATTTTATGTTTGGTGTCCCTGTGGTATAGCCCAGGTCCTCTGATGATCTGCTCTGCCTACTGCTCTTCCCATCAAAGGGGAGACTATGCAAAATCCTGAGAGCAGAGTGGGGGGGGGGGGGGTGTAGATGGTCTGAGGAGCACTGAAAGCCAAGAGCAGCAGCGGGGGGAAAATGATCAAAGGAACTCCTGAAAGCTCAGAGCAGCAGAGGGAGCAGATGGTCAGAGGAACTCTGGAAGCTGAGAGCAGCAGCGGGGGAAAATGGGGAAATGGTCAAAGGAACGCCTGAAAGCTGGGAGCAGCAATGGGGGGAGATGGTCAGAGAAGCACTGGAAGCTGAGAGCAGCAGCGAGAGGAGATGGTCAGAGGAAGTCTGGAGGCTGAGAGCAGCAGCCAAGATGAGATGGTCAGAGGAACTCTGGAAGCTGAGAGCAGCAGCGGGGATGAGATGGTCAGAGGAGCTCTGGAAGCTGAGAGCAGCAGCGGGGACGAGATGGTCAGAGGAAGTCTGGAAGCTGAGAGCAGCAGCGGGGAGGAGATGGTCAGAGGAGCTCTGGAAGCTGAGAGCAGCAGCCGGGAGGAGATGGTCAGAGGAAGTCTGGAAGCTGAGAGCAGCAGCGGGGACGAGATGGTCAGAGGAGCTCTGGAAGCTGAGAGCAGCAGCGGGGACGAGATGGTCAGAGGAAGTCTGGAAGTTGAGAGCAGCAGAGGGGAGGAGATGGTCAGAGGAGCTCTGGAAGCTGAGAGCAGCAGCGAGAGGAGATGGTCAGAGGAAGTCTGGAAGCTGAGAGCAGCAGCGGGGATGAGATGGTCAGAGGAGCTCTGGAAGCTGAGAGCAGCAGCGGGGACGAGATGGTCAGAGGAAGTCTGGAAGTTGAGAGCAGCAGAGGGGAGGAGATGGTCAGAGGAGCTCTGGAAGCTGAGAGCAGCAGCGAGAGGAGATGGTCAGAGGAAGTCTGGAAGCTGAGAGCAGCAGCGGGGACGAGATGGTCAGAGGAAGTCTGGAAGCTGAGCACAGCTGGGAGGAGATGGTCAGAGAAGCACTGGAAGCTGAGAGCAGCAGCGGGAGGAGATGGTCAGAGGAAGTCTGGAGGCTGAGAGCAGCAGCGGGGAAGAGACGGTCAGAGGAACTGTGGAAGCTGAGAGCAGCAGCGGGGAAGAGATGGTCAGAGGAGCTCTGGAAGCTACAGAACATAGCCACATAGTCTCATAGATGGACACAGTGAACACGCAGCTTCTCCAGCAGTCTTTTCCAATGCAGGTCAGACATTGGAACAAAGACTGTAGTTGGTGTTTAAGGGCAACATAGGCAGTCCTTATTTTAGACGCTTTGATAAATAAGGCTTCTTTAATACAGTGGACGTTTCACTAAACATGGCAACTATGTGGTAACCCCTCTGCCCTCCCCAGTGCATTGTGCAAAATTTGGGATCCTCTGCTTTCACAGGAGGTAGCAAAAAGGCAGAGTGACCTCATCAATGCCTAGGCACACAGGTTGGGATGTAAGGTAAGTATCTTGACCTTCTTCTACCTTTTTTTTTTTTTTTTTTTTTTTTTATTTCGAGCAGAGGGGCTACCATACACTTGTTGTGGAACATATTTTTACAGCATTTGTTGACACCTCCATCATTTTTTATTTGCCTTCCTGAGCTGCAGTCAGGATTATAGACCCATGGTGCCCAACCTGTGGCCCAAAGGTGGCGTCATTTGGCCCTTTTTGTAATGATGTGCTGCCCTCAGATCTCGGCAGTTTGTAGTGAGAACATTGATTATTCGCATTGATCTCTACTAGTCTCATGTAACCTGTTCCCAGTTTCATATTGTCTTCTGTAGCATATCCCCAGCCAGCAATGTATCCTGTCCGCACACTCTGACCCTCATTTCCTCTCTTGGGTCTGCAGTTTCTGTCAGTCCTCTCAAGCATGACCTAAAATGAACATTATCTGCGTCCAGTTTGTGATGTCAGGGGCCACATTTTGAGGCCCCCTTTAGCTCATAAGTTGGCAACCACTGATGTAAACATTCATTAGGGCTTCATTACACATGACTTCCGGCTGTGCGATTTGGTGTCACGCAGCCACTTCCTCCCCTGGTAGTGTTCTTTACCGTCCCCTCTTTAGTTGTAGAGTCCAGAGGTGATATAACAACATTCACTGCGCTGATAAAAGGGGCGACTGATTGTTTACAATTTGCAGCAAATCCGGCCCAGTCGCACCTACTGACTAACCACTTCTAGTTCTAGAACTGTAGCTTGCATAGACCCTTTCACCGCCCAAGAAAACCTCAAAATTTTGTCTCAAAGAATCATGGGACATGTAGTTTTAGTAAATTACGTGCGTAGCTAATTGGAAGTTCTGCCAGACTCACAGGGGGAATGGATGATGTGAAAGGTACTAATATACAGTAAGCTTCACACATAAAAGAAGCAAAAAAGTATAAAAACAAAAAGTGCAGTTGTGGTGACAGTTTTCAGGGGTGACATACTGCAGAGAGGTTAGATGATCCTGGAGTTAAGCTTTAAATGTATATTTGTCACTGGCCCATAATACACAGGGGTAACGAAGCATCACCTCTCTGTCCTCCTCATAAAGGTCGGCATTGTTATTTTCCTCTTTTGTTCCTTGGAAATACAGTATCAATTCAGCTTAAACCATTTATCAAGCTGATGTAGACGGGTTCTCCATTCACTCTTAAAGAGCTGTTGGCACACCTAAAGGGGTCCTGGGGATGCCATATTCTTCAATTCTGGCACTAAGGCAGGGGTACTCAACCTGTGGCCCTCCAGCTGTTCTTGGAACTACAAGTCTCATGAGGCATTGCAAGTCTGGCGTTTACAAGAATGACTCCCAAAGGCAGAGGCATGATGGGACTTGTAGTTCGGCAACAGCTGGCAGGCTACAGGTTGTGCACCTATGCACTAAGGACCGTTCTCGACTGAAGGGGTGCTGGGGATGGCATATTACACTATCTTGGCACCTTGTAGTCAATTCACTAAGAGTTAAATAACAGGAAATAAAATGCAGTAAAATAACGCATGCGGTAAATCAGTTGTTTAATTTAGCGGTAATTACCATATTATTTAATGTGGTAATTTGCCGCATTGAGCTGGTTGCTAAGGAGCTGGCATGGAAGCCAACCGCCGCATCCTTAACAACGGATGACTCGTCAGCTGTCAGCAGAATGTAATTTTTTTTTTTATATATATATATATGATGAAAAAAAATAAAAACATATTGGTACCTCCCCCAGTCCATGGATTTTTAAGGGAAACCCCACACCATAATAAAAAAAACACTAGTGTGGGTTCCCCCCCAAAATCCATACCAGACGCTTATCCAAGCATGCAGCCTAGCGGGTCAGAAAAGAGGGGGACGAACGAGCGTACCCCCCCCCCTCCTGAACCATGCCAGGTCACATGCCCTCAACATGTGTGGGTGCTTTGCCGACCCCAAAGCACCTTGTCCCCATGTTGATGGGGACAAGACCTTATCCCCCAACCCTGGCCAATGGTTGTGGGGGTCTACCGGCGGGGGGGATTATCGGAATCTTGCAGCCCCCCAGATCCTGCTCCCCCATAGTAGTACCCTACCCATTTATCAAAAGTGTCAAAGTGATGAAAACAGAGAGGTTTTTGACAATTACTTTATTAGAAAACTAAAACGTGTTCACCTTTTGTAAATCCATCGTCAATCACGCCACACCGCCGACCCTTAAAAAAAAAAAAAATTAGCTCCCGCTGTTCTCATCTGAAGGGCTGCCGAAAATGTCTGATTCCAGCTTTGTGAGCTTATAGTGCAGTGATGGCGAACCTTGGCACCCCAGATGTTGTGGAACTACATTTCCCATGATGCTTATGCACTCTGCAGTGTAGTTGAGCATCATAGGATACTGTCAGTAGCACAGGGTCCCCTGCATTGCATACACGGTTGGGGGGGGGAATTGTTTGCATATTGCCTAGACTTTCCTCCCTGCTGAGACCAATTTAAAATAAAATTAATTTATGTGCACAACAGTTTATCAAATCTATATAAAAATACACCTAAAAAATTTATTTTATTGCACACAAGCACAATTTATCCCCGCCCCCCCCCCCCCCCTTTTTTTTGTACAAAATAAATATGAGGTCATGTAGAGTAGATGGATACCAGATCTGTCCAACCATCCAAACTTCTTTCCGCCCTCAAAACTGCAAAAAATGGTGGTCCTCTTCACTTCAAATGGTTTTACATCTCATCAGTTTACAGTAAATATTGTTTTTGTTTTTTTCACTGTAAATATTGGCCCTAGATTAATTGCTTTCACGCGGATTATATAATGTGTGGTCCAATTACTGTGCATACACCCTGTGTGTGCGTTTGCATTTGCGGGTGTGCACCGTGTGATGGGGTTGCTTTTTTTTTTTTTTTCTCCTACCCTTTTTATTTTTTTATTTTTTTTTTATTGCTTTCACAAGGCCCTATTTGATGGCATTGGGAAGGTGACAGGTATTCTTTATAGAAACAGTCTATTGGACCGCTTATGACTCCACTGCAGCCGGTTTAGCGACTGTGCACCGATTTTTTTATTTTTTTTTTCAGCCTGGATTCTGACAGCTCTGAAGTGGCTAAAGCTCAGAGCGGAGGGCTTCCAGCTTCATACACAGCAGAGGAGATCGGAAAAGGGATGTTCCCTGTTCTCCTCTGGCTCAGCATCCTGGGGTCACTAGAGTGGGTAATTGGGGGCGCACTACAAGAGTTGGACAGTAGGGGGCAGAAGAAAACGGTAACAAGCTCATGGTTGCTTTTGCAGCTGTGAACTTTTTTTAAGCCCTTCAGACTTCGGATGTACACAGTACGTCCAGGGTGGTGGTGGTGGTTGATTTTATCTCCTCACTTGTTGGCACTCGCTACACAGCCAAATAAATACAGATAATGAAGAGAAATGTACATCTTGATGGCACAGACTGTACTGTGCTGAGTTTAGGATCTGATTGGTTGTCTTGTGACCAGCCTCACATAGCCCCCTCTGTAGACGAGGCAAATTACCAGGTCCTTAGGCCCCAATCACACCTCAGCGTTTTGTAGCTTGAAGCTCCACAACGCTGGAGGAGAAAAAAAATCCATTATTCTCCATGGAGATGGTTCACATCTCCACTACAAGTCGCCTGAAGCTTAGAGAAGTTCTGGAGCTTTTTTTGTAGTTCGAATCAAGCAGATTGGTGCGTTTTTGAAACCTTTTTTTTTTTGTTCCATAGAAATGCATGGAAACACTTGATTTGAGCGTTTTGACACACGTTTTTGAGCATTTTTCTGCTCAAATGCAGCAATTAAATATAAATAAATCATAATATTTAAATAAAGAAATAAAATGGTCATAATAATGGTCATAAATAATAAAAATAAAATTGACCCCTTACCCTAATACTAACCTCTAAATTCTCGTTTCAATGGTTTTTTTTTACAAGTTTAAATAAACATACAGACGTTCACGTTCAAATAACCGTCATAAAATAATCACAACAAGGATGCAAAATCCAATAAAATCAGTGTTCCTGACTCAGTAAACATCACTGAAGTATAGCAATCAAGTATATAGCGTAGTTGGGGAGATTTTACTGTCTCCTATTGGCATCCTACCAAAATTTTGCCACACGGCATTACAGAGCTGATAACAAGAAAGCTAAAAGGAAAAAGAAGGAAAGGAGAAAAAAAATAAAAATGAATAAATAGCCCCTAATTCTAATACGACAAAATAAATAAAAAATAAATAAATTATACCTTAACCTTTTAAAGTTTGTAAAGACTCGTTCCCCCCCCTATAAAAATAACTAACAAACAAGCATATTATACTTACCTCCTCTGTTACAGTAGATTTGCACAGTAGCCTGGATCCTCCTCCTTCTCAGGTTCCTCTTCAGTGCTCATGGCCCCTCCCTCTCCTGTTCTCCTGGCCCCTCCCTCTCCTGTTCTCCTGGCCCCTCCCTCTCCTGTTCTCCTGGCCCCTCCCTCTCCTGTTCTCCTGGCCCCTCCCTCTCCTGTTCTCCTGGCCCCTCCCTCTCCTGTTCTCCTGGCCCCTCCCTCTCCTGTTCTCCTGGCCCCTCCCTCTCCTGTTCTCCTGGCCCCTCCCTCTCCTGTTCTCCTGGCCCCTCCCTCTCCTGTTCTCCTGGCCCCTCCCTCTCCTGTTCTCCTGGCCCCTCCCTCTCCTGTTCTCCTGGCCCCTCCCTCTCCTGTTCTCCTGGCCCCTCCCTCTCCTGTTCTCCTGGCCCCTCCCTCTCCTGTTCTCCTGGCCCCTCCCTCTCCTGTTCTCCTGGCCCCTCCCTCTCCTGTTCTCCTGGCCCCTCCCTCTCCTGTTCTCCTGGCCCCTCCCTCTCCTGTTCTCCTGGCCCCTCCCTCTCCTGTTCTCCTGGCCCCTCCCTCTCCTGTTCTCCTGGCCCCTCCCTCTCTTGTTCTCCTGGCCCCTCCCTCTCCCGTTCTCCTGGCCCCTCCCTCTCCTGTTCAGTGCCCCCCACAGCAAGCAGCTTGCTATGGGGCACCCGAGCTGAGTCACAGTTCCCTGTGTCCATTCAGACATAGAGCCCCGGCCCTGCCACCTCTCCCCTGATTGGTTAGCTGACTTTGATTGACAGCAGTGGGAGCCAATGGCGCCGTTGCTGTGTGTTAGCCAATCAGGAAGGAGAACATTCTACGGCTGAAACACTCGTGGACATCGCTGCACAGAGAGGGTCCTCAGGTAAGTGTTAGGAGAGCTGCTACACACAGAAGGCTTTTAATGCAGTAAGATAAAAAAACCTTCTGCCTTTACAACCCCTTTAAAGTAGAACTATAGGGAAAACTTTATTTTTTTTTTTATTTTGGATAGAGCAAGAGAGGGTTATAACCCCTGTCACACTTTTTTTTTCGCCACCTGTGTCCCATTGCGGAGATTTCCCTTCACTTCCTGTCTTATAGCCAAACAGGAAATGAGAGGAAATCCCTGTAAATTGAGGGAATTTCTAGGGGACCCCCAGTGGAAGATTTCCCCTCTATTACTTTTATGGGGACAACCCAAAATTTGGGTAATCTCTTTTACTTTCACGTTCAATGATAAAGGTAAACAGGACCAATAGAGAGGGTGAATCTACTTCACATAACAAAAATACTTGACAGGGGTTCTAATCCCTCTCCACGCTATCCAAAACTAAAAAAAAGTTTTGCCTTTAGTTATACTTTAAGGTTTTTCATCTTATGGTTTGCTTAAGGTTAAAAACATTTTCTGCTGCAGCTGCCCCCCAGACCCCCCCCCCCCCTCCCTTTTCCTTACTTGAGCCCATCCAATCCATTAATGTGCACAAGAGCAGCGGCTCTCTCTGCTGTGATCCCTCCTCATTGGACAGGTTAATACCATTGGGAGCCATTGGTGCCTGCTGCTGTCAATCAAATGCTGTGATGTGGGGGGCGGGGCTGAGCTGCCTGCTTTGTGTCAATAGACGCAGACAGGGTGGCACGGGAGCGAATCCGGACAGGGCCCCCATGGAAAGCGATATTCCATGGGGGTACTCGCTGAAGAGGAGGGGCCTGGAGCACTGATGGGGGACCCTAGAAGAAGAGGATCAGGGCTGCTCTGTGCAAAAGCATTGCACACAACAGGTAAGTATGACTAATAATAAAAAAGGTTTATTGTCACTTTTTTAAATTTATAATAATTCCTTAAAATAATAAAATGCATAAATAATCATTTAATAAATAAGAAAATATCCCTAACACTAATATTAACCACTAATCCTAACACTGATTTTAACACCTAATCCTACCCCCAAACCTAACATAAATTAATAATAAATTAACCCCTTACCTTAATCCTAACCCAACAAAATAAATAATAATAATCATAAGTAAATAAACGCATAAATTAACCCCTAACCCTTAGTCCCTTACAAAAAAAAACAGTAAACAAATTAATAGATAATAAAAGCAAGTGAAAAATCTGAAAAACATAACATCTGATGAAGTAGATGATTTTTTTTTTCCTCTATTGGTTAATAAAAAAAGCCAAAGCTCAAAAACGCTTTAAAAACAGTGTACAAAAATGCTCAAAAACTCCCGAAAAGCGGTCAAAAATGTGACGCTAAGGGGTGAATGCAGACTTAACAAGATCATCCAGAGGAGATGGAGAAAATCGAACGGAGGCCGCATCTGAAATCTACTGAAGATTAAGGAGCAAAGCCAACACATTTCAGGCATCTGTGTTCCCTTCTTCGGGGTTGAAATGAGAGTTCGGCCACCCCAGCGCCGACACTTACTGAAAGGGGGGGGGGGTAGCATCAGCCATCATCTTCAGACTGTTTGATTTCTGCAAAGATTGGAATAATTTTGGTTTCCTGTATCCTTTGCCTGTGAGTATTGTTCCACCTTGTTAGGGTAGAGAATTTGGGACCTTAAATCCAGAATTATGGAAAATGACAATGTGAACAGCACAAATTTTTCACTGTTCTTTTTTTTTTTATCCCAGAAATCAAATATGTACAGTCAGTTTAAGTCAATGTTTCACTAATAACTAATTTGCAGACTTGCTGTACTGTGGAGGCAAAACCTAATACCATGTAATAATTTGAAGCCAATTTAACAGCTGTCAGTTTGGTGAGATTGTTTTTCAGGAGTGCAGGGCGCATGATTCTGCCGGTACATGAATTTACAAGTTTCCGCCCATAATTTTATTTTATACCTGTTTAGAATAAAAGTAATATCACGCAGACATATGAAGAGCAGCATACCTGTGATGTATAATTTGAGATCCCAGCTCTGCAATCCTGCCCATTATAAGAGGTTCTCACCATCCCTGTGCTGAGTTCCAGGGTCTGTACACCCGCTGTGCCCATTATGAGGGGTTCCCACCATCCCTGTGCTGAGTTCTCGGGTCTGTACATCTGCTGTGCCCATTATGAAGAGTTCCCACCATCCCTGTGCTGAGTTCCCGGGTCTGTACACCCGCTGTGCCCATTATAAGAAGTTCCCACCATCCCTGTACTGAGTTCCTGGGTCTGTACACCCGCTGTGCCCATTATGAGGGGTTCCCACCATCCCTGTGCTGAGTTCCCAGGTCTGTACGCCTGCTGTGCCAATTATGAGGGGTTCCCACCATCCCTGTGCTGAGTTCCCAGGTCTGTACACCCACTGTGCCCATTATGAGGGGTTCCCACCATCCCTGTGCTGAGTTCCCAGGTCTGTACACCTGCTGTGCCCATTATGAGGGGTTCTCACCATCCTTGTGCTGATTTCCCGGGTCTGTACACCTGCTGTGCCCATTATGAGGGGCTCCCACCATCCCTGTGCTGAGTTCCCAGGTCTGTACACCTGCTGTGCCCATTATGAGGAGTTCTCACCATCCCTGTGCTGATTTCCCGGGTCTGTACACCTGCTGTGCCCATTATGAGGGTTCCCACCATCCCTGCTGAATGCATTTATTTTATATTATGAACAATGTAACAGAAGGAATTAGAAGGCTCTAAGGTGGTCGGTTAAAGAGCCAGGATCGGTGTTGGAGGGAATCTTGCCATTGGAGTCAGCCAAATTCATGAAACTCCACCTACAACTGAAATGCCACTTTTGGATCGATGAACCCTTTAAATACTTGTGCACTTTGGGTGGGGAATGTCCATAAATATTAAACAATTATCTTTTATTTTTCAATAGATGATCCATAATTACATGGAACACCTGGAACGCACCAAACTGCAGCAGCTGATGTCGTCCGATCAACTGGAATCCTCCATGCAAAACAGAATTAGGTGAGATCAGTGCGAGTTTAATAGAGAAGTGGCAGGGGGAGGGGTGTGCCTCCCACCCCCAGGCCGCTTTTGTCCAGGCCGCTTTTGGCAGAGAATACCGCCATTGTATTTAAATCCTATAACAATGCTGGGGCTGATTCAGAAAAGCTGCAGGCAGGACTGGAATGTGTTGGGAGCCAGGCGGCGTGAAGCACCCTTTCCTCTCCAGAACGCCGTCCCTTCCACTGTCACCTACTAGTTGTATTATTATTATTATTGTTGTTGTTGTTATTAGTTGTTTGCTAGCATACTTTTGTATATTAACGTGTGTGTGTGTGTGTGTGTGTGTGTGTGTGTATGTATATGTGTGTGTGTATATATATATATATATATATATGTATGTATGTATGTATGGTATGTATGTATGTGTATATATATATGTATATATGTGTGTGTATGTGTATATATATATATATATGTGTGTGTGTGTGTGTGTGTGTGTGTGTGTGTGTGTATATATATATATATATAAAAAATATTATATTTTGTTAATATTTATTTTCCCCTTTTTTAGTTACCTGGTTTTTCCTTGTTTTATTTTTCATTTCTAATATTGGATTTTGTTGTTTCTTTATATTTTATATTTTTATTTGTTTATATTTGTATGTGCATTTTTGCTAGTTTAGTGAATTAGGACCCAAGTTCTAGTTCTGGACCTGCAGACTGTACAGTGAGAAAAAAGCTATGGACGTAGGGTGAACAAGCATTTTCACTTACGATTTTGGTTGATCGATTTGCACATGCTTTTGTGTGTCGCACATAGTGCGGCCCCTTTCACTTCATGGGTTGCCTTATGAGCATTTGTCGTCCGAAAAGAATCTTCTGCTCCTTTCTTGTGAGATTTGTAAAGGCGTGGTTTGCCGCTCGACAATCGCCGCAGACATCACATCGTGCTTGTGCTGCCAATAAAGGATAACGGCGCCCAAACGTACATCACACATTGTGCAGCGATTGCCGCACGATTCCAGATCGCAGCGTGTGAATGGAGCCTAGGGCCTCGTTCACATAGGCATAATTTGATCATTCCAGATCGCATGACAAGTCGCACCCCATTGCCGGAATTTGAACCGTTCAGAACACCTCAACTCATGTCGCACTGATTTATGAAAAAGGTTCCTGCACTACTTTTTTTTCCAATTTAATTGCGACTTGCATAGACTTCTGTTAAATGGAGTTACAAGCCACAATGAAATCGGCAGTGCAAATCACATGGATTTGTGGCTTTGAAATCGCTCTGAAGTAGTGCAATTTCAAAGTGGCACCAATGTGAACCAGGGCTAACTTAGAACTAGAGGAAGAACTTTTCTTTTTTAAATTTTAGATGGAATAAGGGAACTGTTATAACCCCCGTCAGGTCTTTTTTTGCCTTCTGTTTCATATTCGGGGTATTTCCCTTCACTTCCTGTCCTATAGCCAAAACAGGAAGTGAGAGGGAATCACTGGTTGTCACCAGAACTAGTGTCCCCATTGGAAGGTTTCCTACTACTGTTCTGGTGACAACCCAAAATTTGGGATTATTTATTTATTTATTTATTTATTTAACTTTCTCTTTCGATGATAGCGGTAAACAAGACAAATGGAGAGGGTGAATCACAGACGGCAAAAAAACCCTGACAGGTGTTCTAATCCCTCTCTGCTCTAGCCAAAACTTAGGCAAAACTTTTTTTTTTTTTTTTGGTATATTTTAAATGTACACCCGCATAAAGCCATTTTTGCCCACATGGGAATGCATAGGTGTTCAGTGCAGGCAATCTCATTCATGTCAATTGGGAGCCGCTGGTCTCAATTTGACATACCTACAGGTGAGTGTCTCTGAACTCGCTGTTTGCGCTCGGTGGCACACACCCACACAGATGGCAAAATTGGGGGCAGTGTCCCAATTGACATGAATGCGCTTGACTTCATGTGGATGCAAGGAAAACACCTGTGCATTCCCATGCGAGCAAACGCGACCTCATGCGAGTGTACGCTTAAAGTGTTTGTTACCCTAATTTTAAAAAAAAGATCCTGTTCCCTTAAAGCATGCGTAACAGTATAGTGCTTGTGCTGTGTAATTTGGCCCATTCTATCACCTAAAAAACCTGGTTGATTCTGCCTGGTTCTGCCCTCCCCCTGTATACTGACCACGGTTTATCAAGGCTGCTGAGCCCTGACACCGTGGTCAGTTTACATGCCTATATCATCCGCAGCTCTCCTCTCTGCTCTCCCCATTTTCTACCTTTCTGTCAGCTCCGTCCACTCCACGATCCTCACCTCCTGCTGCAATCATATCTAAAGTGTAAGCATGCCATCCCCTCTGTTAAAAGTGGTTGTATGCTCGCACATCTAAAAGGAAAAAAAAACCCTGTAAGGCAAAGGGGGGGGGGGGGGCAGATTATACATTTATATTAGAGCATCTCCTGGCGCACGTGACTCCTCGGCTCTCTCTCCTCTCTCTCCTCTCTCTCCTCGCTCTCCTCACTGGGTGACATCAGCGGCAGTGCCGGCCCCTCCCGCTATAGCTGTCAGTAAGGGAGAGGAGAGAGCCGAGGAGTCACGTGAGTGCCGGGAGACGCTCTGATATAAGGTATAATCGGCATTTTTTTTTTTTTTATACAACACCGGCACAGGGACACAATGTTATTTTTACAGAGGGGGTGGCATGCTTATACTATAATGGCTTAACAACCACCCATGTGAAATGAGGCCCAAAACTTTAAGATTGTGCGCTGCAACCATTGTGTGTTGCAGCTGAAGTTTTGTGCCACATCCGATTTTCGGGAATGTTTTGGTGTGTTGACAGCCCATTTGCTTTACTTTCATTGGGCCTCCTTTATGCAATCTGCAACATTTCTGCAATAGTGATCTCACCGAAAAATGTACAGGCCATAAATGAAATGCTTGTCATCAGATTTTTTTATTGTATCCAATCTTATTAATGCGGTCGAGCGATCTAATTGTTTCATGTGTGAGCGAGGAGTGTGGTGACCCCCCCCTCCCTCTTTACGCCATCCCAAGCAGTCATCATTCGTCACCGTTCAGTCTCTGATCTAGGGTGAAATCTGGTTGCTGCGGCTTGCTGTACTTTGCTCGTCGCCTCTTCTGGTGGCGTCACCTTGTCAGATCGGCCTGGTCCGTGTACCGTGTGCTCTGTCTGTGTTGTGCACGGATTGTCAGCATCCAGCAGCGGCTGCCTCTTCCCTCCCCTGTGCAGGAGTCCCCAGATGGATAACGCGCATTGATTGGCTGCAGCTCAATACAGAGCATCTTCATCCCTTTCCCCGGGAGAGCTGGTGGAGGAGGAGGTGGGGGGGGGGGGGGGATGATGTCATCGCTCGGAGTCTGCTGCAGGAGCACACACGCAGCAATGGGCTATGGCATTGCTTTTGTGGCACCAGCTGAATGACAGACCCTGAGCTCAGCCGGCGGACCCCCTCGTTAGACGTTCGGCACCCTTGATCCCCAGGCCTGCCACCATGCCAGCGCAGAGCCATGAGTCCCAGATGCATGCTACTCTTTGTGTTTGGCTTTGTTGGCGGGGCGGTGGTCATTAATTCGGCCATCCTGGTGTCTCTGTCTGTCCTGCTGCTCGTGCATTTCTCCTTTTCTGCCGGCCTGCCGGCCCTGACCGAGAGCCTCCCCAGGATCCTCAGGTACTTATTAACCCTTCGCCTCCCAGGGTGTGCTCAGGCCCAGCCGCCCTGACTTCATTGTTTTTATGTGGTTTGGTTGATCACCCTGCCAAGCGTACAGATAGCCGCTTTTTGTATTTGTGCGTGTATGTCCTGCGTATTTGTATCTGTACCTATTTGCTTAATTTTGTTTTTTATTGCTTTTTTGCATTTAATGCAGAGGTAGGAGAAAAAAAAAATGTCCTTTTAAATGCCGCTGTGATGGAGTTGTCCAGCTCGGCCCTTAAGGGCCGGACTCACCCAAAGTTTTAAGGTTGCCGCAGTGAGGGCGGTGAAACGGTAAGGAGGTCGGTCGTACGTTACCGGATCCAGGATGTTGACTGACCTTGAGCTTGATACTGCTGCAACTTTCTCCAGTGACTGCGCGTCCTGCGTCTGTGCGAAGAGCATCGTTCGGGATGACTGACGTTTGGCCCGGCTAAAGCTTATTACCGCCGTCTCTGCGCTTGCAGCCAGTCACTCTGCCTCCTGCGCTCTGTGATTTCTGCTAACTGTATTTAACTGTATTTATAACTGTTTTTTGTTGCTTTGTTTTCGGAATTTCTGGCCTGTCTATGTGACGCTGTTCTGCCTTATTGTGATTATTATTATTATTGTATTATATTTTATATTATTTTATTTATATATTTTATATTATGTGTATATTTTATAATTTTTTTTAATTTAATTTATATTTTTTATATTATTTATTTTTTATAATTCTTTATATTTTTTATTATTATTATTATGTAATATTATTGTTTATATTTTGAATATTCAGGCTTTCTATAGACCCAGCAGTTTTTGCAGTGCTTGGGAGACAACACAGTTAGAATACAAATCAATACTAGAGGGTAGGAGGGCCCTGCTCCCCAGAGCTTACAATCTAGTGGAGTTCAGTGTATTGTCTTTGACTTCAGTGTAATATGTCTAATATCATACACTGCGATTATATCTGAGGACGGTCGGTTTGAATGCAGTCTAATATGTTTTTGATGCTGTCGTTGCGTATTTATAATGATGATTAGTTTACATGTAGTTCGGTATTTTTTTGGTTTTCATTGTTTGTGCTTTGCCTTAAATCGGTATTAAACCTAAAACCAGCTTGCCAAGCGTTAGATGTGGTGGTTGCATTCGTTTTCCTTTTTAGGCTCCCCTCTCTGTTTTCACCTGGTGATCTGGCCTGTAACACACCTCCTGTATTAGAGTGCTTCCAGGTGAAGGTGCACAGTAGACCACAGCAATTTCAGTTTAGGGGGAGGGATTGTTACATTTATTAGTAGATTTAAATACACAAACAAATTGAAGCCAAACTCCAGCTCACACTTTATAATCAGTTACAGCAAAGTTTTTTTTTTTTTTCCTTTTTGGGATAAAGGGTTTACATGAATACTAAAAAAGCTCATCATTGTGAGCGCCCCTGTAATTTTTAAATGGTTTGTCTAATCCCTGTAAACTGATTCATTCTGCTGGAGAGCTTGTGCTTTTGAAAAACAACAGACTTACAAACTAGATCACCAGATAAAAATAAAAGGGGGAAAAAAGCCTAAAAGAAAACAAATGCAGCCATCACATGTAAGAATTTGGTAAGCTGCAATATAATGTTTGCTTTTGGGTTTAATACCGCTTTAACATTGTGAAATGCTGTAGCCCAGCCCAGCAAAAACAGTTACCTCTTTTCAAGTTGGTATGCTTGCTATGGGTATTTACTTGCAGACAGAGGGCACATGTGCAGCCTTCCTGTCAGCAACCTGTCAAACTGAAAGGCTAAAAGCTGCTGTGGCTGTATATGGACGGTGCACCTAGCGGTACTAACATTTAGGACAGTATGCATCCAATGTCCAGAACGCAAGCAGTCTGCATACTGCCCTAAACGTAAGTACCGTTCAGTGCTTCATCGAGCCACTGCCGCTGTCGGTCTCTCTCGTCGAGCCACTGCCGCTGTCAGTCTCTCTCGTCGAGCCGCTGTCAGTCTCTCTCGTCGAGCCGCTGTCCGTCTCTCTCGTCGAGCCGCTGTCCGTCTCTCTCGTCGAGCCGCTGTCCGTCTCTCTCGTCGAGCCGCTGTCGGTCCCTCTCGTCGAGCCGCTGTCGGTCCCTCTCGTCGAGCCGCTGTCGGTCCCTCTCGTCGAGCCGCTGTCGGTCCCTCTCGTCGAGCCGCTGTCGGTCCCTCTCGTCGAGCCGCTGTCGGTCCCTCTCGTCGAGCCGCTGTCGGTCCCTCTCGTCGAGCCGCTGTCGGTCCCTCTCGTCGAGCCGCTGTCGGTCTCTCTCGTCGAGCCGCTGTCGGTCTCTCTCGTCGAGCCGCTGTCGGTCTCTCTCGTCGAGCCGCTGTCAGTCTCTCTCGTCGAGCCACTGCCGCTGTCATTCTCTCTCGTCGAGCCACTGCCGCTGTCATTCTCTCTCGTCGAGCCGCTGTCATTCTCTCTCGTCGAGCCGCTGTCATTTTCTCTCGTCGAGCCGCTGTCAGTCTCTCTCGTCGAGCCGCTGTCAGTCTCTCTCGTCGAGCCGCTGTCAGTCTCTCTCGTCGAGCCGCTGTCAGTCTCTCTCGTCGAGCCGCTGTCAGTCTCTCTCGTCGAGCCGCTGTCAGTCTCTCTCGTCGAGCCGCTGTCATTCTCTCTCGTCGAGCCGCTGTCATTCTCTCTCGTCGAGCCGCTGTCATTCTCTCTCGTCGAGAAGCTGTCAGTCTCTCTCGTCGAGCCGCTGTCAGTCTCTCTCGTCGAGCCGCTGTCAGTCTCTCTCGTCGAGCCGCTGTCAGTCTCTCTCGTCGAGCCGCTGTCAGTCTCTCTCGTCGAGCCGCTGTCAGTCTCTCTCGTCGAGCCGCTGTCATTCTCTCTCGTCGAGCCGCTGTCATTCTCTCTCGTCGAGCCGCTGTCAGTCTCTCTCGTCGAGCCGCTGTCAGTCTCTCTCGTCGAGCCGCTGTCAGTCTCTCTCGTCGAGCCGCTGTCAGTCTCTCTCGTCGAGCCGCTGTCAGTCTCTCTCGTCGAGCCGCTGTCAGTCTCTCTCGTCGAGCCGCTGTCAGTCTCTCTCGTCGAGCCGCTGTCAGTCTCTCTCGTCGAGCCGCTGCCACTGTCAGTTTGGTAGGCTGCTGACAGCGGGACTGGGCAGTGGATCTGTGCCCTTCACCTGCAACTAAACACTTAGTGCGCATGGGGTCTTAAAGGGATAGTTCACCTTTTACCCCAAAACTCCTATGCAGGCCGGGGTGTGTCTGTAGATAAAAACAAACTGTGCAGCTTTGAACAAAGTTGAATCATGCCCTTGCTATAGGTGTAAGCCATTTACATAACACCTAAAGCCTGGTTGCCAGACGTAGTATCATCTTGTCCTGCCTCATTGCTAGGACGTTACTAAGAGACTTCAGCCATTAATTTTCACCCCCACCATTACAGGCGCAGGCTCTCGAACCCTGCACATGTGGTCCGTTATCTCGTCTGTTACAGCATCGCTGAGTTCAGAGCTACTGCATTAGGGAAGAGAGGCTTCGGGAGGTATGTATATGGCCTTACACCCATAGCAAGGACATTAGCCAACTTTGGTCAAAGCTGACAGTTTGTTTTTCTCTTCAGGCGCCCCTGGAGGTAAGCAGTAACAACCAGGCCTCTCTTAGCAATGTCCTGGCAATATTCCAGTCAGGCTTTATGAGGTATGTAAATGGCCTACACCTATAGCAGGGGCTTTATTCAACTTTGTAGATAAAAGCAAACTGTGCAGCCATTTACATACCTAATGAAGCCTGACTGGAATACTCCCAGGACATCGTTAGGACGTTGCTAAGAGAGGCCTATTCATTATTACTCAGCTCCACTGTCACAGGAGTGAGCTCTCAAATGCTGAGCTCAGAGCTACTGCATCAGGGGAGAGAAAAAGAGCATGTGCGGGGGTTTGAATCAGATAAAGCGATCACTCCTGTCATGGTTGAGGTGAGCCATAATAGCTAGGCTTCTCTTAGCAACTTCCTAGCAACGTCCTGGGAATGCTCCAGCTAAGCTTCATCAGGTACATAAATAGCCTACACCTATAGCAAGAGCATTATTCAACTTTAGTCAGAGCTGCACATTTCTTTTTTTTTTCTCTTCAAAGTTAATTAATGGCCTTTCTGTAGGTGTAGGCCGTTTACATACCCCCTGAAGCCTGAAAGGAATACTCCCAAGATGTTTCTAAGGATGTTGCTAAGAGAGGTCTAGTCACTACTGCATCAGGGGAGAGAGAGCATGTGAAAGGGTTTGATTCAGAGAAGGAGCTCACTCCTGTGATGGTGGAGGTGGACAAGTAACAACCAGGCCTCTCTTAGCAATGTCCTGGCAATATTCCAGTCAGGCTTAATGAGATACATAGATGGCCTACACCTATAGCAGAGGCGTTCTTCAACTTTGTAGATAAAAACAAGCTGTTTAGCCATTTACATACTTCATGAAACCTGACTGGAATACTCCCAGGATGCTGTTGGGACGTTGCTAAGAAAGGCCCAGTCATTACTGCTCTCCTCCACCATCACACGAGGGAGCCATTTCTCTGATTCAAGCCCCCTCACATGCTGTTTCTCTCCCCTGATGCAGTAGCTCTGAGCTCAACGTTGGAGAGCTCGCTCTTGTGATGGTGGATGGTGAGCAGTGATGTCTAGGCCTCTCTTAGCAACGTCCTGGCAGTATTTCAGTCAGGCTTCATGAGGTATGTAAATGGCCTACACCTATATTAAGGGCATTTATTTAGATTTAGTCCGTGCTGCACAGTTTGTTTTTAGACGCCCCTTATCTGCATAGGCAGTTTATTGGTAAAAGACGAACTAACCCTTCAAACTTCAATGTCGTATTGTCCTGAAATATTTTATGTGACTGGAAAATCTTTGTATAGACTGACATGTTTGTGTTTTGTGATTCGGATATGGACGGAATATCATCTGCGTACGATGAGAGGCAAGCAGAGCGCACAATTAGCTGATCCCGTGGCTGCAAAATAATGAAGTCACTCTTTATTAGTCAGAACGAGCTGCCACCGTCGTTAATTTGTGTGACCTTAATTCCTGGCATGTCTCCCCCCTGCTCAGCCCCCCATAGCGGTGGTGCTGCGAGTCTTTTCTGGAAATGGAAACCATTCATTGTCCCCCTGCCAACACAGCGGGGGAATTCAGCTTTTTGTGGAGCTCTCTGCAGGTTTGGAGGGTGTTTTTGTCACTGTTTTAGTAATTTTTGCCTCTGTTGTGGGTGTTTTGTGATGTTCCTGTGTTTTTCATATACGTAGGATTGCTTTCATTTGTGCAAGTCATACATGCAATCTGCTTTCTAGAAAGTTCTGCTAATGATAATAGGGAAAAGCGGCTTTCCTGGAAGCAGTTTCCATGGACCCAGCACTGTGAGGAGAGACACTAAGAAGCTTAATGCTTCTTTTTTTTTTTTTTTTTTTTTTCAACTTTCTATTAAATCTTCTGCCCTTGTTGTTTTAACTTTGGATAGTAAAACATTTTTTTTTTTTCTGCCAGTAAATGCCTTATACAGCCAACTTCCTGTTTCTTGTCTGGTATTAAGCCTAGGCCTATGACATCATGCACAGAGCTCTCTCTCTCGATCGAGAGAGAGAGATTGCCAGGAGGGGGGGAGTCATAAGAAGGCCAATGAGAGCTGCAGAGCTGGAGGTGTGCCTCTGTGCGTCTGCTTAAATCCAGGAAGTGAACAGGCAGCAGCTTCATCTGCCCACAGTTAAAATGGATGCAGCCTGACTTAGTGGAGTGAGATTTTTGCAGCTTATTTGGCAAGTACAGAATCACAGTATGCATAAAATAATGTGCAAAGTGGTTGGAGGGAAGCGTCAGAATGGCAGAGATGATTTTATTACAAATTATGCGAGGACTGCAGTTCCTCTTTAAAGGACCGGTAACACCTATAATAACGCGGCTTTGTGGGGTTACTTATATGTGGGTCACCGTTCCATATCTGAACAGATGTAAGATCTTCTGTATTTTATGGGCTTTTGCTGACACTTCATCTCCTCTGTGGCTGATGGGCAGATTAGTTTTTAGTCTGTTCTATAGGTACAGGTTCTGTATGGTCTGTGCCTCACGGGGGGTCATGTCCCCCTATGGGCTCTATTGTTGCTTTGCTGCATGCAGTGGAAAATTGTTGTGTAATTTTAGTGTTTTCAATTGTGCATCCATGGGGAGAGAGGATTGTGCGTCATCAGATATCATACACTGGTATAAATTTACAAACACTGTACAACTGTGCACAAGGCTGGAGGTTTTCTATGTGACATAAAAGAATGATTGGCAGTAGGCCAGCCCTCGCTCTGCATCCTGCTGTTGGCACTGTTCTGTGTATCAGAAAGGAAATAGGGATGCGTGGAATCGTGCAACAAGAAGCTTGAGTCCCTCCAATTGAATTTATTGGAAGGTTTTTTGTTATTTGTTTTTTTATGAATGATTGGCTATACTGGTTACCTGTTGTTGCACTTTAAACTGGTATTGAACCCAAAAGCAAACATTTATTATATTGCAGCTTATCAATTCTTAGATGTGACGGCTGCATTTGTTTTCTTTTTTAGTCTTCCTTTCTTCTATTAACGCCTGGTTATCCTGCCAGTAAGGCTTTGTGTACACTGTTGCTGGTAAACGGACAGTTGGGCGTTTTTCAGCTGCCCCTGAACCCTCTTCCATGTTATCTTGTCAGTACATGTACACAAGGTCGTTTTTAGAACTACTATAGAAGCATTTTTTTCGGAAAGCCAAAAAATGCGTTCAGGACAGATGTTCAGAGACATTTGAAATGCCAAATGCCTGTAACAGCTTGTAAACGCGGCAAAACGCGGCATGTAATTACAGCAAAATGGACGTTTTTAAAAGTCGTTTACTGTCTGTCAAGTTAACGGGGTGTATAGGTTAGTTTTAAAAAAAAACAAAAAAACATATACTTCCACTGTGCAGTTTGTTTTGCACAGAGTGGCCCCGATCATCATCTTCTGGGGTCCCTCGGCGGCTGTCTCGGCTTTTTCCCGCAAGAGTTAACCCCCCCTCTGGTAAGTGCTCTCCCAAAGGGGTTAGCTTGTATCACTCGACCCTGCCCTCCGGAACGCCGCGTCATTGATTTGATTGACAGCAGCGGGAGCCAATGGCTGCGCTGCTATCAACCATCCAATGAAGAGCCCACAGGAGCTGGGGGAGAGCAACGCGGGATCGCGCCCACGGAGATTCGGGGCTCAGGTAAGTAAAACGGGGGCTTGGGGGGGCCGAAGAGTGCAAGGTGTTTTTTTTACCATAGGTTGCATTAAAGCGGAGGTTTGCTGAAAAAAAAATATTAAAAGCCAGCAGCTACAAATACTGCTGCTGACTTTTAATATATGGACACTTACCTGTCCAGGGAGGCCGTGGTGTCGGCAGCCGAAGCCGACCCGGCCTTCGGCTCTCGGCGGCTGCCGCCGCCATCCTCGGTGAGGGAATAGGAAAGTGAAGCCGTGCGGCTTCACTTCCTGGTCCCCTACTGCGCATGCGCGAGCCGCGCTGCGCATCCTCACAGGTCCCTGCTGTATTCTGTGTCTCACAGAATACAGTGGGGGAGGACGGGGTAGGCGGCGGAAGTGGCTTAGGTTACCGCAATCGCCGAGGTGATCTATGCCAGGAAGTGGGAGCAAATACCTGTATTAGACAGGTATCTGCTCCCTCCTCCCCCCTGAAAGGTGCCAATTGTGACACCGGAGGGGGGGAGGAATCCAAAAAGTGGAAGTTCCATTTTTGGGTGGAACTCCACTTTAAGGTGAAAAAACACGAAGCTTTACAACCCCTTTAAATCGTTTAGGAGAGGTTTTAAAACGTCCCGTGTACATTAAGCCTAATGCCGCGTACACACGATCGGATTTTCCGACAACAGAACCGTGAATTTTTTTTCCGAAGGATTTTGGCTCAAACTTGTCTTGCATACACACGGTCACACAAATGTTGGCCCAAAATTCCCAACGTGAGAACGCGGTGACGTACAAGAGGTACGACAAGCCGAGAAAAAGGAAGTTCAATAGCCAGTGCGGCTCCTTCTGCTTGATTCCGAGCATGCGTGAGCTTTTGTGCGACGAACTTGTGTACAAACGATCCGACTTTCCGACAACAAAGTGAAGTTGGCGGAAAATTTGAGAACCTGCTTTCAAACATTGGTGTGCGGAAATTCCGACAGCAAATTTTCGATGGAGCCTACACACGGCCGGACTTTCCGACAACAAGCTCACATCGAACATTTCCCGTCGGAAAGTCCGACCGTGTGTACGCGGCATAAGTCTGCTTTTTGTTTTTTTTACAAAAGAACAAGCTCTCTTATGGATGTAGCAGTTGCAGGGCTGAGACAAACCATTTTTTACTGAAGGAGTGCTTACAATGATCAGCTTTTATTTATGTAAATCCTTTATCCCAAAAGAAGAAAAAAAACTGCTGCAACTGCTTATTTGTTTTATTATTTTTTTATTTATTTCAGGTACTTGTCTAGCGCTGTCAAATCACGCAGCACTTTACATATAGTATATATTCACATCAGTCCCTGACCTCCAGGAGCTTACACTCTAAGTTCCCTAACTCACATTCATACATACCAAGGACAATTTAGACAGGAGCCAATTAAACTACCAGCATGTCTTTGGCATGTGGGAGGAAATCGGAGTACCCGGAACAAACCCACACAGGCACAGGGAGAACATGCAAACTCTGTGCAGGTGGTGCCGTGGTTAGGATTCAAACTGGCAGCCCTAGTGCTGCTAGACGGAAGTGCTAACCACTTAGCCATTGTGCTGCCCCACACAACTGCTTATAAAAAGTTAGCTGGAGTTTAGCTTCAGTTTGTTAGTGTATCTAACAAAATGTATTTGTTAATGTGACTGACAATGATGTCTGCTGTGCCCCCTCCATCATCTAGAGTGGGGGGCACTCTAATACAGGAGGTGTGTTACTGGTCAGATCACTAGGGGGGGGGGGGATCTTTATAAAGAGAAAACGAATGCAGCCACCACATCTGGTCCTCTGCAATACTTTTTTAGGTATGCCGGTAGTTGCTCAACATCTTATTTCTTTAAGACTCTTCCAGTGAGTTCTCCGGGTATGCATTCCCAGCTCCGCCCACCTCCTGCAGTTTGTTGTTTTTGGTAGAAATGGGCGGGGTTATAGGAAGGAAGTTTGTGGATTGTCGAGCACTGATACCTGGGGGTCCTTTTATAGTGCTACCTGCAGGGAACAAAGAGGAAATGTATGTGTTTTTTCTTTTCTGATTGTGGGGTGGCTGCAGAGATTTGTCAGTGGCTTGTCTTTTAAAAAGAAAAAAAAAATTGCATTAAAATCCTGAATTTACAAATATTGTGCATGTGTGTAACGCTTTACTGTATCCACCATTCAGGAAGGAGCGCCCCATCTCTCTGGGTATCTTTCCTCTTTCTCCTGGAGATTCTCTGGTGTTACCGGACACCCGCGGTGCAGAGACCCCTGGAAATGGCCCCTGGAAGGTGCACGAACAGAACCATGCACGCTGCAACACCAGCTTAAAGGTACAGAACGCTATCCTAATATGCAGTTTAGAGGAGGCAGCGTCTCCATCAATTTTGCCATATGATAAAAAGAAAACCAGACGCTAGTGGGAGTTACCTAGAGTGCTCTGTATACAAATACAGCCTACCTGGGAACTCCCACTTCTCCAGACTGACACCTACCCATCAATGCATTTTAATATCATATAGGATTTAATTAGCGCCAATAGTTTGAGCAGTGCTTTACAATATAAAGGGAGGCAATACAGCAACAATACAGTTCAATACAAGAGGGTTAGTAGGGCTCTGCTCCTGCATGCTTACAGTGTAATAGGGTGGTGCTGGTGGAACAAAAGGTAAAAACTGTGAGGGAAATAAAAGATTTGGTGGTTAGCTGAATGCAGAATAGGCCTCCCTGAAGAGTTGAGTTTTCAGGGATCGCCTAAAAGTGGACTGAGTAAGATATACCTGGACAGATCGGGGTAGTGAGTTCCAGAGGATGGGAGAAGCTCTGGAGAAGTCCTGGAGATGAGCATGGGAGGAGGAGACAAGGGAGCTAGAGAGCAGGAGGTCTTGGGAGGAGTGGAGAGGACAATTTGGGTGATATTTGGAGACCAGATTGGTGATGTAGTTTGGGGCAGAGTTGTGCATGGCTTTGTATGTTATTGTTAGTGCCTTGAATTTTATTAATTGGGCAATGGGAAGCCAGTGGAGGGGTTGGCAGAAAGGAGTGGCGGACACTGCACAGTTGGTAAGGTGGATGAGCGTGGCAGCGGCATTCATGATAGACTGAAGAGGGGAAAGCTTGCGGAGAGGTAAGCCAATGAGGAGGGAGTTACAATAGTCAAGGCGAGAGATAACATGGGAGTGAATAGGTTGCTTAGTGGTTTCAATGGTCAAGAAGGGGCGTATTTTGAAGATGTTTTACCGAGGTGAAGTCTACAAGATTTGGACAGTGATTGGATTAGGGGCTGAAAGGATGGGTCAGATTACCCCTAGTACCCTGGCATGAGGGGAGGGACTGATGGTTTTATTATTGATCCTGAAGTTAGGGGAGGGGACATCGGCCAGGGGAAAAATTTATAAGCTCAGTTTTAGAAAGATTCAGTTTGAGGAAGTGGTGTCTGACATTCATGCTGATATGTCAGTTAATAAGTTAGTAATGCGAGAAGAGACTGAAGGAGTGAGGTGACGAGTAGAGAGATTTGTGTGTCATCAGCATAGAGATGGTACTGGAAGCCATGGAAGTTTATTAATTGACCAAGGGAGGAAGTGTGAATGGAGAAGAGGTGGGGTCCAAGGACAGAACCTTGGGATACCCCTTCAGAAAGAGGAAGTAGAAAGGAGGAAACTGAGTTCTAGATAACACTGAAGGAGCACTGTGATTGGTAGGACGAGAACCAGGATAGGGCAGAGTCTTGAAGGCCAAGAGTTTTTTTTGAGGAGGAGGGGATGGTCAACATTATTATAGGCTGCAGAGAGGTCTAGTAGTACGAGTATGGAATAATGGTTAGTGGTTTTAGAAGTTAGTAGATCATTAGTGAGTTTCAGTGGAGTGTAGTAAGCGAAAGCCAGACTGTAAGGGGTCAAGAAGGTTGTTGTCAGTGAGGTAGGATCTCAGACGGTTGTAAACTAAGCGATCTAAAAGTTTTTTGATGCAAACTAGAGCAGGGAGATGAGTCTTAAGTTGTTCAGGCTAGTGGGGTCCAATGAGGGCTTTTTAAGTATGGGGGTAATCGGCGCATGTTTTAGAGGGGAGGGGAACGTGCCAGTAGAGGTGGAGATTAAAGATGTGAGTGAGGGAGCATAGGATAGAAGAAGAGGGTGACCATAGTAGTTGTGAGGGAACAAGAGCCAGGGGACAGGTGGTAAGGCAGGCTTCTGAGAAAACTTTAGCGACCTCTTCGGTAAGGTCAAAAGAGGAAAGTGAGCGTGGTTTTGTATAGGGTATGTTAAGTGTGATAGATGTCTGTGCAGTGGAGATGCCCCCACGAATTGCATCAATTTTATTTTTTAAGTGATTTGCAGTCTTGTGAGCAGTGAGCGAGTTACTGGGTGGAGATGGTGGTGGAGAAAGCAGAGGGTTAATAGAGAAGAAACGACGAGGACTAGAGGACAGAGTATTAATGAGCGTGACAAAGTAGACTTCTTTGGCAGCATAGAGAAAGGAACTGTGTTTTGAGAAGGCAGATTTATATCGGGTGAATGCATGCTGGGATTTGGTTTTATGCCACAATTGCTCCAGTGCACGGCTATGTCTCTTAAGATTTCCGGTGTCGTCAGCCTGCCAAGGTTGTAATGGCTGGGGCCTGATACTTCCTGTAGTGAGAGGAACGAGAGAATCCAGTGTGGATGAATGTGAGCTGTTGTTGTCCATAAGAGGTTTATCCCAATGTACATGGGCTGCAGCTCCTCACAGACTGAAGAAAATCTGAATGAAATGGAGAACACAAGAGGGCACCAAACTAAGTGTAGCAATAGGGAACCTTTATTAAATAAAAAGACAATTGGCAAATCACTTATGAGAAATGGCTGTAATCGCTTGTTATAATCATCCAACCGCCAGTGAAGTAGTGCCCCAGGAGTCTGTAATTTGAATGCCAGGGTGCTTGGTCACCACCATCAGTTGAGTATGGAAGTGAGACCAGGAAACAGCTGAAACAGGAAGTGAAAGCACAAAGGAGTGCAGGGCCGGTGTCCGGTCAGAATACCGCTACCCATCAGAAACGGAAGTGACGTTCTGAGCAAAAAATGCTTGCTGTGAATGCGCCATGCTTTCCAACATGGCTGCTATGCGTTCCAATAGGTTTCCTAATCTGACATAACGCAAAAGCAGCCGTGGACATCTTACACCCAGCCAAGTCTTCAATTTCTCACTTATTTTAGCAGTGAACTCCCCTTATATAATGAAATATAGTATTTTTAAATCTGTGACAGTGTTTTGATGTTGCATTTGAAAAGCAGTGACAAGCCTCCAGTCAGAAGGTGGCAACGGCCATCTTGGTACTCCCCACGCTGCTCAGAGCTAAACTGATAGACATTTGGCGCTGAGGGACACCCTCACTCGCTCGCGGTGAAATAGTCTATTTCAGCATATAAGGTGAGTTAACTGCTAAAAAAAAAAAAAGTGTGAAATTCAAGACTTGCCTGGGTGTAACAAGATGTCCGCTGCCGCCTTCATGTTCTGTCAGATTAGGAAACCTATTGAAACGCACAGCGACCTTGTTGGAAATCATAGTGCATGCGCAATAAGCAATTTTGTTCAACTGGGTAGCAGTAATCTGATATAGCACCGGACTAGAAATGACATCATACTCCAACCTAAAGGTGGTGTGGCTACGCGTTTTGGAGCCTCCATGCTCCTTTGTCAAGCTTCTTCAGCTGCTGTCTTCCATACTCGGCTGATGGTGGTGACCGAGCACCCTGGCCTTGGGGATGGACTCCTGGGGCGCTACTCCAGGTGATTATCATGATAAGCGATTGCAGTCATTTCTCATAAGTGAATTGCCAATTGTCTCTTTATTTATTAAAGGTTCCCAGTTGCTACACTTTGGCACCCTCTTGGGTTCTCTTCCCAAGAGCTAGCCCACTGCTTGCATCAGGACTGAGAGTTCTCGAGAGGAGTACTGGGGCAGGGTGCTGTGATGTTTTCAGGAAGACATGCACACCCTTCCAGCCCCTCCCATCAGCCATGATCTGCCTTCATTGGATAGAGAAGAACTGAGACCAGCGGTGACATCACTGGGTCCAAATTATGGTATCTAATTAAAATCCTAAAACTTAAATAAATCCTAAAAGGTTTTATTTAAGAATGTTGTTAGTGTGTTGATGAGGGGGGGAGGGAGGAACCAGGAAAGGCAAAAAATAGAAGTATATCAAAATTCAGCTTTCCATAACCTTTTTGCAGCCGAGGCAGGAGTATTCTGAAACTGCTCAACTCCCTGCTGCTGTAATTGTCCTCCTACCTCTCCCGGGTCTCTGCACAGAATGCAATCTAGGACTTGCTGGTTATTTGTGTAATGTTCCATTTTGTGTGTTGTATTCACATTCGAGTGGATTTACTAAAAGACAAATACATTGTGCGCTTTGAAAGTACTTTTTTTTTTTTTTTTACAAAACAAAGGTGCTTTATTGTTGTCATGTAGGTGAATTACAACAGCATATTCATTGGTACAGTACATAGCATTGCATGATGAAGTATTTTTGCACATACAGGTTGAAAGTGCAGTTGATCCACAGCTTAGTAAATGAGGCGGAGCTTCAATTTACAAAGAATACCCAATCGCATGCAAGGAAATTAAAAAAAAAACAAAAAAACAGCATTTTGGCTTGCACGTGATTGGATAATGGAAGTCAGCAGCTCTTACTCTCATTTTACTAAGCTCTAGAGCAGGGATAAGCAATTAGCGGACCTCCAGCTGTTGCAGAACTACAATTCCCATGAGGCATAGCAAGACACTCACAGCCACAAGCATGACACCCAGAGGCAGAGGCATGATGGGACTTGTAGTTTTGAAACAGCTGGAGGTCCGCTAATTGCATATCCCTGCTCTAGAGCAACTGCACTTGCAACGTGTACAGGCTATTTACCTTTAGTAAAATCAACCCCATTATGTAGTTATCAGACTGTCCTACTTCTGACTTCTCAGGATGAGCTGTTGACTCTCAGCCAAACTGGGAGCAAAACCGGGAGCTCTGAAGCTGACAACATGGTGCACGCAACGTCCAAAGATCAGAAGGATGAAGTGATCATGAGGGCCAACCTTCAGAACAACAACGTACAAAAGAATAAGAAAAATGAGGATGTCCAGGTCAACCAGGAGATGACTTCTGCCTCTACAGGTAAGATTTTAGACCTTTTCCCTAAACTGCTGGGACAGATAGAGACAGATGTAGATATGACCACCCTATGTTTCCCATAATCTCTAGTAGCTGAAACTGGGTGCTGTGTAAATTCATGTCTGTCCTGCAGGAGGATAAAACTCCAGGAGCAAACCATGCTTCTCTGCTTGCCTTGTTTCCCATAATCTCTAGTACCTGAAACATGATACTGCTGATTTGTAGTCACGTGACCTGTAAGAATAAAGCTTTGAGCCATTAAAGTAGAGCTAAAGGCAAAACTTTATTTTTTTTTTCATTTGGGATATAGTACGGAAGGGTTATAACCTCTGTCTTTTTTTTTTTTTCATTTTTCATCTGTGTCCCATTTGGAAGATTTCCCTTCACTTCCTGTCCCATAGCCAAAACAGGAAGTGAGTGGAAATCCCTCCAAAGTAGGAGGATCCTGGGGAGTCATCAGAACTAGTGTCCCCATCAGAAGTTAGTTTTCCCCTCTTCTTCAATTTTCGCTGCAACTCAAATTTTGGCATTTCCTTTTGCTTTTACCTTCGATAATCGTGGTAAACAGGGCAAATAGTGTGAATCTCCCTAACGAGGGCACAGACAGGAATAGAAAAAAAAAAAAATTGTAATCCCTCTCCACTCTATGCATAACAAAAGTTATACAGTACTTTAAAGTGTTTAGTAAACCCACAACAGTAAAATCAGTCTGTGTATGCAGTAAAGCAGGGGTCTTCAAACTATGGCCCTCCAGTTGTTCAGGAACTACAATTCCCATAATGCCTAGTCGTGTCTGTGAATGTCAAGAGTTTTACAATGCCTCATGGGACGTGTAGTTCCGCAACAGCTGGAGGGCTGTAGTTTGAAGATCCCTGCAGTAAAGCATACTTGTCATACTCACTGTGGAACCTAAGGGGTTAATCCTCTGCATTGTGTAAAAAGGCTGTTTGATCCTGTCTTCTCTGATCCTCCCCATCTTCCACTGTCCTCAATCTGAGCAGTTGGTAAGACTCAGAGGAGGATAGCCTGAGGTAGGTAGGCCAACGAGGGAGGAGTTGCAATAGTCGAGGTGAGTGATAATAAAGTAATTGGTAGTATGGCGGTGTCCGTTAAGAAGGGGCAAATTTTTGCAAATGTTACAACGCTGAAGACCTCAAGATTTGGACTTTTATTTGGTTTGTGTCTGAAAGGAAAGGTTAGAGTCCAGGAGTACACATGGTACACTGACACACACTTACCGGCCACCTTATTAGTTACACCTGTTCAATTGCTTGGTAACACAAATTGCTAATCAGCCAATCGCATGCCAGCAACTCAATGCATTTAGGTGTGGTGAAGACGACTTGCGGAAGTTCAAATCGAGCATCAGAATGGGGAAGAAAGTGGTTTTAAGTGACTGATTGTGGCATGGTTGTTGGCAGACGGGCTGGTCTGAGTATTTCAAAAACTGCTGATCTACTGGGATTTTCACACACAACCATCTCTCGGGTCTACAGAGAATGGTGGGAAAAATTAGAAAATATCCAGTGAGCGGCAGTTGTGTGGTGGAAAACGCCTTGTTGATTTTAGAGGAGAATGGGCAGACTGGTTTGAGATAATAGTAAGGCAACAGTAACTCAAATAACCTCCCGTTACATCCAAGGTATGCAGAATACCATCTCTGAATGCACAACACATTGAACCTTGAAGCAGATGGGCTACAGGAGCATAACGCCACACTGGGTGCCACTCCTGTCAGCTAAGAACAGGAAACTGAGGCTACAATTCGCACAGGATCACCAAAATTGGACAATAGAAGATTGGAAAAGTGTTGCCTGGTCTGATGAGTCTCGATTTCAGCTGTGACATTCAGATGGTGGGGTCAGAATTTGGTGCATGGATCCATCCTGCCTTGTATCACCGGTTCAGGCTGGTGGTGGGGGGTGTAATGGTGTGGGGGGGGGGTATTTTCTTGGCACACTTTGGGCCCCTTAGTACCAATTGATCATGGTTTAAACCCCACGTCCTACCTGAGTATTGTTGCTGACCATGTCCATCCCTTTAGGACTACAGTGTCCCCATCTTCTGATGGCTCCTTCCAGCAGGATAATGCACCATGTCACAAAGCTCCAATCATCTCACCACTGGACAATGAGGTCTCTGTACTCCAATGGTCTCCACACTCACCACATCTCCATCCAATAGAGGACCTTTGGGATGTGGTGGAACAGAGATTGGCATCATGGATGAGCAACAAATCTGCATCAACTGCGTGATGCTGTCATGTCACTATGGAGCAAAATCTCTGATGTTTCCAACACCTTGTATCTATGCCATGAAGAGTAAAGGCAAAAGGGGGTCCAACCCGGTACTAGCAAGGTGTACCTAATAAAGTGGCCGGTGAGTGTATATGAGATTGAGTTGTGTCCAGAGGAATGTGACCAAATTGCAGCATGTGTGTATTGAGGTTCCCGGTTCTTCTATACGGCGTTGGCAATGTACAGCGGGGGAGGGAAGAGGTAACACTGCACCTTTCCAAACACAGACTACAGCCCTACAAAAAAATAAGAAATTCTTATCTAAACTTTTGCTAATCGCAGTAAATGACCTCCAGTGGTATTTTGTACTCTGAGGCACTGCGCTATACCACCGGGAGAACCTCAAGGTCATGGCGGATGTAGAAGTCGTGTCGCCTTGTGGCATTTTTGGTGCAATTACCGGCTGATTTATTTATGTTCTCCTTCCTCTAATGGATTGCGGCGCTTGCAGAAGGTATCGATTTACGTCTTTGTAATGGATACTGCGGAGAGGAGGCTCTGCGTTCTTATGGGCTGCGTTTCCTGCTGAGCAGACAAAGGTTTTCACAGACAGACATGGGCTGAGTTTATGTTCTGACTTGTGATGGTGAGCGGGAATATTCATCATTCGCTCGATCTGGGGACAAATCGTAGAATCAAAGTAATATATTCAAGAAGTCAGCGGAGTAGTATTTTCCCTCCTTGTAGCTTTGTGCAGCCCCAATACCATGTGAGGAAATGGCAACCAGTGTAAATTTTGGCAGCAAATTTCAATTTAGTTTTAGCCTTAGGACTAAAATGGCATTTTAGTTTTAGTCCCATTTTAGTCTCCTGCAATTGTTTTAGTCGTATTTAGTCAACTAAATCTCCAGTACATTTTAGTCGACTAAAATGTCCTACCTTTTAGCTGACTAAAATGAATTTTAGTCGTCTAAAATCGAATGGGTGTAATTAAATTGTAATGCATTCGTTAACATTTCTATACAATTTCCAAACTTATTATGTACTGCTGGAGTGAAAAATGTAATATGCTATTATTTATGGTATTGAGTTATGAACATGCACTACAGACCAGGGTTAACCACTTGACATCAGCGCTATAGCCGAATGACAGTTCCAGCACAGACCTGAATTTCCGTGAGGCCGTCACTAGACGGCCTCCCCTGTGCACGCGCCCTGCAGGGCGCGCTGTGATCACCGAGTCACTGAGACTCGGGAGATCACCGATCCGAGTAAGGGGCTGATCCCAGCCCCTTACCATGTGATCAGCTGTCAGCCAATGACAGCTGGTCACATGATCAAAACAAAAGCTCTGTGATCGTTTTTCTTTTTTCTCCTCAAAGCCGATCACCAGCTTATCAGCAAGGGACATCGGTCCCGAAGAGGAAGAGGCAATTCTGCCTCATATGTGCCACCGGTACCCCCTGCCAGTGCCACCTGCCATTGCCACCTGACAGTGCCCATGAGTGCCACCTATCAATGCCTACAAGTGCCACCTATCAATGCCCACCAGTGGTGCCAATCAGTGCCACCTAGCAATGCTGCCTATCAGTGTAACCAATCAGTGCCCATTATTGCCACCCATCAGTGCCCATCACTGCCACCTATCGGTGCCCATCAGTGCCGCCTCATCAGCTTATATCAATGAAGGAGAAAAATTACCCTTTTTAAAATTTTATAACAAAATCTAAAAAAAAAAAATTTTATTTTTTTTTTAAAGGGGTTGTAAAGGTAAAATTTTTTTCACCTTAATGCATTATATGCATTAAGGGGAATAAACTTTTGACAATACCGCCGCCCCCCAGCCCCCCCGTTTTACTTACCTGACACCTCGAATCTCCGCTGCTCGTTCCCGTCATCTCTATTGCAGCTCAGCCTGGTCGCTGATTGGCTGCAGTGGATGGATTGAAAGCAGCGCAGCCATTGGCTCGCGCTGCTGTCAATCACATCCGATGACGCGGCGCGCCGGGGGGCGGGGCCGAGTGATACAGTGAGCGGCTATAGCCGCCGGCTGTATCACGGGAGCGCGCCTGCAATAACTAACCACCATGCGAGGGAGCTCGCATTAAGGTGGTTAGTTCTTGCGGGGAGGAGCTGAAACAGCCGCCGAGGGACCCCAGAAGAGCAGGTTCGGGGCCACTCTGTGCAGAACGAGCTGCACAGTGAAGGTAAGTATGACATGTTAGTTATTTTTAAAAAAAAATAAAATTACCTTTACAACCCCTTTAAATTCTGTCTTTTTACATTTTTTTACCAAAAAATTAAAACCGCAAAGGTGATCAAATACCACCAAAAGAAAGCTCTATTTGTGGGGAAAAAAATGATAAAAATTTCATTTGGGTACAGTGTTGTATGACCGCGCAATTGTCATTCAAAATGCGTCAGCGCTGAAAGCTGAAAATTGGTCTGGATAGGAGGGGGGGTTTAAGTACCCAGTAAGCAAGTGGTTAATTTGGAAGTCAAATTTAGTTTTAGTCTTTTGACTAAAATGGCATTTTAGTTTTAGTCGTATTTTAGTCATCTCAATTGTTTTAGTTTTAATCATATTTTAGTCGACTAAAATATAGTATTCATTTAGTCGACTAAAATGTTTTAGTCGACTAAATTAACACTGATGGTAACAAACCTTCATATGAAGCGGACGTTTTATGGCGACCTCTTGCTTAAACATGGGCAGAAATCTGCATTTTCTCTCCTGTGTATGTCCACTGTACCTCTGTCATAGATGGACAAATTAAATACCTCTATGATGCAATGCGGACCTAGGTTAGCTATCCCCCCAGGGCTGGGCTGAGGAAGTTAGTTCATGAGGGTCTCCACATACTGTACTGCAGATTAGCTGCTCTCTCATGGCACGAAAATAGATCACTGTTCAATGTTTAAAGCGGGGTTCCACCCAAATTTTGCCTAGATGCTGACATGCCGTTTAAAAAAATTTAAATCGCCGTAATTACCTTTTATTTTTCTATTCTTCTTTGCACTTCCTGGTTCTCCTCCCGTGGGAGTAGGTGTGTTTCAAGCCTCTCCCAGACTCCTGGGAGCTAGTCTCAGGCTTCCCAGGATGCCACTGAGCATGTGCGGTGAATGCTGGGAGCACAGCATTCACCGCATCCAGGAAATAAATGCTTGTGGGCTTCAAATGCCCACAATGAAGATGGAAACCGCCTGCAGTGAATAATATAAGTTATTCTTTCCGACAAAATCTGACACAGGCGGGCATATTACACACAATATGTGAGTATGTAATGCTGAGAAGAAAAGTTTGTGAATGAACTAAAAAAAAAAAAAAACGATAGATAGGTGGACCCCCGCTTTAAAGTGAACAGTTTGTTTTAAAGCTGAATTCCGGGAATTCAGACACTTTATAAAAAGTGAAGGCACATTATTTTGAGTGAGTTAAGTCCAAAGAGGCACATTACATACCCTGAACTTAGGTCTATTATTTATATCTGACAGGTTTATGGCTGTTATGTCTGATCCTCCCCCTCTGCTGCCCTTTCAGAGAAGCCTTTGTATTTTGTGAATGAGTTCACATCATAAAAAGGCTTCTGTGATTGAGCAGGAGGAGGGGAAGGGCAGGCATAGCAGCTGTACTGACTCTAATATTGAAGATACTTAGACCTGATGCATCTGTCTTCCAGGAGTGCAAAAAAACTGTCAGATGTAAATAATAGTGATAAGTCCAGGAGATGCTCTGCACCTCCTTAGACTTAACTTGTAGCGCGCCTTCACTGTTTAAGCTCACTGTTTAAAAAATACCGTTCCGATTATTCTGTCTGAGCTCAGGTGCTCTTCCTCAGGTTTGCTCACGGTAAGCATAAATAAAAGTAAAACTTCCTTGACTGCATCTACTACAGGCTGATGTATGTATTAAATACATATATATTTTATATATATATATTCCTATTTAAATCAAGTTGTGTCCTCTCCAGTTTGGCATCTGTCTGCCATTTTGGTGTTTTATGGACAAAATTCCACCCTCAACAGCATAGCACATCTGCCTTCCTGCTTGGCTTTGCTTTTAATAAGATTATTTTCCCTTCTTAAAGAGTAACTCCACTTTTTAATGGGAAAAAAAATATAGCAAATAAAAAAATTAGCAACATTCCAACCCAACGCACCATTGTAGACTAGCTCTTCTATTCGATCTACGGACTTTGGGTGCAGGTTCAAATGGAAGTTAAAGGATGAGAACCACACTCCAAACTGTGCTCTCCTGAGTTACTTTATTAGATCTTCCATAATCGATATACAGCCATAGTATCTCCACCCAGAGAAAACACCTCAATGCGTTTCATCACAAATGTAGCATGGTCAGAAGGATTTGTGGTGAAACGCGTTGGAGTTGGTTTTGGTGGAGATACTATGGCTGTATATCTATTATGGATTAAACAAAAATGTAACTGAGAAGAACACAGTTTGGAGTGTGGTTCTCATCCTTTCACTTCGATTTGATAAGCAAGGACAGGCTTTTGGAACCTGCACACAGAATCCAGAGATCTAATAGAAGAGCTAGTCTACAAGTCCAAAAAGCCTGTCCTGGTTTATAAAGTGAATGGATGAGGACTACTGTGCTCTTCTAAGTTACTTTTATTAGATCGTCCTTAATATCTCCACCCAGAGAAACCAATTCCTCAACACGTTTCACCATAAATGTAGCTCGATCAGAAGGATTTGTGTTGAAACTCGTTGTGCCCTTGGTTTCTGTGGGTGGAGATACTATGGCTGTATACAGTGGTGGCTGGTGGTATCTTTTTTTTGGGGGGGGGGGGGGGGGTGCCACACCCCCTTCGTTGGTCAGGTCACCCACACCTTGCACCGCCGGTTAGTCGGGTCACCCGCGTTTCCTCCGTGCGTCTCCTCCCTCCTCATAGGCGACCAATGGGGTGACTGGTCTCAGGACGCGTTTCCTGATTGGCCAGGAGGAGAATCAGTGTGACAATCACAAATATTTATTTGCGATTGTCACACAACTGGGTGGGCTCTGCGCCCCGAGCCCATACTTTTTTGAAGCCTATTCGATCCCCTGGCTCTAATCACGTGCTTAAAAAAAGCCCCCATAGGAATCCATGCGTCCGGCGACCGCTTGCATTTTAGGGGACGCATGAATGGTGGGGGGCGGCGCACTTGTGCCCCGTATGGAAGAGCCGCCACTGGCTTGTCTATCTATTACAGATGATCCAATAAAATAACTCAGAAGGGCACAGTTTAGAGTGTAGGGTCTCATCCTTTTCACTTTCATAAAGAAAAAAAAAACAGCATTTACAATTGCTACACGAGGCCATTATTTAATGTTACTTAAAATTACCTTTTTAATCTACAGCTCTGTAATTTTTCTCTTAACATTCAATACAATATGTCAACCTGGAGGCATTCTGCACATGTTGGTGTACACAACGCCTCCAAAAATGTAATTTCCTGCTCGGGTATAGAGCTCTGCACAAGTCAGGTTTTAGGCATCCTCTGCAACAGACATTTCCATTTTGATGAGATACTCCCTAGTATGTGATCTGGGCCTTCCGGGTAGGGGGCGTGCACGACTCCTGCTGTTATTTGTCACAGCAGAAGCCGATCAATGGCTGCCAGGGGAATGGATGTCTGCCGGCACCGACCGATCGTTGGGAGAACACATAGACCGGGTCTGTGTAAACAAGGCAGAGCTTTGTTCTGATGGGGGGGGGGGGGGGGGGATTTTCCATAAAATCCATCCCTTTTCGAAAATCCATCCCTTTCTCTTAGTGAAAGCACCTCACACAATACACACAAACACTAGCTAGGCGCACATCCCAGCCAGTGTCATTAGTACAGTGAACACTTAAACAGAAGAAACATACAGCGCAAAACCTAATAACTAAAACTCAGCAGCTGGACACTGTGTAGGTCAATATACAAAACCTAAAAAGACATACACAAAATATAGCAGTGCAGCGCTCAATACAGGTCAGATGTATACACATAAAATGTACATATTAAACGTACATAAATAAAACACATTAGGCAAAGTCCCAAAAAGTATATCTTAGTCCGAGGAGATCAAAAGCTGCCCACTTGCAGAAGGGGGATCCCTCAGTTGGCAAGGAAAGGGTGCAGTGATAGGATAAGATTGTATTCGTTGTATCACCACCAATGTGAACCTCCACCAAGGGTTTAGGCTGCTCACCTTATTGAGTGGACCTTCTGCGTTAACAGCAAGGTAACTCATGCCTTCCCTTCCACAGGGTAGATTATGGAGATAGGGGTCCACAGGCAGTATCCCAAATTCAGTCTCATCGGTTGATATATATCATGTTAAGAACAAAAATAACAGGACATAATGCTCTCCATACGAAAAGGTATAACATTTATTAAATAAGAAAAATATTACTCACAAAACAAGCACCGTTTCCCAGTGCAGGAGTATACAGCATAAAATGAACCAGATGGGTGGCTGTACTGACATCACAGAGCTCCTCGCACGCGTATCGTCCGTGTGGACTTCCTCAGTGAATCTTATTGGGGGGCCCGTGTGTCAGCTCTTATATCTAATCCTGGTTCCACATACAATTCATGATGATACTGGAAACCCCGCCCACTCTCCAATAATACACAGGTGAATGGACTTAACTACTAAGTAGTAGAGAATCAGGAGTGGCTACAAATCTAATAGGGCACAAGCAAGCTGAATACACTGATAACTTACTGATAGGCAGCCACCATTCCTCCCATGTTATGAGCTAAAGCATTTCCAGGTCAAATCCTTATCTTCCAATAGCAGTGAACACTGCTGAGTCCTGAAAGACAGCCCGCCCCCATTTCTGGGTCAAAAAAAAATAAAAATTTTAAGCCTACGGCACCTGGTATTCCCAGGCGGTCTCCCATCCAGGTACTGACCAGGCCCCATTCTGCTAACCCTCGAGATCAGACAAGATCGGGTGCTTTCAGGGTGATGTGGCTGTAGGCAAATCCATCTCGTTCAATGGCAGCTAACGCTGCTGCGTCCTGGGAAGAAGCCCGCCCTCTAAAGGGGCGTTCGTATGGAGACGGGGATGGGGGGCGGGAGCACAACAAACAAACCGCCCCTTTCATACACGTCGCTCACAGACTAAGTGAACGGCAACAGGGAGCGCAGACGCAATGCGCGCTCCGCCCCTCCCTTCCACGTCACCCCCTGGACAGATCGAGATGCAAACTCCAGTCTCCTTGGCAACGACATGAAATCGCTCCCAAGAGCGCCTCCTTCATTCCTCTGGCCTGTCAGCGTGGGTAATAACAACATTCACCCACAATGACAAGCAGGCTAACATAAAATTATCAACTAATCAGAGACATAGGGAGCAGAAACAAGGCTAACGTTAATAAATAAAATAATTATATTAAAGTAAAAATTATTATAAAAATAATGTAATATAGTTATAAAGCTAAGAGGAGGGAGGCTACTCAAAAAGTACCTATGGGGATACCCCAAAGAGGCTATAATTGAAGCATATGGGGGAAGTTCATAAAGTCACCCCCCTCCCTTATGGCAGAATCCATCCTAAGGTGTCCTACACACTCTTCCAGATGGAGAATGTGTACCAAAAACAAATGCTATTCCCTCCCAGTTGTCACCAGAGGGATATACGAAAAGTGAAATGGAAAAAGTCAAACAAAATACATATATCGCCACCCCATGTAATATCGTGTAGGACCTACAGGAGTTAAAAATATGAATATAAATTTGATAGAAAAATTATAATAAAAAGACATCAGTACAACCACCTCATCTGTACACAAATACAATTAGAATGTATACATATACCACAAACAAATATACATTATGGACCAATATTCTAAATGGTAAGGGGCTAGAAACCAACATAAACTAACGGTCTGAAATAAAACAATTAAGGTCAAACTCAACGTTCAACTCTAAAGGGACCCCAACCTTTTGTCTCAAATGCCCAAAAAGATTCTCGTCGACTGAGCTGCCGTATGAAATTCCCACCCCTCCAATGCTTCGTTACCTTCTCTATTCCCCAGAACTTCAGCCCCACAGGGCTGCGGTTATGGAAAAGATGGAAGTGCTTGGAGACATTGTGTGTGCGGAGTCCTCGTTTAATGTTGTTAACATGTTCTCCGACTCTTACATGGAGGGGCCTAGAAGTCCTACCCACATATTGGTAGCCACACTCACATTGCAACATATACACCACCCCGGCAGTGTTGCACGTAATCAAATCCTTGATTTTGTAGATTTTACCCGTGGCAAAAGCCACAAATTCCTTCCTCTTCTTTACATTGTTTCTAGCCTGTTTACACGCTGAACAGTGTCCACAGGCATAAAAGCCATTAAGGAAGCCAAGCATTCTATTCACCGGGTAAACCGGGGGATCTATCACCTCTGGCGCAAGTCTATCTCTAAGAGAAGGAGCTCTTTTGTAAATAAACAATGGTCGGTCTGGGAGGACCGGACCCAAGGTTCTGTCAAGTTTTAAAATGGGCCAATGTTTCTGTACTATCACACGGATATGTTTTATAGCAGAAAGTAACATGGGCTAACATGGATAACACTCTTCCTCAAAACCACATACCTACAAATGGCTACATACATAGAAGAATATATATATCTCTCATTATCATCATCACATGATTAAATCATTAAACAATCTGGAATCAATTAGTACTAGAGTATACAAAATTCCTTATCAGTATATAAAGTTTTTCAAGAAATTGGAACGATTCAACGAATCAACAGGTGTACTGATGATAATGAGCTATATATATTCTTCTATGTATGTAGCCATTTGTAGGCATGTGGTTTTGAAGAAGGGCGTTATCCATGTTAGCCCAAACGCCACCACATATACCATGCATCTTTGTGGTTTTGAAGAAGGGCGTTATCCATCTTTGATGTAATTTTGTAATTTTCAATAAATATTTTTATGTGCAGCAATCTCAACTCTTTTTAAATATATATGTATATTCTTTCAAAATTGTCAGTGTGTTTTGTTTTTTGTTTTTTTTTGTTTATCTTTTTGTTTATAGCGCAAAAAAAAAAATGCATTTGCGATCAAATACTACCAAAAGAAAGCTTGACTACGCAATTGTCAGGTAAAATAACGCAGTGCCGGATCGCATAAAATGGCCTGGTCGTAAAAAGGGGGGGGGGGGTGGAAATCTTCGGGAGGTCAAGTGGTTTACAAGTCTGAGCAAAGTGTGGAGAGGAGGATTATGGGAAAAGTAAAGATACAATTGCACTGTACATAGTTCTGTCCAAGTCCTATACCAGAAATGTGTATCTATAAAAATTCCATTATATTGTGTTTTTTATTTTTTTTCCTTCAGACACCAATGACAATGAGGAGAAGTCGGAGGTTCAGTCTATTATCGAGTCTACTCCAGAGCTGGACATGGACAAGGATCCAAAATCCCATCAGATGACCAGGTAAAGCCTCACCTGTAAAGACAGTATAGACCGGTCTTTCTCAACAATTTTATTTCAGAGGAACCCCTAAAACTACTTTAAAGTCCTAGGGACCCCTAAAACAAGGTCATTTTTGGGGGGTCAAATGCAAAATAGCTTTTTACATTGGCGGTCGAAGAGAAGAATGCTTCTCTTACAGAGGTGGTTAGATCTTCTTCACAGACAGCTAAAAAGGTAGTTGTTGGTGTCATACCACTGACTTTGCCAAATTATGTTGGTCCTGGAACTATGCAGGCATCATCAGATGGAATTTGAATCCACCATAGCTCAAGGAAACCCTAGCAACATCTGGAACCTAGGTTGAAAATCTCTGGTATAGCCTGTTAGTGGTTGGGGTGTTTTCAGACTGAGCTCTAATCTCTGTGCGGGATTAAAACCTCCCATAGATGGGATGGCCATTTCAGCAGGGACCAGCTGAGATTCTACAACCAGCCTGTTGGATTTTTAATGCGTTTTATTGCCTGTGGCTATAGCTGCTAGCTGCAATCACTATGCTTACATGGCAGGGATGGCTGGGAGAACACAATAGCGCAGTGGGAGGGATTCCCACATCAGCACTGGCTGTGTTGATGGGGAGAATTGAGCGATTCTCTTTCCTGCAGCCACGCCCCCCCCCCCCCCCCCCCCAAAAAAAAATCAGCAACAAATACTCTAGCTGCTGACTTTTTATATTAGGGCACTTCCCTGTCTAGGAATCCAGCGGTTTCCTCATCCGAGCCGATTTTTCAATCGGTTATCTCGTGTGCTAGCGCCGCCATCTTGACTAAGGGAAAGTAGCACAGCTTCACAGCTGGATTCCCTACTGCGCATGTGGGAATCACGCTGCGCTTTGTGAGTGGACTGGCTATGGGGTTAGGGGTGCGAACATCTGGCTCAATTTTGCTGGAAGTGGGAGTGGGTACCTGTCAAAACCATGTACCCGCTCCCCCCAAAAAAAATGTGGCGGGGGGGTAGACAAGTAGAGCTTCCCCTTTTGGGTGAAGCTCTGCTTTATTGACTGTAGTGACCTCTTTATGATTAGTTGTTTGATTTTTGTATGTTGTGTAGCATCATCTTGAGGCTATAAAAGACCCCAGGGTATAGCTAGTGATATTTAAAAAAAATAACAAAAAATTCATTCACTTTTTGCACGTTTTTCAAACGTTTTCCTATATGTAAATGCCCCTCACATGCAGTACAAGCATATTTTCAGTCCTCCAAATCAAAACGTTTATTGCCTGTTTCCCAGCTTATGTGGTGGAGAAATGCACATGCAGTCAGTTGCTTTCTCGCCATCCTCGTAGTACCGGGATCCACAGAGCAGAGCCCGTCCCAGCAGCACAAAGCTTGCTCTTTTGGTGGCCTGGCTGCTTGCAGTTCCCCCAATGTAGGTTTCAGTCCAGAAGCAACATTTGCTCCGAAGCGAGACTTATTCAAATTACTGGTCGTGTACGGTATTTTCTGGTGATGTCCAGTGTGGCCAGAAGCATGGATCAAGGAAGTCTGCCTTTGGGACCAGCATAGTGCCAGCTTCGGCAAGGGTTGTGTGGCCTACAGTCTGTGCATGGAAAGCCAAACTTGTCTTTGAATTTGACATTTCAGAATGATTTTGGGAACTTGAAATGTGGGATTTGTCATTTATTTGCCACCAGACTGCTTTATTTCTGCTTCGGTAGCTACCACAACACAGAAGAACAGGTATTCATGAGAACAATGCTGCTGCTTAGAGGTTTGTGTGATAATCATTGGAATGTTTATTTTTACACTTGTACCTAAACTGAAAGTAGCTGACGTCAAGTTTTATTAGTCCAGCAGCCTGAAGACTAATATCAGGATATTTGACCTGTTATAGATTGATGATCTCCTTCTTCTCTCAGTACTCCCACCAAAGGTATAGAGAATAAAGCCTTCGACCGCAACACTGATTCCCTATTCGAGGAGTTGTCATCCGCGGGGACGGACCTCATCGGAGACGTGGATGAAGGGGCTGACCTGTTAGGTATGGCCATAATAATAAAGATCCTCATCTGTGTAATGTGCTGTGCCTTGGATTGGGTGGCTTAGTTTGTAAGAAATTAAGGATTTACGAAATTGGGTTTAATGGGAACCTGTCACCATGGCCCATCAAGTATATGTGATCCCTTACCTTGTAAAACAAATCATTCAATTTAAAATAGAAATGAAAGGCAAAACATTTTTGTATAGCTAAAAAAAAGGAAAAAAGGGTGTGTGTGTGTGTGTGTGTGTATGTGTGTATATATATATATATATATATATATATATATATATATATATATATATATATATATATATATATATATATATATATATATATATATATATATATATATATATATATATATATATATATATACACACAAAAAAGATATATATATATATATATATATATATATATATATATATATATATATATATATATATATATTTTATTTTTTATAAGTGATTTATAAGTGATCACATGACCTCTCAGCTGCATAAGGGGCTTAGAGAGCTAGGGGTGGAGAAACAGCAGCACACTGGTCTTCCCAGTGAATGGCTGTGCAGAGGGGTCCTGTCAACACAAGTTTGACCATTAGCTGAAAGTGAGACCTTTTTTTTATATGAAATAGAAAAAATACCGCGCTATATGTGGATAAATAATACCGTGCAAATCGTGACACAAAAATAAACCTTCATCGATGGTGAAAAATTATATACAAAACCTACAAACAACTAATAGGAGCAGCCGCTAGATGTGAGATGCACACAAAAACATATAGCTTAGAGAGCTAGGGGTGGAGAAACAGCAGCACACTGGTCTTCCCAGAGAATAGCTGTGCAGAGGGGCTCTGTCAACACAAGTTTGACCATTAGCTTTTTTTTATATAAAATAGAAAAAATACCGCGCTATATGTGGATAAATAATACCGTGCAAATCGTGACACAAAAATAAACCTTCATCGATGGTGAAAAATTATATACAAAACCTACAAACAACTAATAGGAGCAGCCGCTAGATGTGAGATGCACACAAAAACATATATAGCATAAGGAAGTAGCAGCGCTAATGCCAAAAAGTGATAATGCATAGATATGTGATATAAACCAATTTATAAAGTACCATATAAGCATGAAAAATCATGTATAAAAAAATAAAATAAAAATAAATGAATAAAAAATAGTCCATCTAGATGCATGTGAAAAGCCTTAAGCCCAGATCACAATCTTCATAGTGATAATAAATGCAGCAAATAGGTGAATAGTTCCTCCACCGCACCGCTGTGATAACGCCAATAAAAATGCGCGCTTACCGCAAGGCAAGCCCAAAAAAGCTTGCGACCTTAACCCGGTCGGGGCCTTTATCCAGGAGGAATAGCTGGAAAGCGGTGATCCACCAAGCCACACAGAGGGATCGGTCACAGATTGGAACAATAAGTATGCAAATCCAAGGTACCGGGATAGGTAACACTCAGGAGTTCCCCTGTTGGTATCCACACTATATATGTGTTTATCATCATCTCCTCTGCTCCTCCTTATTACTATCGAAATTCAGGAAAGTGTATTTTTTACCAAAAAAATTGCATTTGAAAAATTGCTATGCAAATATCGTGTGACATAAATTGCAACGACCGCCATTTTATTCTCTAGGGTCTTTGCTAAATCTATATATTTGGGGGCTTCTGAGTAATTTTCCAGAAAAAAATGATGATTTTTACATGTAGGAAAGAAATGGCAGAATTGGTCTGGGCTGGAAGTGGTTAAAGGAACGCAGGGGCAGGCAGGAATTGATGAAACATAAGGTCCCAAAAACTGTGCAGCAGCCAGCGGTGGGCATCTGACTGCTGTGATGTGATGATTGGATAATGATTGCGATGGCAACTACACTTTATCAATCTTGCCTTTTTAGGAATGGGGCGAGAGGTGGAAAATCTTATCCTGGAGAACACACAGCTCCTGGAAACAAAGTACGTCCCCTTTTATTACTCCTTTTTCTTCTGTACAGTGTGTGACGTGTTGTTACTGGTAGAAGATCTTTGTCACAGTAGATGACTAATGCACCAGGATAGAGATTTGCTATGATAAATGGAATAGATCCCTTTGCTTTTTAAGGACAGTGACAGATTATCTTGTATGAAGACCCCCACCATCCTACCCACTGGTACTCTCATCACCCCCTCCATCAGAGCTCTTGCTATATACATGTTGCTTCAGGGTATGGAGGAGCATGTGACCTGCTCCCAGGATGTAATGCTAGGACATCCGATATTAAGCAAGGTAGAAAGGTATTGGTGAGTAATGGGGTTCCTCCTACAAGAGAACTCTAACTTTGCCTTGAAATAGCGACTGTCTGGATTCTCTTGACCTCCCACACGTACCCTCAATGTTTTGTCCATCTTCATCATATGATCTATTCCAGGAACGCGCTGAATGTGGTAAAGAATGACCTGATTGCCAAGCTGGATGAGCTGATGTGCGAGAAGGATGTCTTACAGGGTGAGCTGGCCTCCATCAAACAGACCAAACAGAAGCTAGAGGAGAAGAACAAGGATCTGGAGGAGGAGCTGAAAAAGTTAGTTTCTGCCACTTTTCTGCCATATTGTTGTAGCTCTCATTAAAATAACCTACTGCTTACTGTTCGGTAGATTTACAGTTCACGAACCGACTTCCCAAATAAAAAAGGCAATTCTTCTATACGACACTAAGCCTAAGTTCACACTGGCATTGAAAGCAGGTGTTTGAGGGGTGTTTTTTAACACCCCTCAAAGGTCTATGCAAATGATACAATGGATAGCACACAGTGCTGTTCACATTATCAAAACATGATACGTCGCTTCGCTTCAAAATGAAAGCTTCATGTCGAGTCTGTCGTTGAATTGAAGTCTCCAGTCGAGAGGCGTTTAAGGCCTTTCGATGCCTCCTATTCATGAATATGGTAACGCTCCACAAACGCACTGGCAGGCATTTGTAGAGCGGTTGCGGCGCAATAAAATTAGATTAAAAAAATCATGCAAGAGGAATGTAATATCCCACAATGCCCAGTAATGATAAAGGCGAGCATACACTTCCTGTTTGATGTCAGCCATCTTCAAGCAGCACATTGTCTGTCTCTGTTGATCCAGGAGGTAGAAAACTGGCCAGAATTATACAATCCCAGCACCCCAAGCTTCTGTGATGCAGCATACAGAAAGCGTGATGCATGGATTGAAATATGTCAACTGGTCTGTGCAAACAGTTGGGAATCATTTTCTCCAAAGGAGAGGGAGAATAAATGAAACATTCACCAAGAAGGCACACCTCAGATTTTTTATTTTCTGTAATGTCACTTCTGTTTTAAAAATAGGCGTTTGTGGAGCAGTTTTAATGCACGTTAACGCACACAGGACGGTTAGGAAATGTTTTTAGCTCAGCAATAACGCTTATAAAACGCCAGTCTAACGCCCATACTAAAGCACGATAACACTATAGGAGCATTTGTTAAGAATTAGAAATGTAGTCCAATGTGAGCAACCCCTAATAGAAAAGATACAAAGATTAACAGCAAATTTACCTCCACTGTGCAGCTTGTTTTGCACAGAGTGGCCCCGAACCTGGTCTTCTGGGGTCCCTCGGCGGCTGTCTCAGCTCCTCCCTGCAAGAACTACCGTATATACTCGAGTATAAGTCGAATTTTTCAGCACATTTTCTTGTGCTGAAAGTGCCCCCCTTGACTTATACTGGAGTCAAGCACTTTTCTGCAGCAAAAAATTTCATTTTCCGAACCAACTTTGAGGCCCCGTATCTCAGGGCCACTTGGTGCTAGAAACTCCAAATTTGGTATGCAAACCCAGCGGACCTAGTACGACAACATATCCAAAGCTGAAGGTCCTAGCACTAAGTGGCCCCGAGATACGGGGCCCCAAAATCGGTTCGGAAAATGTCATTCTCTGCTGCAGAAAAGTGCTTGACATTTTCTGAACCGACTTTGGGGCCCTATATCTCAGGGCCACTTAGTGCTAGGAACCCCAAATTTGGTGTGCAAACCCAGTGGACCTGGTACCATAACATATCCAAAGCTTGCATTCCTAGCACCAAGTGGCCCTGAGATATGGGGCCCCAAAACTGGTTCAGAAAATGTCATTCTCTGCTGCAGAAAGGTGCTTGACATTTTCTGAACTGATTTTTGGGGCCCTGTATCTCGTGGCCACTTGGTGCTAGAAACCCCAGCTTTGGAAATTTTATGGTGCTAGTTCCACTGGGTTTGCACACCAAATTTGCAGTTCTTAGCACTACGTGGCCCCAAGATAAGGGGCCCCAAATTCGGTCAACTGTGTCTATCTGCAGCAATGTCATTTCGGGACCCTTTGGGTTCAGAGACCCCAAATTTTGGCTGCAGCTAGGGGGCATCTAGGAACCCTTAACTACCGAGTTTGAAGTTCGGGGGACCTATGGCTGCAAATGGGCACAGTGAGGCATGCAAATGGGCACAGTGATGCTGCAAATGGGCATTGTTGACCCTCTTTTCCACTTACAGTAGCTGTGCATTTCTCACCCTCGTCTTATACTCGGGTCAATAAGTTTTTCCCATTTTTTTGTGGTAAATTAGGGCCTCGACTTATACTCGGAACGACTTATACTCGAGTATATACGGTAAACACCTTCATGCGAGCTCCCTCGCAGGCTGTTTAGTTCTTTCGGGTGCGCTCCCGTGATACAGCCGGCGGCTATAGCCGCCGACTGTATCACTCGGCCCTGACCCCCCTTTGCGCCGCGTCATTGGATGTGATTGACAGCAGCGCAAGCCAATGGCTGCGCTGCTTTCAATCCATCCACTCTAGCCAATCAACGGCCAGGCTGAGCGATGAAGAGGATGTCTGGAGCGAGCGTGGGACTTTCGAGGGGTCAGGTAAGTAAAATGGGGGGGCTGGGGGGGCCGGCATTGTTGGATGTTTTTTCACCTTAATGCATAGGATGCATTAAGGTGAAAAAAACGTGAACCTTTACAACCCCTTTAAATCATAGTTTGTGGAATGGACGAAGATAGTTTCTACTGCAAAGGAGAGTTTTATGCCATCCGTAAATATTTGACGTTCTTTTGTTCCAGGGCAAAGGCGGAAGCGGAGGAGGCAAGACAGAAATCGAAAGATGAGGAGGATGTAAGTTAAACACATTCTGTAATGCCCAACCTAGAAAACATCAGGGGGGGGGGGGGGGGAGGTGTCTGTAAGGGGACCCAGCAATTGAAGAAAAAAAAAAAGAAAAACACACTTTTAAAGAGGTTGCAGACCTTGGGGGGGTTGGCGGGGGGTCCTGCAAGACAAAGGGATAATGAGCTAGTATAGAGCAAATTACTTTCGGGTTCGCAGCTCCAGTGCTGTGATTGGCCAGAGCCGCGATGATGTCCCTCCCACGCATTTGTGCGGGAGCCGCCGGTCACGGCATGAGTCCTGAAGAAACGTCACGAGCGAGCAGTTTCTTCAGTGCGCATGCGCCGATGACTTCGGCAGCAGTGCATATACTGAATATCTCCTAAACTTTACAAGTTTAGGAGATATTTACAGTACCTACAGGTAAGCCTAAGACCCCTTTCACACTGGGGCGGTTTGCAGGCGTTATTGCGCTAAAAATAGCGCCTGCAAACCGCCCCTAAACAGCCTCCGCTGTTTGTTCAGTGTGGAAGCCCGAGAGCTTTCACACTGAAGCGGTGCGCTGGCAGGAGAAGAAAAAATCTCCTGTCAGCCGCTTCTTTGAAGCGGTGAAGGAGCGGTGTATTCACCGCTCCTTCACCGCTCCTGCCCATTGAAATCAATGGGACAGCGCGGCTATACCGCGGTAATACCACGGCTATAGCCGCGCTATACGAGGGGTTTTAACCCTTTTTCGGCCGCCAGTGGGGGGTTAAAACCGCACCGCTAGCGGCTGAATACCGCGGTAAAACAGCGCTAAATATAGTGCTGTTTTACCGCCGACGCCCCCTACCGCCCCAGTGTGAAAGGGGCCTTATTATAGGCTTACCTGTAGGTAAAAGTGGTGTAACAGGGTTTACAACCACTTTAAGTTAGCTGTACTGAGAAACTGGGGTGTCTTTTGAGGTTGTGGAGGGTTGATGAGATCACATACCTTTTTAACATAGACTGTAAGTGGTATTTAGTAATTGTTTTTATCTTTTTTTTTTTTTCTTCTATTTGCTTTTCTATACTGATATCTAAACTAACTTGATTTGTACCGCATGCGTTTAGAATTGTAACACAACATGTTTAACATGAGTTTGTTATTCTCCCAAAAGTGGAATAGGAAGAAGATTTTAAATGAGTTTGCAAGTAACTAAAACATTCCGGAATTGAACCCAGTTACTGTAATCAGTGTCTGTGTTGTCCCTGTTTCTGACCAATTTTATATTCTTTGCTGAAGAGCGACGTACCCACAGCTCAGCGGAAGCGATTCACACGGGTGGAGATGGCGCGGGTTCTAATGGAGAGGAATCAGTATAAGGAGAGACTAATGGAGCTGCAGGAGGCAGTCCGCTGGACGGAAATGATAAGGTATGTGTACACCTCACAGGGAGAGGAAAAAAATAATCGTCTTGTGTAAGGTCTTTTGATAACATCTTGATAACTTCTATAACTTTATACAAGAATATTAATTAAAAAAAATGTAAATCATATATTCTACGAGGTATATTTTGTTGAAATGGTGAATGTAAATTTTAACTCTAAATGTACTACACTCGCTAATAAACTGACACCTTCCTAGTAATTCAGAAAAGTTTGCGTTTTCCTTCAGAGCATCCAGAGAGAATCCGGCCATGCAAGAAAAGAAGAGGTCCAGCATCTGGCAATTGTAAGTTGGAAAAAGAAATTAAAGATGTTAAAGAATGCTAATTGCAGTTCATTTTCAGGATGATTATGAACCGGTGATGATCTTCATAATACGGTTAAGAATTTTTTCTTATCATAAAATAAACCTGTCAAGAATGGCCTATAACTTTCATTGACTTAGTTGTGTTTTTTTTGGGGGGGGGGGTTCTTTTTTTGTTTGTTTGTTCTTTTGTTTTGTTTTTTTTGCCTGTGCTGATATTTTTAAAAGACAGGAGCACTTATATGCTGGCCCATTCTCTATGCAGAGTGTGCATAATAATGGCTGATCCATTATAAAGTGTATGTGACCCTTAAAGGGTAACTCCACTTTTGTGGGAAGAAAATATAGTAAATAGGTAATATAGCATATACAATTGTTATTAAACCAGCTTTGTGATTTTATTTTATTAAAAATGGCCTTCCTCTTCAGCCGCTGTAATTTTCTGTAAAATTAACTGCAATATGGCAACCTATAGGAGTTCTGTACACAGTTGTGCAGAATTTTCCCAGAAATGTTATTTCCTGCTTGTGTGATTGGCTCACTGATTTTCCCAGCAGTCTGCACAATGACAAAGTCAAATTTTAGGCATCCTATGCAGCAAAAATGTAATTTTTGGTGAGATACTCCGAAAGGGTTGAAGTGGTTGTAAAGGCTATGTGTTTTTTTTTTTTTTTAAATGCGAAACATGTTCTACTTACCTACTCTGTGCAATACAATTGCACAGACCGTACCAGAACCTTCTCCTCTGGGGTCCCCCGCGGGCAATCTTGGCTGCTCCTCTGGGGTCCCTCGTGGGTAATCTTGGCTCCTCTTCTTCTTGTGGGGTGCCAGCATAGGAAGTGGCTTCCTATGCTGGCACACTTGTGGTCTGGCTTCAGAGCCGCTCCCTCCTCACAGCATTTGCTTGATAACAGCAGGAACCAATGGCTCCCGCTGCCGTGTCTAAGCCTGTGAGAGGGGAGAAAGAACCAGTGCTGCTGCAGGTGGGCACAGAGCTGGATCTATACAGGGCTCCGTTAAGTATTTAGTGGGGGGGGGGGGGGACAACTTGTTGAAGTTTTAAGGTAAAAAAATAAAACTTTTGGGTCTAGAAAAATCTAATAACTTGAAAAAGGGATGCAGGCACTGCAATGTATACTGCAAATGCTTCAGCTGATCAGAATGAACACCGACACCCCTATTCAGGAATCTTCCAAGGACATAGTTGAACATGGAGTGTTTTCTTCGGAACAGAAACAGGTAGGAATCTGCAACAAAGTTTTTAAAATCCTTGCAATGTAAATTGATCATCCAGGGGGGATTTTTTTTTCCTAACAAAAGTGGAGTTCATTTATTTATTTATTTTTGTACTAGGTTCCTCTACCTCTCTTAATGCACAACATAGTTTGCATTTGTTTGTATGGTGTGTTTAATGTAAAGTGGCAGTCCCCTTTTGCTTTATTAAAGTTTTACTAAACACTTGTTTTTCCTTTTACATTAAAAAAGCCAAACATTTATACTTACCTTCTCTGTGCAATGGTTTTGCAGCCTGGATCCTCCTCTTCTCGTGTCCCCCACCGGCACTCCTGGGCTCTCCCTGCTGCCGGCTGCCCCCCCACAGCAAGCAGCTTGCTCTGGGGGCATCCAACCAGGCGTGCTCTGTGTGTCCATTCACACAGGGAGCTGCAGTTCAGACCCGCCCCTCCTTCTCGGCTCACTGGCTGTGATTGACAACGTGAAACGCCAATTTGGTGTGCGAGTCCCCGAAGAGCCAAGGTTCTCTTGGATATCGCTGGATCGAGAGGAGACTCAGGTAAGTATTAGGGGGGGCTGCTGCACACAGAAGGTTTTTTACCTTCGTGCATAGAATGCACGAAGGTAAAAAACCTTGTGCTTTTACAGCCACCTTAATTTTCCTGACCACACGAAGCATGGAAAACTGATCAGTACTAGTGTGGCCAGTTTACCTACAGGACTCAATGCTGATTCATGGTGGTGTTCTACTCTCATAATTAGATTGTGACCTCACAGGTTGACATGCCTCCTGCCCAGCTCTGTTGAGTTTGACAGCATGTAGGAGCTTGGAGCGCAGTGGAGTACGGCGCTTGCATGTCTCAGAAGTTGACTTTTAATTCAGTAGATGTCTTGGCTTCCAGGGAAGGATGTTCATTCTGGTGGTGTCCTTCCAATTCACACGTTATTTGACCTTCTATTTCTTACGCTGACAAAACTCCTTCTGGAGAATTCTGCAGTCAGGCAGAACTAGGTTTTGTTATCCGTCAGGTTTTCTGCAGTAAAAGGCCTCTTCTGGGTTGATAGGGGTATTGTTATAACAGAATCTCTGTTTTTCTCCTGTTTAGTTTCAGCCGCCTGTTCAGCCCTTCCGGCACTGCTTCTAAGAAACCCGACCTGCCTGTCAACGTCCGATACAACGCCCCAACCTCGCACATCACCCCCTCCATCAAGAAGAAGAGCAGTGCCTTAGCCAAACTCCCCAGCGACAAGTCCAAAGCCTTCGACTTTCTTAGTGATGAGTGAGTTTTGTGTTTAATGCTTGTGTTGAGTGCTTGGGGGAAAAAAAATAAGCTTAATAAGCTACAAGTATGGTAGTTTTACAAACACACCAGCAGACTTTTTGCACTGTTACTTAAAGCTGTAGTAAACCGCATCAAATGAAAAAAAAAATCGGGCCCTGAGCAGTTTTAAGTCATAATGTGCTAGTATGCATTGCATACTAGCACAATATGACAGACTTGCCCGAAAACGAAGCCCTCCAGTGGGTGCGCTGTCACCGCTGTGAAGGCGTTTCTATCTTCCCCTGGTCATCTTTTCGGGTTCGCAGGCTTCGGCAATATGAATGGCTGAGCTGGCGATTATGTCCCTGTTTATGGCACAGGTCTGAAGAAACTGCACGCGTATGCCATTCTTTTCGATTGTGTGCGCGCCTGTGACGTCACCGGCTGCATCTAAAGTAAAAATCTCCTAAACGGTGCATGTTTAGGAGATATTTACTGTACTTATGGGTAAGCCTTATTATAGGCTTATCTATAGGTAAAAATCATACATGGGAGTTTACTCCCATTTTATTGCACCCAGCCAGCTTGTTGGGAACTAGAGACTTCACTGATCCTTTAAAGTGGACCTGGTAAAATGGTAATACTGGTCTCCCTATTGTGAAATTGCGTTTCATGGTGCATTTTCCAGAGCGGTTATCCTTAAGCTGGCAATAAACTGATCGAAAATTGGTCAGTTCAGCAAGGACCACACACATTTCGACCCATCTATTGACATTTGTTCTCGATTGTATGGATGGAGGAATCCGCTGTTTTTTTTGGGGGGGGGGTTTATCAGCCGACTGGCTGATCTAAAAAAAGATCCATCTATGGCCAGCTTGAGGCCCCATACACACTATTAGATTATCTGCAGATTTTTGTCTTCAGATTTACCAAAATCATGCCTGCCTGATTGCATACAAATTTAAACTCTTAAGGTTTGACCTCATATTATATGGTTTTGGTAAATCTGAAGACAAAAATCTAATAGTGTGTACGGGGTCTAAGCCTTGATGTGCACAGGCTTGTTCCAGGTTAGTTACTCATCCAAGTAATAAAAGGATCAAGATAACAACCTGGTGCAGCACCTCCAAAAATTGTTAAAGAAATTGTAGCTCCCCTATTTCTGTTCTTACCGCATCCTTTTAGGGATTGACCATGAGTACTTCTATAATTTTGTTTTAGTTGGCAGAACAGTGTATAATTCACATTTTATGTCTCATTAATCGTCATTGTACAGTAACGAAGCCTCTGTGGCCTCCCGGAGAGAACAGAAGAGAGAGCAATACCGCCAAATGAAAGCGCACGTCCAGAAGGAAGATGGCCGTGTTCAGGCGTTTGGCTGGAGTCTTCCTCAGAAGTACAAACCGGTGTGTGTATAATATAAATATATCCAACCCAATCACTTTCTATAATTAATAAAAAAAATAATAATAATAAATATATATAGATAGATAGATAGATAGATTTTAGGAAAGATATAATAAAATATTTACAAAAATGTGAATGGGTGTACTCACTTGTGAGATAGTGTGTGTGTGTGTGTGTGTGTGTGTGTGTGTGTGTGTGATTTTTTTTTTTTCGCCTTCTTTTCATTGTAACTCTGCATGTTTTTCTTCTGTCACACCATTGATCTTAGCTTACCAACGGCGGACAAAGTGAAGGCAAGATGAAGAATTTGCCGGTTCCAGTATACCTGAGGCCGCTGGATGAGAAGGACACTTCGATGAAGGTAACGGCACAGATCAGCTTCCTTCAGATTGAGGTCAGTGTGTGTTATTCCGGCGCTGTCAGTGACAGATGTTCTGTGTCCCCTTCCCAGCTTTGGTGTGCGGTCGGTGTCAACCTATCTGGCGGGAAGACCAGAGATGGCGGCTCAATTATTGGAGCCAGTGTGTTCTATAGCGACCTCCCGGGCTCTGATGTGGATGACCAGAAGCCGCGCAGTGAGTCCCAGAGCAGTTTAGAGAAACTAGAGCAAGAGTTGAAGGTGAGTTACCCCCAAAAGAGGCAAATTAAAATATCTGTCCTATTGTCATAATATAACATCTGGGTTGTCATGTTGTAACATCTGGCTTGTTGCCTCAGCTGTTAGTAGCAAAGAAAGGGGAAGGGTCTGGTGTCCCCAGTAACACACTTTCATCCCTGTAACATATAATAAAACGAAGGATTCGCCCCGGGACTTTAAATGAAGTGGGTACCGTTTCCACCAGTAAACATAACAGTAGTAAATAGAGTATAAGGTTTATTCAAGTAAAATTGTTTACATGCATAGATATTACCAACAGTTGCCAATTTAAAAAAGATACAAAAACAAGGAATGTTGGTACATTATTGTAATAGCAGTCATAGTACACGGTCATCATACTACCCGACTAGTTTCGCGAAATCCAGCTCGCTCTTCAGGGGTGGATGTGTGTAACAATGTACCTAGAATAAAAAAGTATATATTTGGAAATATGGCCCAGTATTATAAAGACACAGGGTAGGAGGGGTTATGGGTCCCCATACTCACCACTGAGCTTGTAAACAATTTTACTTGAATAAAACTTATACTGTATTTACTACTGTTATGTTTACTGGCGGAAACGGTACCCACTTCATTTAAAGTCCCGGGGCGAATCCTTCGTTTTATCAGCTGTTAGTAGCAGGCCATCTTTTTTGTCCCTTGTTATACAGTGACAGGTACAATAATTAGTGATTGTAAAGGTTTTTCACCTAATGCAGTAATGTAAGAAACCTTTGTGCAGTGCTGTGGCTCTTCTCTCTCTATCTCTCTATCTTCCTCCCTCTCTCGATCTCCCTCCCTCTCTCGATCTCCCTCCCTCTCTCGATCGATCTCTCTCTCGACACAGCCCACTGGAGAACCTTGATCAATCGGCTTGTTGGGGAGGGTTCTTGAAGGCAGGAGGAGCCAGAAGTGCCAGCGGAATACCCCAGAAGAAGGGGATCAGGGCTGCCCTGTGCAAAACAATTGCACAGATACACAGCCCACAGGAATACAAGCAGCTTGTTTGGGTGGTATGGGGGGGTGCACGAAGGATGGAGGAGCCAGGAGCACCGGGGGGTACCCCAAAAGAGGAGGATCAGGGCTGCTCTGTGTAATTGTTTTGGTATGACATGTTTATTTTTTTTTAGAAAAAAGAATGAAACCTTTAGAATCACTTGCTCAGTTTATAGTAATAAACTATATAGTAAATATAGTATCACAGCTTTATTGCTACTTAGGTTTTTAGAGATTCTCAGCTGTTACTAGTAGTAATAGAAATGTTTTGCAGAGTTTCGAGAGCAGCCAAATGATGAGGACAGTTCCTACTGGAAGGCTCACTCTGTCCTGTCCATATTTAAATGAGTAAGAGACGCAACATAATGAGAAATGGAAGGGAAATCTGCTTTTTTTTTTTTTTTACTGAAACGTTCTGTCTGTATCCCATAAGATTTTCCTTGACTTCCTGTTACAGACCATACAGGAAGCAAGAGGAAATCTTTTTAAAGCAAGGGAAATCCTCTCTTACAGTTGTCACCAGAACCGTTGACCTCTTCAGGAAATTTTACTTCTGTTCCGGATCTTGTGACAACTGTAAAGTTTTCGGATTTCCTATTTTAGAAATTGTGGTCACAAAGACAAATGGAGAGTGAATTCCCCCCCCCCCAGCAGGGGGAAAGATTGGGAAAAAAAAAAGCCTTCTCAGCATTATCTGAAACTGAGAAAAATGTCTTGGCTGGAGATAAATTTTAACTGTCATCGGGGAACAGAATGGTGTGTTGTGATCCCCCACCTTGTCCTTGACATATTGCGTGCAGCTTCTGTTGTTTTTTTTGTGATATTTTTGTAATATTTTCTGTCTCTGCTCTGTCCTGCTCTTCCCTCACCCTTTTAACTTCTTGTGATTGAAAGGACACCAGAATGCAGGCGTACTTACAGATGAATGTGATGGGGCTCATCCCTTCCAATGTATTTGTGTACTTGACCTTGGGGGGCCTGTGTTTTCTACAGCTCTGTGTTCAATCTCCTGATCAGCATGTTATTGTAACCCTTCAGGTCCAGCAAAAAGAGTTAAGGCACCAAGATGAATTGTCCAGTCTGGTGTGGATCTGCACCAGTACACATTCCTCCACCAAGGTCATCATCCTTGACGCCAATGAACCCGGAAAGGTGTTGGATACTTTTATAGTTTGCAACTCACACGTACTGTGCATCGCCAGTGTTCCAGGTAGGATTGATCTCTGTAAGTTGATAGTGTCCCTGAATAAAGTGCTTCTGTTCTGCATCAAGTGCCTTCCGCTTCCCTGTCCTGGGGCCAGCCAGCGCCTTTGCGCTTCCCTGTCCTGGGGCCAGCCAGCGCCTTTGCACTTCCCTGTCCTGGGGTCAGCCAGCGCCTTTGCACTTCCCTGTCCTAGGATCAGCCAGCGCCTTTGCGCTTCCCTGTCCTAGGATCAGCCAGCGCCTTTGCGCTTCCCTGTCCTGGGGTCAGCCGCTTCCCTGTCCTGGGGTCAGCCTGTGCCTTTGCTCTTCCCTGTCCTGGGGTCAGCCTGCGCCTATGCGCTTCCCTGTCCTGGGTCAGCCAGCGCATTCCTGTACATAACTGGCCCGTGGGGTGAATTCTTGGTTTTTCATGTTAGTACATAATATCCTTAAACCTATCCTGTTTTTATTCCAGGAGTTATGGAAACGGACTACCCCACAGGAGATGTCACCAAACTAGATGCAGACTCTGGGCAGGCGGACAAATCTTCCTTATCAGAGAGCCTAGTAAGCAGTACCTCTTCCTTGGAGCAGCCAGTGGGGGGCGTCAGAGTTACTGTTACCTCTGTGGAGGAATCCGAGCCCCTCTCACCACAAACCAGCAGTGTTCTCTCCACCGACGCTGAGTGCAATCCAGGTGAGATGCGGTGACTATTGGTTTAGTTACTTGATGCAGCCAATCAGATTTGATGGGCAGTTGGAGGATAATTGCACACAATCAGAAAGGTATAGACTTTGTGCACTCAGTTCCCCACCATTACCTAGTCTTATTCTATTGTGATGGCAGATCTCGAGTCCACCAATGCTGAGCTGGATGATAATGTGCCCACAGCGGAGGAAGCCACGGAGGCCACAGAGGTGGGGGACGTCAGCACAGATGACGTGGCAGATATTCAGGCCGGGATCTATACAGAACACGTCTTCACAGACCCTCTAGGTGTACAGAACACAACTGACGACTCCGGCTGCCAGCCCAGGTGAGTAATCCGTACTGTCTACACATCATCAGATTCACGTGCACAATGCATGTGATCGCAATGCCATTAGACAAGGGCAGATCACAAGCAAAATGGCACGTAGCCAATCTGAGTGGCTTTGTGCCTTGTGATTGGTCTTGTGGCCAATTAAGGCGATCACAAATGTGAACACTGGCTGTGTTTACACACAGCCAGCCCTTCTCTTTAAATAGTTTTGGCCAAACCAGTCCAAATAAACTATTTACTGCACCAACAGGTGTGCTTACTGGGCGCGCTACATTACCTGTATGTAGACTCTCCTCCATGCCCACTAACCAGCTAAACACAATGGGGGGTGAGATAATACATTTTGATTGATGGATGCTTCACCTCCCTGTTATTCTAAGACACGGGCTGAAGGGGAGTGACATAGCCTGTGACTGGCAGAAATCCACCCACACCATGTTATTGCCAAAAATTATAAAGAAGGGGCATGCACGCGCTGCACGGCGGGGGACCTGATACCCGTGGCCGGCGGGCACAAGTGTGTGCACGAGCGCCAGCACGGGAATTTGTGTATGTAAACGCACAAATCCCTGTGCTGTCAGAGGAGGGGAGCCATATCCGTTTCTTCCTACGAAGTAGGAAAAACCATATGGCTCCTCTCCTAGTCACTCACATCCCCACACAGTTAGAACATGCTGAGGGAACTCACATTTAACCCCTTGATCACCCTCTAGTGTTAACCCCTTCCCTGCCAGTGACATTTACACAGTATTTTTATAAAGGGCTAGGCGATTTTCTAAAAAAAAAAAAATCTGTGATTTAAAAAAAAAAAAAAAAAAAACTCGATTTACCATTCGAATCGAGTTTGTTTTTTTTTTTGGACACCGCGCCAGTCCTAGGGAGCTGCAGGCAGGAGTTTTTAGGCGAGGCTTCGGCCTAGTCCGCGGTGCCTAGTCCGGGGCCTCGCCTAAAAACTCCTGCCCACAGCTCCTCAGGACCGGCGTGGTGAAAGAAAAAAAAATCTAAAAAAATCGATTTTCTTAAATTTTGAATCGATTTGACCTCGATTCAAGATTTAAATCGATCTTTTCCCCAGCCCTATTTTTATAGCACTGATCGCTGTATAAATGCCAGTGGTCCCAAAAAAGTGTCAAAAGTCTCCGATCTGTCCGTTGCAGTACCGCTAAAAATTGCAGATCACCGCCATTACTAGTAAAAAAAAAAAAAAAAAAAAAATTATAAAAATGCCATAAATCTTTCCCATAGTTTGCATACGCTATAACTTTTGCGCAAACTAATAAATATACGCTTATTGCGATTTTTTTATTTTTTTTTATTTTACCAAAAATATGTTGAAGAATATATATTGGCCTAAACTGATGAAGAAATTTGTTTTCTAAAAAAACTTTTGGGGTAAAAAAAATTTATTTTTTTTTTTTTCAAAATTGACGCTCTTTTTTTGTTTATAGCGCAAAAAATAAAAAACGCAGCGGTGATCAAATACCACTAAAAGAAAGCTCTATTTGTGGGGAAAACAAGGACGCAAATTTTGTTCGGGTACAGCGTTGAACGACAAATGTGCAATTGTCAGTTAAAGCGACGCAGTGCCAAATTTGTAAAAAGGTGCTCTGGTCAGGAAGGGGGTAAAATCTTCCGGTGCTGAAGCGGTTAAAATAATTAGTGCCATCATCCATATATAGAAAGAGAAGCGATCATGTAAATTAAGCAGTGTGTGTTTGGTATCACTTTAAGCATAGAGTTAGGACCCCTTGACGTTGCTGCACAGTAATTGAACTTTGCTAGTTTTCTCTCTCAATGCCAATCTGTCTGCTGAAGAAAAGTGACACTTGTACCTGATCAGACTCCAGATGTGTGTGTGTGTGTGTGTGTGTGTGAAATGTGCTACAAGCAGCACGTCAAAAAGTAAATGTCACAAAAATCATGTAAGTTCCCCAACTCATATTTTGACTAATAGTGTTAAGAAGGGTGATGTTTGTATTCATACACAGTACATAGGGCGCTCCTAGAAGAAGTGCAGAATAACTTGGTCCTTTGGAACCTTCATCTGTATCTATAGACCATAAACATGGTAGAGGAATGGATGAGGCAACTGGATGGATAGATGAAAGAGTGATCGCTGGATGGCTGGCTAAGCAGGAGAAGGGACCAAGACTGGAACCTCTGCAGCTCCCGCAGAAGATCTGGGTAGGATCACTTCAATGTTTAAGAAAACGAACAGCAGGGCGCTGAGGTCCATATATCAAATAAAAAATTACTTTACATTGAAGTTAGCATGAAACAGCATGGATAGGGAACACCTGAGACCAAGCAGCTGTAATCAGTGTGAGGCTGTAGGCATCACTGAGCAAACAGTGACCAAGAATGACAGGGAACCAGTCAGCTCAAGGTATAGATATTAGCGGCGGCGTTCTCCGCTGCATGCAAGGATGACAGCTGGCATATGGCGTTTGAAAAAGAGGGCAAAGTCCCTGGAAATGCGTCATGCACACCCCCTCTCCCAACATCCACCAGACAATTTGACAGCTGTCATCCTCGTGTGCAGAGGAGAACGCCACCGCTAATATCCATACCTTGATCTGGCTGGTTTTCTTTCATCCTGTGTCTGTTTGCTCGGAGATGCCTACAACCTCACACTGATCACAGCTGCTTGGTCTCAGGTGTTCCCAGCCCATTCTGTTTCATGTTAATTTCAGTATAAGTGTGCTGCTTATTTTAATAAAGTGATTTTTTTTTTTTGTTTGATACTGACCTCGGCTGTTCGTTTTTAGTCTACACTGGCGTTTGTAGTCTGCTATTATCCAAGAGGAATCATCCGGTTAGTCGGGTTAATTCTGGGTAAAGTAGCATCACTGAAAGACGGACTTGGAGGAAACAGCAGAAGGTATTGGAGAATGTTTGGCTCTCTCTTGCAGATATGCAGTGTAAGGCCTCCATACCGTGACCCAAAAAGACAGTGTGATGGAGGAGAGCTCTAGCCAGGCTATCCTGTGCAATTACATTCTTTTAGTTCATAGTAACTGTTGGCTTTCTCCTCTGCTGCAGCAATGAGTCGGACCTGTACAGAGACGGAGTGGCGACTCTTCCCAGCGAGCAGGACCTGATGCGAGAGGAAGCCCAAAAGATGAACAGCCTGCTGCCGACAATGTGGCTGGGAGCACAAAATGGACAGTAAGTTGTCTCCACCCTCTGCGCTGTCCTCACTGGTGCTGTTTTATAAAGCCATTTCTCTGAGTGACGGGTATCTCTGTTTCAGCCTGTACGTACATTCGTCTGTCGCCCAGTGGAAGAAGTGTCTGCTCCAGATAAAACTGAAAGATTCCATTCTCAGTATTGTGTAAGTATGGTTTGTACCCGAAAATGGCGCATTATGCAGAGTCATCCTGAAAAACCACTCCCCATCATCTTCAGTGTGAGATGAACTCCTATAAGAGCAGCCAGGTCTTCATTGTGATGGATGGAGATCTATTCAAGTATGAAGTGAATTATCTCAACTAGTTTTTCCTCTTTTTGTAATATTTGTGAATTTTTGGAGTCGTATCATTCTGTTTCTTGTTACAAATCTTCTCTCGGGCTGATTATTTTTTCTTTCTGTATTTCAGCCATTTGAAGGGGATTGTATTGGTGGCACTAGCTGATGGGACGCTGGCGATCTTCCATCGAGGAGTCGGTGAGTATGAAGTGCAGTTCGTAAAGCTGGATACACAAAAAAGAAGCTGACAGATTGCCATAATAAAAAAAAGACTTGTTAGTGTGGCGATCTCCCCTGCCGTTCTATTGTGTTATGACAGGGGGATTGCCCACTTGCCAGAGCACACTGATCAGCGCTTGCAGCAAATGCCTGCCAGCACTGATCAGAAACTGTTTTATTTTTAAGCGTGGTCATTTGACAGTAGTCGGTCATAAGATCAGCTTCTACAGAACAGACAGCTGTACACACGGCTGGAAAGTCGGCCGGTTTCTGCCGAACCGACCGTTTTCGGACTATTTACAGCCCATATGTACCCAGCTTTATTAGCAGATCCTTTAACCACCGTAGACTTGTACTTAAGGAGAAGTACAGCCAAAGCTTGTTTGGCTGTACTTCTCCTGTGGACCACAGGAGTGCAGTTTGTTCTGCACTCCTGTGACCCGTTTTCAGCAGACAGCGGGCTGAAGCCACAAGGCCAGTCCAGGCTGGGGCAAGATTGTGACAATATGGTCGGGATCTGCCCACAACCTACCTTGGACCAGCACCTGGCTCAGCCTCTCAGCAAGGGGGGCAGAGCAGAGAGAGCCGGTGACTGTGACAGTCACATTCACCAGCTCTCTGCTCACGGAGCTCTGAGAACCGAGCAATCGATGGTCTTTGCTTACTCAGTTCACAGTCTTTCGACTCAGATGCCTGGCCGATGCTGCACCCGCTTAGGCAATTATGTTTCTTGGTAGAAAAAAAAAATGCCAAACTTCTCTTTTAATAGCAGAAAACGGGCAGCTTTTCCCTTTATAGTCCTTTTGCCCCACATTTTTTTTCACCCTTGATGAGCATAAATAGTTTTCATATAAAAAATTTTGCAAATGGTAAAAATGTTCTCAGCAAAGTTAGAGCCAGTAAAGCAAGAAATTGTTTTGTGTAAAAGGGATTATCATTGCCTGGACCTACAGGCTTCTGTGCTGGAGATCCCACCCTGTTAAGACCTCTGTCTTCACACCTTTTGTGGCCATGGAATATCTTCCACCATTCCTGCTCGGGGTTCTCAAAGCCTGAAAACCTGCTGTACCTATTATGAGGGGTTCCCACTATCCCTGCGCTAAGTTTCTGGGTCCATACCCCTGTCGTGTTCATTATGAGGGAACATTGAATATCCCTAAACCATAGTCCATGGGTAGTGGAACTGGGGAGGTTTTGTCACCCAGACTTTATTTTACTATTTTTGTGGCTCAGAAGACAATACACAGTGATCAATAGCATCAATTAGATGTCAACTTCTGACCCTTCATCCTAAGATTGAGTTCCATGTTCCTTCTGCTGTGTAAGCAACTATAGTGAGCTGGACGTGTTAAGTGTTAAATTGTTGTGCACATGGCTAGCAGTTTTTAGAATTTTGTTCTTTTTACCAGCTTAACTTTTAAGACTTTTTTTTTTTTTAATAGATGGCCAGTGGGATCTATCCAACTATCACCTCCTCGATTTTGGCCGTCCTCACCACTCTATCCGATGTATGACAGTAGTCCATGAAAAGGTCTGGTGTGGATACAGGAACAAAATCTACATTGTGAATCCAAAGACAATGAAAATTGAGGTGAGTAGAGAGGTTTACCTGTTCATGTTTTCTGAACTATTCTTTGGATTATGTGATCCGATTCTCAGACTGTTATTTCCTGTTCCGCGTTCTCTGATCATTTCTATGATTTGTGTAAGCCGCTTCTTACACTCTGTTCCTTGTCCATGTTCTCTGATCCATTCCTCAGATTATATCATCCAGTACTCAGATTCTGCTGTTTTCTATACTGTCCGTGTCCTCTGATCTTATCCTACAATTGTAATAAATATACATTTTTCCGTGTATCCAGAAATCTTTTGATGCTCATCCGAGGAAAGAGAGCCAAGTGAGACAGCTGGCTTGGATCGGTGATGGCGTTTGGGTTTCCATCCGGCTTGACTCAACGTTACGGTTGTACCATGCGCACACCTACCAACATCTGCAGGATGTAGACATTGAGCCCTATGTGAGCAAAATGCTGGGTGAGTTTTTTTACTCTTATAAAACAAAACTTTTTTTTTATTTTATTTTTTTAATGGTATTTGATTTTGGGGGTATTACATTTTATGAAAATCATGGAAGCATAGAGTTAAGAGTTCTGCTAGCAGAGTGGGTCCCCTTAAGACAAATGTTTGCATCCCCACAACCACAACCAAGCTTCAACATCAACCAGCACAAGGTATGTGCAGGGGCAGCCATGGGAGAAACAGTGTGGAAAATTAGTGTGATGATGTGTATATGCTTTCAGGGTTGGACTTAAAGTAATGCTAAACACACACTGTATAATTTACAGTATCTTTTCTCTTTCCGTATGTGTCATAATTTTAATAATAAAAAAACATCTAGTAAGTAACTTTTTTCCCGATTGATATACAACTGTTATATGACCCAGCTCTTTTCCCAGCCTGTCTGTAGAGAAACAGTGGCAGGACAAGCTTCTAGTCCTCTGCTGCTTGTCACTTGTATAAAAAAAAAAAAAAACAGCCATTGGAATACAAAGAAAAAAGAAACCATTAATATCAATAAACTGTTTTAAATTGTCATGCAGTGTGTATATATATATATATATATGTGTGTGTGTGTGTGTGTGTGTGTGTGTGTGTGTGTATATGCAGTGGGGACGGAAAGTATTCAGACCCCCTTAAATTTTTCACTCTTTGTTATATTGCAGCCATTTGCTAAAATCATTTATGTTCATTTTTTTCCTCATTAATGTACACACAGCACCCCATATTGACAGAAAAACACAGAATTGTTGACATTTTTGCAGATTTATTAAAAAAGAAAAACTGAAATATCACATGGTCCAAAGTATTCAGACCCTTTGCTGAGACACTCATATATTTAACTCGGGTGCTGTCCATTTCTTCTGATCATCCTTGAGATGGTTCTACACCTTTTGGTTAAAATCACTTTGACTAGTTGTGTTTTATTTCTATTTTTAGGCACTGGAAAGCTGGGATTCTCCTTTGTTAGGATAACGGCCTTGATGGTATCTTGTAACCGGCTGTGGGTGGGGACCGGGAATGGTGTCATTATCTCCATACCCCTGACTGAAAGTAAGTATGGATGGGATAGGTGGTGAATTATACAGACGGCTATAGCATCAGAACACTAAATTACCTGCTTCAAATTCTTTAGACAAGATCTGAGGTGACATTGTTTCCTCAAATAAAACATCAAACGTAATTCAGTTCTGAAATATATCTAAGTGTATTTAGTGCCGACATTGCAGAGGGTTATGGAATAATAGGTTTTGATGAACCCTGGACAATGCTGTTTTAAAATTTTGTAATCCTGAATTTAGGAAATGTCATCAAAATGGTGATTGTCTGCACACACACTGACTCCCTGTTGCATAAATGTAATGAGATGGGTAAAAGATGGCTTTGGCTCATTTTCCTCCACATGTAGCTCTTCAGATGCGCTTCGCCCTTTTCGAGCCACTACGATTAAGCCGTGAAAAGGACAAAACTCTTCTGAGGAGTTCTCTCTACAGGTGGAGGAAAAGAAGCTGAAGCCATCTTTTACACATCTCATTACATGCAAGAGGGAGTCAGTGTCTGTATGCAGATGGCCACCATTTTGTTCAAGGTTAACTGGAGCTTGACAAGCCGATTCTGTCTTTCTTGCACCAGTCTTGTTGATCACATGTAGATCTGACTGATAGCGGTTTGGAGGGGCTTTCAAGTTTTACTATTTTGACTGAATTTAGGAAAGTTGCACATGAAGCTTTACTTGATAACTGATTAGGTGGGCTGGAAACTATTCATGTAGTTAGCAGATTTGTGTTATGAGACTATGTCTAATAAACCAGAGTAAGATTTGTCGATCTGTGCAGTAGGGGTCCACAAAATGTCAGACTCCAGAGAAAAGATGTGTTGACACATTAAAGCTGAACTTTCATTTAAATATATTCCTCAATATTTGTGAAGGATGAAAATCTGCTTTGTGTGCACCAAATGCCTTTACAGAACCCAGTAATCACCTTGTTAAAGTAGGAGTGAGAGCTATGGTTGGGGCCCAGCAGGTTCACCAACTACAGTATGCCTGCAGGAAAGTACAGGAGGGGGGCAGATACAAGACCAGTCACCCTGCACAAGGGGAGAGAGCAGCAATTACCAGTCTTTATTTCAGGAAGGTCCTGCACAAGGGGAAAAGGGAAAGTTTCACACTTGATTACTGCACAGATCTGGAAAAAAAATGCTCATCAAGATTCAAGTAAGAATACACACGACCCTTGTATTTAAACCATATTTATCTATCTTGGAGTTTAGCTTTAAACTTCCGATAAAACCATATTGGAATGACTTTTGGTTTCCTACACTTGGTGGTGGAGCTCTTCTCTCTGAAGCATCTTCCGCACTGTTACTGATATATGTTGAGTGTTAGCGACTTGCCAGCTCTGAAAGATACAGAGAATAGGTGTGCTAGTCCTGAAAAAGGGCATAGGGTGGAGGGAAAATCTTAGGCACCAAATACCAGAGAGAAGTGTTGATTAGACTTTGCCTACCAGGTTCTCAAGAACTTGTTCTTCACTGTCACCCCTGTCCATTACCCTCCCCTTACTCTCTTACTTATAGCCATTATACTGCACCAGGGCCGGTTACTTGGGTTGAGGGGTAAGTGCCAACAGTCAACAAGTTCTCCCTTCAGGCTTTATTCTCAGTAGCCACTTTTGTCCTGGCTGTGTAGATTCACTCCTTTTTTTTGTATGTGTTTTCTCCGGAGCCCTTGTTGGCTGTAGTCTACTGTAATACTAAACGGCTCAACAGATTAGCCTCCTCTCATGTGTCGCAGCTAATCTTACAGTCGCTCCCTCTGCGCTGGTCACCACATCGTGTCATCCACTCTGGAGCTTCTCCTTCCCACGCAATGCTCTCCTCTTGGACCTGTCTGTCTTTCCATGGCCTTCTCATTCTAATAGATGTGTCTTGTAAATCTAGCAGGTGATAGGGTGAAAACATGCCGGTGATAAAATGAAGAGTGCTTGATGAGATAGTAAGTCTCCTAAAGTGTATGTCTGGGCAAAAAAAAAGATTGTATACATCTCTGCAATGCATGCATATTTCCCCATGTTGTATATCTTTCAAAGTTCTGCTACCAAAAAATGTACTACATTTTTTTTTTTTCCCCCAGACATAAACTTTTAAAAGTATAACTAAAGGCAAAAATGTTTTTTTTTTTTTTTTTTTTTTTTTTTCCGTTTTGGTTAGAGTGTAGAGGGGTTAGCACCCATCAGGTTTTTATTGCGGTCTGTGCCCCCATTAAGGAGATTCACATTCTCTATTTTTTCTGTTTACCATTATCATTGCAAGTGAAAGTAAAGAGAATCCCAAATTTTGGGTTGTCCCTAGAAGAGTAATAGAGGGTAAATCTTCCAATGGGGACACTAGCACTGCTGACCTGGGGGGTCCCCAAGAAATTCCCTTCATTTGCAGGGATTTCCCCTCACTTCCTGTTTGGCTATGGGACAGGAAGTGAATGAAAATCTCCGTAATGGGACAGAGATGGTGAGAAAAAAAAATCTGATAACCCTGCTTTGCTCTATCCAAAATTGAAAAAAAAGTTTTGCCCATAGTTCTACTTTAAGCCTTTACTCAGAATGTGTGCAGACAGTTGCTTATTAAAGCCCTGTACACACAGGCTGAATGTCAGGAGACAACGGGCGGTTAAAAAAAAAACAAACAACAAACGTCTGACATTCGGCCCGTGTGTATGTCGGCCTGTCCGACAGAAGCAGGCCGTGCATGCGGGAAAACCAGCAGACTCCCGATCAGCGTTCTCAGCCAAATGCAGAGCACGCGGATCATAGTGTTCTGGCAGGGTTGGGGGGGTCGGGGCGTCCCCATGTCAGAACTCAACAGCTCAGCGGGGAAGGTCGCTGAACTAACCTTGCATGGTTAGTACAGCGGCTCCGACCTGAGCTGACAGTTTTTTTTCGTGCAACCTGTAAAATAAACTGTAGTGTGTACCCGGTTTACACGGAACATGCAGCATAGACAATCTGCATGACACTAAAGCCTAAAGTCAGGGAAAGCAATCGAGTATGAAGTAGCCAATGAAATAAATATACAATAGCTGTCAGTTCACTCTAAAACATACCTGTATTTCTTGCTGGAATGGGTAAATAGAAAGTGAAGGCTAATGTACCTTTTCTGGAGAAAACTCTGCCCGGTGGTCCCTTCACTGCTGGTGAAAAGCTGAGCTACTTGGTCACATGTTAGATGATCTGAGCATACGCCACTGGTCCAATGCATCCCATGTCGTTCCTTCGCTTCACGGCACAGCCGGGTGTCAGAGCCCAGTTGCCCACATACCAAAAGGGATTGAGCCACACATCGCTCTGGTGTCTAGTGGTGAGCAAAACCCTATTACTAGGGTTTAGTAATAGTTAATTTATTTAATGAGTCACCTGCATTGAGGTAATTTAAATGGCCTTTCCTTTGGACTGCCTTAATCCCTATAACTAAGCCCTGTAGGGAGTAAAATGCATCAGGGCATGGCCTCTAGTGGGAGGTTTTCTTTTGTATGCAGCTTGTTCTTTTTCCAGCTCATTATACTTCTCTGGATTCCTTGACATTAAAGTGGTTCTAAAGGCTCAATGATTTTTTTACCTTAATGCATTAAGATTAAAAAACCTTTTGGGTGCAGATCCCCCCCAGCCCCCCTTATAGTTATCTGGGCGCATCTCGATCCAGTGATGTGCATGAGAGCAGCAGCTCTCCCGGGTCTCTCTCTCCTCATTGGCTCACACAGCAGTGGGAGCCATCAGCTCCTGCTACTGTCAATCACAGCCAGTGAGCCAATTAGAGAGCGGGGGGCTCTCTAATTGGAGCTGCGCTCTATGTGAATAGACACACACAGCGTGGCTCGGGAGCGAGCCCCATAGCAAGAGTTGTGGGGGACCCAAAAAGAAGAGAATCGGGGCTGCTCTGTGCAAAACCATTGCACAGAGCAGGTAAAGATAACATATTTTTTTTGTTTTCAATTTTTTCTTTTAAAATCACTTTAACGGTGTGTGTACTTGGTCACAAGATGTCTGTATGGGGAGGGAAGACCAATCTTGCCCTTCGTCATTGATAAAAAGCTGACACCTTCATGCATGAGGCCTGCACTGAAGGAAACCTGAGACAGCCTTTACTCCAGGAAAGGTATTTCATCCCTACTCCTTAATCCATCCCAGCAATCGAATGAACAGCAGCTGATGGACTGGTATGTTCAGGGCTCTTAATGAATGCAAGTAGAACTGGTAAGGCTGCCCACACCATTAAAAAGTAGCTGTCCCAGCTTATTACAGAATTATGAGCAGCTTCCATTGCATTATAGTATATGTCTGATCGAGTCAGATAAGACCGTGCCAAGTCAGTTGTTGGGGAGCAATAACAAATTGCCAACATCGATCCTTACATAGTTAGTCTGGTTGAAAAAAGACCCAAGTCCATCTAGTTCAACCAATCCTATATTGGTCTGTGGCTTATAAGGTTCTAGGCAACATTTATAAAACACAGTAAGACACCTTGAGCGTATATTAGTGCTAGATGAACAAAAAACACATCGCATTCCTCTCTTCCTGCAGCATCTTCGCATGTTCTTCTAATAGTTCAGGCAGGTGCTTGGAATACTAAACCGATTTGTATCCCCCTTTTTAGTTGCGCTTCCTAAATGACCATTTTCTGTGTGCTTGTTACCACTGTGTGTAAGGTTACTGCATCTCTGTTCATTTTATCTTCCAATCTCAAGCCAATAAAGCCTTACCTGGCTCCGGGAATCGTCCAGGGAGCGTGATCCGAGTCTATGGCGATGAGAACAGCGATAAGGTGACCCCCGGGACGTTCATACCATACTGTTCTATGGCACATGCACAGTTATGTTTCCACGGTCACCGCGATGCTGTCAAGTTCTTTGTTGCAGTACCAGGTAATTTGGAGTGTTAGACTCCCGGGGGAGGGGGGGGGGTTGTTGGTGGCCTAAGTTCAATGGACATATTGCATTGTAAAGTGCAAATTCAACACTTTCAAGGTCTGTAGTTCTCTTGGGGGGGAGGGGGGCTTGGGGGGTTTATTTCATCGCCACAAAATTAATTTTGTGGTGATGAAATAAATCCCCCCCTAAGAGAACTACAGACCTTGAAAGTGTTGAATCAAATAGAGATGCTTGGGTTATACTGCCGCCTACAAAAAGGATTTGGACATTGGTGTGGGGGGGGGGGTGACCAGTTAGGTATATCCCCTTCTATTCCCAGTATGCCTCTGAATGTAGTAGATTAGACAGTGCCAAGTTGGTTGACACCAAAGTCCGGCCCCCTTAAAACCCGATGGACAATAAGATGGCCCTTTTTGTTTAGAAAGCTTGGAGACCCTTGGCCTAGAGCAGCCTCTCTCAATCAGGGTTCTCCCAGAGGTTACTAGGGGTTTCTTGAGCTGATTCTTTGCACTGGCTACCAATATAACAGGAATTCTTCCCATTGACCACCACTATAATGGGGCCATTCTCTAACCTACCTTAAGTGTATGCGGGCCCTTCTCCTACTCCTAATGGCCGCCAATGTGAAGTGGTCCTTCTTTCCCTGGCCACCAATTTAAGGGGGCATTGCTCCATTGACCATCAGTGTGAGGGGAAACAATAATTTTCACTGTTTACATGTCTTTTTATGGTTATTATAATTTAGTTTTAATTTATTATTATTGAAAATAATGTCATATAGAGTAGCCTTGGTATTAAATATACTAATTATGCCACATTCCTTTTTTATTTATCTTGAATTCTTTTAATATACCAGCTTATTACTTGTAACACATTACTGAGTTGTGGACATAGATCTCATTAGCAGTAGAAGTGCACTGAATGGAAATTTTGGTACCGAAACAGAAAATGCAGTATGCACTTGGCCAAAAACCAAAAATCACATTTTTTAAATATATATATATATATATATATATATATATATATATATATATATATATATATATATATATATATATATATATATATATATATTATTTGTATTATAGTCGACTTTTTAATTAATATCATGAATTTAAATTAAATGAATATGAGTTTGTCGGCCATTATTGACACCTTTTTAGTGCAAGAAAAGTTGAAGAAAAATGCATTCCTTTAAATTCTATGTATGTCTTCACACTGGTCCGTTGCGCTTCGATTGTGGTGTTAAAAATCTTGCTTGCTGCATTTTTGTTCAGTTCGAAAATCTCACTTCCCCGTTAAAATACATTGAAAACTCAGCAAGAACGCATCAATAACGCACCCGTGTTACGTTTTTGAGTCACATGACCTATGAAAAACACACTATTAGCATAGTAAAATCATTATAAAATCGCGGCAAAATTGCATGCATTTTCGGTGCCATTATCGGCACCTTTTCCTCCTATTGGCAAATTGCCGATAACACCATTTTTCAGCCGATATGTTTCGGCCGCTGAAATTTCAGTGCATCTCTGATTAGCAGGGGATCCCTGAGACCTGAAAGTTATTTTAAGGGTTCCTAAAGCCGGATACACACGGGCCGAATGACAGGAGACAACTGTCAGTTAAAAAAAAAAAAAGCTGACATTCGGCCCGTGTGTATGTCGGTCTGTCTGACAGAAGCCAGACATTCGCTCTGCTTTTGTCTGCCGTGCACGCTGGAAAACCAGAAGCCAACCAACTGCCGGTAAAGCGCTGTCAGCCAATGGCAGAGAGCGGTGACCAGAGTGTTCTAGGGGGAGGGACTGTCAGAACAGCTCAGCAGGGGAGCTCGCTGGACTAACCTCGTATTGTTAGTACAGCGGATCAGACCAAAAAAAAAAAAATGAATAGTGTGTACCCGGAATTCGCGTTTAAAAAGGTTGATAAACGCTAGCCTAGCAAACAGCAAAGGACGGGGGTGAAAGCAAACTCAAATTTTACAGTAAATGTAATTGTACAAAACTTCAGCTGTCCATCACTAGATCTAAATATTTTGACATGCCATCCTTATTAAAGGTGACCTCTGCTTATGGAATTTTGTGTCGTCATGCGAATCATCTGGGTTTAGGACCGATTTTCGTTTTTGGATGTAAAATAGCATTGAAAGAACTCGTGAAACAATTTAAGTTGATAAAAATGAAAAGCTGGTGATGTGTCGTTTCCCTAGGTCAGGTGATTTGCCCGTCCAGTGGTGGCACACCAGATGCAGCCGGAGAGAAGAGTGCCGCCGCACAACAGGAGCTGAGTAACCTGCCTCAAAAGTCCATGTTGGTGATGAGCGGAGGAGAGGGGTACATCGATTTTAGGATGGGTAAGAGACCGATTCCAGTGTCATTGTAAGATGATGGATTTATGTTAAAGACCCTCCTTGGCTTCTTCTAGAGGTTACAGGGTACTGGGGATGCTGATCATTCGATCTACTGTGTCAAATTAGGGCTGATCACTATATCTCATTGCACTATTATTTCTATTGTTCCCCCTTGTACTGGGGTTTTAATTTTGTATAGTTGCTGGAAAGTTGAACCACATGCAATCTTACATATGCCGAATTCTCCACCAGTGATTTTCTCTGCTTTTACCCACCTGCCTGGGCTATTACTGAGCCACATTATGGTGTCACATTCCCTTCATGGTACACAGTTTATATTTATTATATTTATTTATTATATTTATGTAACAGATCAGAGAGGGTGACACCCCAGTTCAAGGCGGAGCATAGACAAAAACTATTGCAGAAAAATCTCATTGTTGTGGACGGAGCAGAGACCCAAACTATTGCATGGAAACCTTACCTTTGTTGGAGGGGCAGAGACGACCTACTGCAGGGAAACCTCTCCAATGTGGGAGGGGCAGAGACACAGACTACTGTATAGAAATCTTATCATGGTGGGAGGGGCAGAGACAAAAAATACTGCAGGAAATCAAATCATTGTGGGAGGGGCAGAGATGCAAACTACTGGGGAAAATCTCACCATTGTGGGAGGGGCAGAGACACAAACTACTGGGGAAAATGTCATCATTGTGGGAGGGGCAGAGATGCACATTTTTAGGGGGAAATTTCACCGTTGTAGGAGGGGTGGAGACCCTTGGGGCATTTCAAGATTAGTTGAACCCTGCAACCTTAATTCTGTAACTAAATTGCTTCAGCCTGCCATATTCATAGATTGGTGTTTGGTTGGCTGAAGCAATTTTCAGGTCAAAGCTTCCTAAATTTCCCCTAGGCACTGTCCTTAAATGGGATCTGATACCTTTTCGTACAAACATGAAGCAGTAATGTTCATTTATGTTCAGAATGAATTTCATGTTTTCCTCCTCAGGGGATGACACAACCGATTCTGAACATCTAGAAGAATCTCTGCCGTTCGATCCCTCCATGGCCAAAGTGGAGAGAAGCCACCTCATCGTCTGGCAGGTTATGTGCAACAGCAGCAGCGAGTGAAGGAAACGGCCTTGGAACTCGGAAGAACTTTTTTTTTTTTTTTGCATGATGTATTTTTTCATCCTTTTTTCTACTCTGAATTATTTTATCAACTATTTTAACATTTCGACTGTATGTATATACAACCTTCACAAACCTATTGAAATGCATCATTCTGGCGCAGAAACTTGTGCGTTCTCTGGGCGTGGATTCCGAGTGGACACTTCAGCCATCTTTGTCTTGTTTTTTTTTTAATTTGCACTGCAGTTTCTGATTCTTGGCGTTCAATGCCTGCTGACCACCCCTTATTAACGATAACAAGCTCCGTCATTGTGCACTTTGTACGGATTTGCCAGCGTTTGCCGTCTCACAATTAACATATCCACGACGGGACATCTGCTCCTGAATTAAACTTTCTGAAAACCGAATTGGTGGCATGAAGTTTAGTGGCTTTCATGATCCATATTGGTTAAGTATTTAAGAAAAAAAAAAAAAAAAACTCTCCTACTGTAACCGTTCTGGCTGTATGAATTCCATCTTCTTTTCCTTTCCAAGGTAATGATTTTTGCTGTGTAGGCGTAAAGGTTGTAATCGAATTTATGTTTATTCCCCCAAAGTAAGAAAGGGGTGTATAACTAGTGGACCAAACTTGATTTACAGCGGTGAGGTATACTGCGGAGCAGTTGGCTCTACAGAGAGAGCTCGCAGCCTGGCTTGGATACAACTGGTTGTTAGCGTAGGTCTTCAGACAAAAATGGTTGTTGATTGGAGGAATGTTGGTTCAAATCCTAAATGTTTCTTATGATCGATTGTACCCAGGCTGCTCCGATGTTCATGGCTGGGAGGTGAGTGCAAGTGCGAGAATATCCAAGCGTTAACATGCTCCTCGTTTTTATAACGGTTTGGCTTTGCAGCTTTTTTTAAATTGCATTTTAATATTGCTGTGAAAATTTTTTAAGCGAGTTTTTACAACTATATATTTGTACATTATTTAGGTTTCATCCACAATTTCATATTTGGTGAGCGGAAAATGCAGTCTGTTATCTTTATGGCTTGCCAGGCAATTATACCCTCTGGGAGAGTAAGGTGTTTTTTTTGTTTTTTTTTTGTTTTTTTTTTACTTTAATAGACTAAAAAGTGTTTGATCCACCCAACTGTGCTGTAAATGTATAGATGGAGCTGCTGGAGAAGGAAATATATTTATCTGGTTTTGTTCTTGGGCAGCATTGGCCCATTCAGAGAATAGAGCAAAGCGGCAGGTTCACTTTAATGGCGGCAGATGAGAAATCCCCAATACTTCTAGGCGTAGGAGATCATATGACTCCTTATCCCTCTTCCCCTGTGACAGCACTAGTGATCTGGGCAGAAGAGGGCGCCCCCATGTGTAAGCTTCAGGCTGTGATGTAGATCTGACATGGGGTTTCCTCTTTTCCCTCCCAGGGTCAAATTTATAAGCAGCTGTGGGGGTGCCATTAATGTGACCATATTGCTTTGCCCTGTATAGTTAGAGCACAGGTTCACTTTAAGTATAAAATATGGAAAAGACACTTGCCACTGGCGGCAGCCATAATACACAAAGTGTACAACAACTACTACCAAAAGTTTTAAAACGAAGCTCCATTACTCTAATTTTTACATTGAGATCTGAACTCCAGTAACAAAATGTATTCGGTAGCCAAAAAGGAAATCAATCCACTTTTTGTGCACCTTATGTTTTTGCAAGCTCAGATACGTGAAAGTGACATCATCACTGTGCTGTACATAACCTGTGCCGAGAGAAAAGCTGTAGGAGGGGCCCAGCAGGCTCCACCCACTACAGGCTGCCTGCAGAAAAAATTGACAGGAGGGGACGGAGACAAGACCAGTCATCCTGCACAAGGGGGGGAGAGTGCAGAGCTGTGGGAGAGACCAGGCAGGCTGCCTGTAGAAAAAAACTACAAGAGGGGGCGGAGACCAGAACAGTAATCCAGCACAAGGAGAGAGTGAGAGCAGAGCTGTGGGAGGGGCCCAGCAGGCACCACCCACTACAGGCTGCCTGCAAAAAAAACTACAGGAGGGGGCAGAGACAAGACCAGTCACCCTGCACAAGGGGAGAGGGCAGCAGTGAGTGGTCTTTATTACAGGAAGCCCCTGTACAGGGAGAGAGTTTTGTGCTGGACTACTCCATAAACAGGAAGAAATACCCAAAGCACACCAAGATTCTAGTAAGAATACATGGCTCTTGTATTTACATAGAAATTGCTTTTGCCTGGAGTTCTGCTTTAACTCATCTTTAGAGGTAAATAATAATGAGGATATAGAATATCAATCTTTATATATTTTTCTAGGTATAAATATTTGCTGCCTAAACGCTAAAAATTAAAACGGTATTAAACCCAAAAGCAAACCTTCATTATATTGCAGCTTGCCAATTCTTAGATGTCATGGTTGCATTAGTTTTGTTTTTTTAGGCTTTCTTTCTAGCTCTCCAGCAAAATGTATCAGTTGATATTAATGAGGGCAAACCATTTAGCACTTGCAGGGGTGATTTAAATGATTATGATTTTATTTATTCATGCAAAATCTTTATCCCAAAAGGAAAAAAAAACAGTTTGTTGTAACTCATAAAGAGCTGGAGTTTGTTAGTGTTTTTAAATATGCGAATATATTCAACACTCCCCTCCCCCCTACACCTACAATGGGGCACTATTCCTTCCATTGACACCAACAATGGGGCACTATTCCTCCCACTGACACTTACAATGGGACACTATTCCTCCCACTGACTCTTACAATGGGACACTATTCCTCCCACTGACTCTTACAATGGGACACTATTCCTCCCACTGACTCTTACAATGGGACACTATTCCTCCCACTGACTCTTACAATGGGACACTATTCCTCCCACTGACTCTTACAATGGGACACTATTCCTCCCACTGACTCTTACAATGGGACACTATTCCTCCCACTGACTCTTACAATGGGACACTATTCCTCCCACTGACTTAGAACGGGACACTATTCCTCCCACCGACACTTAAAATGGGACACTATTCCTCCCACTGACTCTTACAATGGGACACTATTCCTCCCACTGACTCTTACAATGGGACACTATTCCTCCCACTGACTCTTACAATGGGACAGTATTCCTCCCACTGACTCTTACAATGGGACACTATTCCTCCCACTGACTCTTACAATGGGACACTATTCCTCCCACTGACTCTTACAATGGGACACTATTCCTCCCACTGACTCTTACAATGGGACACTATTCCTCCCACTGACACAATGGGACACTATTCCTCCCACTGACACAATGGGACACTATTCCTCCCACTGACACAATGGGACACTATTCCTCCCACTGACACAATGGGACACTATTTCTCCCACTGACACTTAGAATGGGACACTATTCCTCCCACTGACACTTAGAATGGGACACTATTCCTCCCACTGACACTTAGAATGGGACACTATTCCTCCCACCGACACTTAAAATGGGGCACTATTCCTCCCATAGACACCAATGATGGGACATTACTTTCCACTGACACCAACAATAGGGCATTATTCATATCCCTAATACCCATTATGGGTTTCAATGCAATTTTTTTTTTTTTTTACTCCCACTGACCATGGTCCGGCCCCCCTAAAGTCTGAAGGACAGTAATCTGACCCTTTATTTAGAAAGTTTGGAAAACCCTGCCCCAGAGTTGTTTCACTAATCTAGTTTAAAAAAAAATCCTACAATCCCATATACATAATCCTATACCCACAGTTGATCCAGAGGAAGGTGAAAAACCTCAGCGAACCATGATCCAATTTGCTACAGCGGGGGAAAAAATTCCTTCCGGATCCCCCGAGAGGCAATCGGATTTTCCCTCGATCAACTTTACCTATAAATGTCAGTACCCAGTTATATTCTCTACATCCCTAATACCCATTTTGGGTTGCAATGCCACCTCCTACTGACCACAGTTGATTACAGGAGGTGTGTTATTGGCCAGATCACCAGGTGAAAAACAGAGGTGGGGGGAGGCAAAAAAAGAAAACGAATGCAGCCGCCACATCTAATGATTGGTAAGCCACAATATATTACATTTTTGGTTTTGGGACTAACATTGCTTTAAAACCTGCTGCTATTATTGGTTATTTATTCTAAGCAAACGTCTCTCTCCAGCTCCAGTCTAGGGGTAATGAATACAGACTTTCAAGGAAGTGCTGGCTGTAGCTTTAAGCAAGCATTTAGCAAGCCCAGAATATAGGGGACAAAGAGCTACAGATGATTAGTAAATGCCCCGCTGCAGCCATGCGTGTGTGTGATTGCCTGTGTGTGTATGTACAGTGCAATAGGATTTATTGTTGCCGATTCTGCAAACCTACACAGCTGTCTGCGAGGTCACATCATTGTTTTGGCCACACATGAAATGTAACAAAATTTTCTAAAATTTGTTGCGTTCACTGCTTTGTCTAATATGTTGGATAACACGGCCAACTGCTGTCGCCTCTGAAGTATTGGACTTCCTTGGCGCCGAGCGCACGCAAATATTCGTCCTCTCGGTGGCTGGGCCTTGGCACCAAGCGGCTGCGTATTTGCACCCACAGAGCTGTGCTGAGAGCGTGTGCCCTGTGCGCTCCCAGCACAGTAACCGGTGTCTCACGGAAAGCACTCGATCTGAATTTTCTGATCATGTGACAGCCAATCACATGCCCCAACCCGCCCCGCCTCTTGGCGTTCCAAACCTCTTAAAGGGCTGGCAGGAGCTGGCACCAAGGGGTTAAAGTGTTACTAAACCCACAACAGTAAAATCAGTCTGTCTATGCAGTAAAGGATGCTTGTTATACTCACTGTGGAACCTAAGGGGTTAATTCTCTACATTGTGTAAAAGAGCTGTTTGAACCTGTCTTCTCTGATCCTCCCCTTCTTCGTCCCCAAACCATTTCCTTATAGAACAGAGGCTAGGGGACAAGCTGCACATGCTCAGTTTGGTGCGTATTGCTAGAGAGGGTTTTTTTTTTTTTCTTGGGAGGGTGCATGTGATCAGCACAGGGCCAATCGACACTGTCTGGACAGAGGGTCAGGGGTCATGCAGCCTCATAGGACAGTTAGAAAAGAATGAAAACTCCTCCTACAAGCTTTAACCAGACACTGATAGAAGTCACAAGACTGTTGATAAGAAAAGGTATTTATCAGTTTATATTTGCTAAAATAATTGCATTTCCGTGTACTGTGGGAGACCAGATATAGTAAATGCAGGCTCCTGGGTTTAGTAACACTTTAAGATTAGCATAAAGCTGAACTCCGGCCTTCCCTTCAGTCAGTCTTGCACAGTTTGTATCGGCTCCTCCCCTGTAAATTAAATTGCTTATTGATTTCACTGCACACTGTGAGCTTCTCATAATGTGCATTAGAAGCAGCAGCAAGTCAGAGCCCACTTCACTTTCTGGCTGGAGGACGTTCAGTATCATGTAGCCTCTTCCTCCCTAGCCTTACTGTCCCTGGCACGCTCCTTTCATCCATTGGCTTTCAGTTCTTTCAGTCATGGAGGCACAGCATCACATGTGGGCATTAACGCCTGCCTAGGAACACCCACTTTTACAGGCTGTCATCCAGCCATTAAGAATTTTCATATTTGCATAACTCCTCCCACTGCTTGCATTAGGACCGAGGGTTCTTGAGAGGAGTACTGAGGCAGGGTGCTTTAAGGAAGCCATGAACAGCAGGCTGCTGGCCCCTCCCACCAGCCATGATCTGCCTGCATTGCATAGAGGACCACAGAAACTCTGTGATGACCTTGCTTGGTTTAGACTTTAGAATAAGATTGGAAATGAAAAAAGGTTTTGTTTAAAAATCCCATTTGCATGTGGATTGTCTGGGACCAGGGAAGGCGAAGTATGAGCAGATTAAACTTCAGCTCTAAGGCCTGGTTCACATCTATGCAATTTGCTTTTGATCTGTTTCCGAAGTGCTTTTTGCGTTTTTGCACATGCGTTTTTTCCTGTATATTATTTTTTTTTTATTATTTTTTTTTAATGCATTTTGCGTTTTTTTTTTTTTTTTTTTTTTTGTATTTTTTTTTTTTTTCTGGGCCAATTTGTTGGGCACACTACGTGCTTTTCTGCAACTTCTCCATTAAAGTCTTTTGAACCAAAAACGCACTGTTTTGCGTTTAAAAAAAACTTCCTGACCCTTTCCAAAACCCCTGAGGCTGGGTAAATAAAAGCATAGATGGGAACGTCTCCCATGTTAAATGGGCTGTAGCGCGTTTCTGCAAAAAGCACCAAAAAACGCATAGGTGTGAACCAGGTTTATTGCAAAATTTTAAAAAGCTTGCAACCCAACTGCGGCAACTGATAAACCTCCGATCTGTAAAGTTTCCAGATATTTATTGTATAGGTTATTTAAAAAAATAAAAGAAGCTTTGCATTTTGCCTTGCTGAGCCTTAAACACTATCAATATATACACATAGAACCATATTCTCTTTTTCGAATTTGCAATTTTTTTTTTTGGTAATCCTCCTTATGCACAAAGCTTGTGCCATTCAAAGGACAGAATTGTTTGTCAGTGTGGCACAAGAAACTTTTCTGCATGCTTTATATTTTTGCGCTACAGATAAATTTTGCGCTACTGAATTTTGCGCTACAGATAAAATCAATAGAATTCGATTTGTGTTTTTTATTTTTATTTTTTTTTTCTTCAGTATTATGTTCCAGATATTCTGATTTGCTCTGATTGTTAAATCTCTGAACAGAATTCTGGATTGTTCTTTCCTCTTTTCCTCAGCTTAGATTTCAGAACAAAACCATGTACCACAAACATGCTGTTTCAGAAAAGTGTTGTCTGCCACTTACTAGCACTTTAAATTTTTAATGTATTCTATAATTGCTAAAATAGCCGATAACCTTTTTTAGTGTGCATAGTTCCCACGCCATTTACCAGATTTTTCTTTTTACCCATATAATCTTTTATTTTATTTTTTTTTTATAATTGAAAAATGAAGGATTTCATTAAAAAAGAAAAAAAAAATCTGGTTGGGTAAACAGTCATGTGAAAAAGTAAGTACCCTCCGGGGAAATTTGATTTTTCCAACATTTAAAAACAGGCAAAGAGATATTTACACAATTCATGCAGATAAAATGTGATGTACGTGAATAAAAATGCAAGGAAAGTTTGAGTTTTCAATTATTTTAACGACATTAATAGGTACAGTGGTGAAATGTGGAAAAATTAAGTAATCCCTTGGCCTTAATTCTTGTAGGAGTTTTATGTAACTTCCCACCATTCTCTGGCCGTCGAAATGTTTGACCACTTAAAGCTGAATACCAGGAATTCAGAAACTTTGCAAAAAGTGCAGACACGCCGAGTCAAGTCCAATTAGGTACAAGTCAACTCCTGGACTTATCTATTACTTATGTGACAGGTTTATTGCACTTCCAGAGGATCTGAGAAGAGAGGAGCACACAGCAGCTATGTCCATCCCTCCCATCTGCTGCCCATTCATAGAAGGCTTTGTAATTTGTCAATAATACAAAGGCTTCTGTGATTGGGCAGAAGAAGGTGAGGGGCCAGTATAGCAGCTTCGGAGCTCCAGAAGTTATCTTCCTGAAGCACAATAAACCTGTCAGATTTGAATAATAGAGATAGGTCTGTGAGGTGGCATACATCTCATTAGACTTAACTCATAGTATGCCTGCAGTTTTTACAAAGTAGCTGAATTCCTGCAATTTAACCATGCAAACTTCCTTCAGTTTCAAGATTTATGTTGTGTGGACTGCATGTTTCATATCCCATCCCCCACAACATTTCAATGGGAGTTATATCAGGGCATTGACTAGAGTCAGTACATAACCCTTCATTTGGTGGGTTTGCTAGTGTACTTTGGATCATTATCATGTTGAAAAATCCCTTTCCAGTTGAACAACTTTTGGACAGATGGTCTCACATTCTCACCAAGCGCACATTAATATGATCATTGCTGATTTGATGACTACAAGCTGCCCTGAAGCAGCAAAGCAACCCAAAACAGTCATTTCACCACCATGCTTCACGATTGGTATGAGGTTCTTATCCTGAAATGCTGTCATTGGTTTTTGCCAAAAATGTCTACACTTGCTTGTGACTAAACGGCTCTTTATCTTTTTTTTTTTCATCAGTCCACAGCACATTGTTCCAGAAGGCCTTTTCTTTGCCTACAAATTTCTTGGCAAACTAATATTTCTTTAAAGTGATTGTAAAGTTAAAAACAACAAACAAGTATACTTACCTGCTCTGTGTAGTAGGTTTGCACAGAGCAGCTCAGATCCTCCTTTTCTCGGGTCCCTCTTCGGTGCTCCTGGCCCCTTCCTCCTGTCTAGTGCCCCCTCAGCAAGCAGCTTGCTATGGGGACACCCGAGCCGAGCCATTGCTCCCTGTGTCTATTCAGACACGGAGCCGCGGCTCGGCCCCTCCCCTTTCTCTCCACATTGGCAGATTGACTTTGACAGCAGCGGGAGCCAATGGTGCCGCACTTCTGTCTCGGCCAATGAGGAAGGGGAGTCCCAGGCAGCTTAGACAATCGTACAACCTTGCTGGATCTTGAGGGGGCTCAGGTAAGTATGAGGGGGGCTGCTGCACACAGAAGGCTTTTTTATCTTAATGCATAAAATGCATTAAGATAAAAAAAAAACCTTCTGCCTTTACAATCACTTTAATGTTGTTTTTGTACAGCAAAAGCTGACCACGATAGATGGATCGAATCTTGGCTGATTCAGCAAGGACTGGCCGAGACTCGATCCATTTATGGGCAGGCTAGTTGTACCCAAATCTATCCATTGATCGATTTGGGTATACACCAGCCTGTTGGATTTCTTACATGCGATTACTGCCGGTGGCTATAGACTTTAGTAGTAACTGTGTTCTGCCAGCCGGGAAGGCACTGGCAGAACACAATAGTGCTGCGGGAAGGATTTTCCCAGCAACACCGACTGTGTTGATGGGGGGAATCGAGTGATTATCTTTCCTTCCACCCATGGTGAAGAAAAGAAAAGTGCATGATCTATGGGGGCTGCTAATGTTTTTTCTCTGGCACACCTCCCATGGAGGTTAAAATGGTGCCATTTTTTTTTTTTTTTTTTTTTTTTAGGAGTTACCTACAAATTTATCACAATCGAGATTGTTATAAAATTCAGGAGCTACCTACAACTCGGCCATCATTATGTCATTTTGGGCTTCTTGAATAATTATTTTTTAAGCATCCAGCGGTCAGCTCTTGGGCTGAAATTTTTGGGTCGGCCAGTCCTGAACATACTGGCAGTTTTTTACACCACTTGTAGATTATTTTACTTATAGTGGGATGATGGATTTCAAATCATTTGGCAATCTCTTTAAATCGCTTTCCAGAGTCGTAGGTATCCACAACTTTATTTCTGAGGGCCTTAGAGAGCTCTATTATCTTGGCACTATGACACGTCAACGGCGATGAGAGTACCCAATCTGAGATATCTAAGGTTAAAATAAGACGGGTTCCACCTCCATGCTCCCTATGGAGGTTCTAATCATTGTCACCTAATCCGGACCACCGGATTCTAATTTAATGGATTTAAAGTGATGGCAAACATAAAGGTGTGTTTATTTTTTTTCACTAGACAATTTAGCATTTTTATTTAGATTATGAGAATAACCTGTCATTTGTTCAAGTATATCACTTTATCTGTAGGCATTGTTTGAATGAAGATCTGATGTCACTTATATTGAAAAAGTACATTTCCCTGGAATGTACTTACTTTTTTTTGTGTTTTGTTTTTTTTCACATGGCTATTTGGTAAGTTTTACTAACTTTTAAAAAGAAAAGGGTAAGCTCCTTTTTTTTTTTTTTTTCTTTTCTTTCTTTCTTCGCAATTCAAATACACTTTGTTTTCTTCAGTTTCGAAACCCATATTAATACTTCTGCCAAAACCTATTGGGTGGATTTTTTTGCACTTTGTTCGTATAATAATTGTCCTTGCAGAAGTCAAACCTGTACATTCTTAAAACTTGAGTCTCATGCATTGCTGAATTGTATTTTATATAATATTAAAATAACTTTTATATAAGTTTGAGATACTGTAACACTAACTTGTTTATATACATATATTTCACACGCTAATGTGCTCACAATGTTATTGTACTTATAGACTTATCGGCTATGTTTTTATATTAAAAAAAAAAGATGAACCAATGTATGACATGTTTGGATAGAGAGTTGTATTTTATCTTTGAAGCATCACACATGTACCATATATGTCTTTTTCCATGTGAAGGAAACATCACAACTCCAAAAAAAAAAAAAGACAATTCTAGAGTTATTCCATCCTAATTACAAATGTACCAAAGGATTTAATATAACTGAATAAATGGGGCTTTACATTGTATGTTTCTGTTGATGATAAAAATGGCTTTGACAAGAAGGATGAGAATTGATGCCTTGCAGAAATGTTTTTATTCCTTGTAAGGAATTTTTTTGCTAAAGTTTTTGTCTGTATTAATTTTGTGTTTTACATTTTTTTTTCCCTTTAAACTTCTAATCATGTTTTGATTCTGTTTTAATCCTTCATTGCCATCTTATGTTTGAATATTTCCTAAGCTGACTATAGATAGATAGTACATCATTGAAAAGCTGCCTGTTATTTGGAAAGAGCAAACTTTGCAAACAGGAAATATCATTTTCTTATGTAGGGATTGGAGTATTTATTTCCATCATTGACCCCCTTCCCCAGGGGGTTTAGAATGTAGCTTTGTACATGGTATATATGTGTGTAAATATATATATAAATATGTATATGAAATGACATGCATTTGAGTCTCTTCATTCTTCTTTTTTTTTGTTTTTGTTTTTTGTTTTGCTTTTCTTTATTATTTTAGTAAGATAGGAGATGGAGAAGGCGCCTCCAAGTGCAGTATTATACCGTTTTTTTTAGATCAACACTATAACTAACCCTTACAAGATGTAGGTGTGTAACAGGCTCATCTGACAATCACAGTCCATAACCAGGTTCCTGCCCCTGTGGCTCCGAGTTCTCTTGCCGCCCAGCAGCGATAGGAGGGATGGATGACCAATAGGAGGAGAATCTGTCATCCGGCGGTGTAACGCACGCCGTGCTCGTGGACCACACAGACCAGAAGTGACGTCAGAATGTGGGGTGGTAACGCGTTTGAGTAAGGAAGGAGCGCTGTACGCAGGCTTCTGAAACGCGTTGCCGCCCACATTCTGATATCACTTCTGGTCTGTGCGGTCCACAAGTACGGCGTACATTCCACTGCCACTACTGCATGACAAATCCTCCTATCAGTCATTGATCCCTCCTATGGCTGCTGGACCGCAAGGGGACTCGGAGGCACATGGGGCAGGAACCTGATCTTGGACTATGATTGTCAGATGAGCTCATTACACACCATCTTGCAAGGGTTATTAACTGTGCTGATGTAATAAACTGTGTAATACTGCACGTAGAGGCGCCTTCTCTATCTCCTATCTTGCTAGCCAGAGTTGCTTCCACTCTCAGAAGAGCTGCCGAGTGCTCGCGTTATCCGCTTTTACATCCCCTGCCCTTACCCCTTTCAGAACCTAAGGCTCCATCCACACAGTCTCAGGATCCATTGGACAGAAGCGCCCTATGTTCCATGTTTTATCATTTTAGTACAGTATATCATTTTGCAAAAAGTCCTGTTTCGGCTAGTAGAGGTGTCATTGCTCTGACTCAGGCTCCCATTATCCAAGAAAATATCCAAATCCAAATCATCCATAAGTCAGCAGTCGATAGGACCTCTAACATGTAAGATGCTTTATTATAGCGGAGCTCCACCCAAAAGGGGAAGTTCCGTTTTGAGGACTCGTCCCCCACTCCTTTTGAAGAATTAGCACTTTTGAGGAGGGGGGGTACCCGATTTTGACATGTATCCGCTCCGACCGCCTAGGCGACTGGCAAAGAAATTCTCCCTCACTCACCCCCTGACAGGTCCTAGAAGACTGCTCGAACATTTATGATGCGCAGCGCTGCTCGTGCATGCACAGCCGGGTGCCCATAGTTAAGATGCCATCGCCGAGGTGAAACCGGCTGGAGTGAGCACACTGCTAGATCATGGGAGAGATGAGTGGCTGTTTTTTTAAGTCAGCAGCTACAGTATTTTTTATACTAGTAATGGCGGCGATCAGCGACTTATAGCGGGACTGCGATATTGCAGCAGACAAGCGGACACTAACTGACACTTTGTGGGAACCAATGACACTAATACAGTGATCAGTGCTAAAAATATGCACTGTCGCTGTACTATTGTAATTGGCTGGGAAGGGGTTATTACCTAGGGCGATCAAAGGGTTAACTGTGCGCCTAGCAACGTTTATAGCGTTTTTTTTTATTTTAAATTTCGTATACCCCGGACACTGGGACATTACAGAAAATGTAGACAAATCTGTTGGATTTTTCTTGCCCGCATTGTTGCCCAGGGAGCATCCCCTGCTCCTTATACCTGCTGCCCTAAAGCTGGGTGTCTACACAGTTTGCTATTGGCTGTGAGCACTGATCAAATGCTGGTTTACCAGCATGACTATTGAAAAGAAGCTGGTCACTAGCCTAGCTTTTGTTGAATAGACAGCATTACACAGTCTCAGATCACCTAGAGCCATTCATAGAAGGCCTTCCAAAAATGGGGACCAAAGCCCAGGTTGCCGTAATATTTCACTTCCATCCTCCTGTGCCTGCAGAGCTTTGTTCTTTTAGGCTGGGAGGAGCCAAAGAGCTCAGGGGAGGGAGTATGCAGAACACAGTAAGGTATGCAGGATGTAATATTGGATACAAATTTATATTAATGCAGCTTTGACATGAACTAAAATATTTCTCCAGAAGCTAATTGCAGAAGACTTTGTATTAGACCTGGTTCACACCTGCGCATTTTCAGATTTGCAGAAACACACTACAGTCCATTTAACATGGTTTCCTATGGATGCAGTTCACATCTGTGCCTTTTATGGAAAGGGTCAGGGACTTTTTTTCAGTTTTTTTTTTTTTTTTTTTTTCCGTTCCATACATTTCAATGGATGAAAAGGTGTGTATTGAAAAACACAAAATGCACCTGCTATATGCAAACTGCATCCTGCATAGGTGTGAATCAGGCCTTAAGGCAGATGAAAATCTCACAGCCTGCCAACGTCAAACAGAACTAGATAAATGCATGAGATGGTTATCATTTGACCTGTAGGACCTCTGAGGGTATTCACTGTCCGCACACCTGGACAGTATGGTTCCTAAAGCTGGGCCATACAGTAATCATTTATTTTCTACTTTCTGTTATAAAACATATCCAATTTTAAAAAAAAAACTAAAAAAAATTTCATAAATTTAGGCCAAAATGAATTCTAGACATGTCTTTGGTAAAGAAAAAAAAAATCCCAATAAGTGTATTGTTTTGTGTGAAAGTTATAGCGTCTGCAACCTATGAGATATATACCGTAATTTACGCAGATATGACGCCATGCTGATAATGGCAGTGATCAGCTGCTTGTGTAGTGTGGCGGACAATCTGGCGCTAACAGATCCTCTCTGGGAGGTACACTAATGCCACGTACACACGAGCGGACTTTCCGGCAGACTTGGTCCGGCGGACCGTACTCCGTCTGACAATTCGATCGTGTGTGGGCTCCAGCAGACTTCTTTTTCCCAAAAGTCCAACGGACCTAGAAATAAAACATGTTTCAAATCTTTCCGACGGACTCAAGTCCGGTCGAAAAATCCACTCGTCTGTATGCTAGTCCGACGGACTCAAACCGATGCTAGGGCACCTATTGGCTACTGGCTATCAACTTCCTTATTTTAGTCCGGTCGTACGTCATCACGTACAAATCTGTCGGACTTTGGTTGATCATGTGTAGGCAAGTCCGTTCGTTCGAAAGTCCGTCGGACCAGTCTGGTCGAAAAGTCCGCCCGTGTGTACGCGGCATTACGCTGACATCAATAGTGGCACTAATACAGTGATAAGGTATAATACTGTACACCGTCACTGTACTATTGACACTGGCTGGGAAGGGGTTAACATCAAGGGGTTAACTGCATGCCTAACAACTGTCGTCTGTAATATGTGGTGCATTGCAGGGAGAAGAAACAGCCAGATCGCTGATCTGTGTACAGAGTCTTGTGTGTTTGTACACTGTGCTTTGATACAGCCAATCAGCAGGCCCAGGCTATAAATCTTTGGCCAGGACCTGCTAACAAAATCGCGCTGTGTCCAAAACCGGAAGCAAGCTGCAGCGCTTATTTACGTTGCTGAGCCTGCAGCTGCCGCTTGGTCATAGTAAATCTACTGTGGTTACAAGTGGTTAAGAGCTCCTGGTCCTTCATTAGAATCAAGGCACCCCAAACAGAGAACCTTTTACAGGGGAGAAGGGCTGATTGCTACCAAATTGTGCAGACACAGATATAAGTTACACCTCAAAAAAAAATCGGTGTGTACAAACCTTTCTTGGACACACAGGACACGGTTTTCTTTAAAATAAATAAGGGAAGAACCTTGGTTTATATTCTGCCACCGGGTGATTGGACACTGCCAAAAGGAGAGCTGCAGTAACCTCCCCCATGTAACTCCTCCCACTCCTAGCTAGCCTAGTGCCCTTGGGTAATGGATGCCTTCTCTCTACTGAGAGATGCTTGCCACTATATGTTGGGTTTTCTTCTCTCGAGAATCTTCAGGTTCCTAGCTGCACTATAGCATCTGCGGCTCTCCTTCCACAGATTTCCGGATTGGTTGACTCCTCGGCATAGCCTTGGGAGGCTGTATCTGGAGCCCACTTGGATGAACATGTGGGGCTGGCCTGCCATGTTGTTTCGGCACTGGATCCTGTGTGGGCACTCACCTTGGCACGTGGTTCATCATATTGAGCTAGCTGCAGGGTGCTTTATTGGTGTAGGGCAAAAGTGTGACTGTGGTGAGGCCATGGCCCTGGAGGACCCCTTCAGGGGTATGCCCATCAAGGAGGGTGATTCCAGGATGGCGCTTATCTCCCACATCCTGCTCATGGAAGAAAAGGATCTGCTGGGTTTAGGCTACAGCCCTTCCCTCTCTGGGCCCGGTGTGCTATGTTCTTATCCTCCTGGGTCTAATGGAGCATGGTGCTATGGTTTGGATACATGATTTGTCCATTGGCAACATTTTTACTCATCAGTACATTATGCTGTACTTTCCCAGGGCTGCCAAAGTGCTCTCATAATCTCCATGACTAAGCTCCAAGGGGCGGAGCGAATTGCGTAGGAGACGTGGCCTCGCGGGAGCCCTGGCTGAGGTTGTCTTTCTTCACTTTCACCTTACATGTTTGGATGGGCGGCACGGGGGACCCCTCTTCTCTGAAGTGCTGGCATTGTCAGTTCCACAGATATTTCTGTGCATGTGTGTGATATTTGTACTCCTGGTACAGAGGCCCAGTTCAGCTTCTGCCAGTACAGCACTGCGATCGGAGAATGCCACATGGGCTCCAGCAGGCATGAATGCCTGGCATAGGCCCTGGTATTTTCCACCCTGTTATGACTGTTGCGATGACTCCCTTTCGGGACACTGTGGCACCATACATGGCAGCTGTATAGCACACAGGCACTGAGCCCGGTGAGTAAGGTCTCGCTGTGTACAGTTTCATGCTGCGGACTGTGGTGACTTGGTCATAGAATGTCTTTTCCCTCTCCTGCTATATCTCCTTGCTTCCTTTTATCAGGCCCTTGGGGTACTATTTCATAAACTGATACCAACAATGGGGGATAATTCCCCCCCACTGACACCAATGAAGGAACACAATTCCTCCCAATGACAACAGCTGTTGGGGGCCCAATGACACCAATGATGGGACATAATTCCTCCCAATGACACCAAAGATGAGGGTTTGTTTTTCCCACTGCCACCTTTTCTACTCCTACTGGCCACAGTGACTTTCTCCCTAAAGTCAGAAGGACAGTAAACTGGCCCTTTGTTTTATAAAGTTTGGAGACCCCTGGTGACTTGTGTGGCCGTCAACCGCTCCTGGTCTGCAGAGGGCTGTGAGTAGCCTTTGTTGATGATGTCTCACTATGTACTGTCCTAAAGCAGCCTATAGTGACTTATTCACGTACATCCCTTAACCTTTCCTATTCTCCAGTGGGTCCGTATTGACCAGAGACAATATACATGTTGGTAGCATGGCCTATGGTGCTTTGTCACACATGGCCATTTACCTCCCTGCTCTGCAGTGGTTTGTGAGAACCCCTTCCTAGTAATGTCTATTGCTGCATATGGTGACCTGGTCACTTGCAGTGAATAGACCTTGTTGGTATTGCCTCACTGTCTCTTGTTGTTCAGTGGCTGATGGTGACCCAGCCATGCAATGTGAATAAAACCTCCTGCTCTGGGGAGGTTATGGGTATCCCTTGATGAATGAGTGATTTCTCATTGTAAATAGTTTGTATTGCAACCTACACTGACTTGGTCACATATGGCCATTATCCCCTGCTGTTTCATAGTGGTTTGTGATGTCACATCCTTGTCTGTAATGTCTCTCTGTGTATTGTTTGCACAGCTGCCTGTGCTCACCTGATCTTAAATGACCCTTATCTCTACTGATCAGAACTCTTCTGGTTTTGCCTCGCTTGTATAACATTTGTATACCTTAGAAAGTCTCATCCTGTTCTGATCCCAGGACTTCAAGATACGGGGTCTCTGTCGCCTATGGTTTGACTCAATTCACATTGCCCTGATGCAGTAACTCTTTCCCAAGGGGGCATCTGCCCCATTCTCCATTTGAGTAGAAAAATCTTGCATGGAATCCAACAAGCGGGTCATTGCTTTTTCCATATGAGGGACCTTTTGGCTTCTGAGGCAATCATTGAATGCACATTGCATGTTTCCTTCTTCTTGGTGCTCTCCCTGTGTCTTTTCTGGAGGCTTGTTGTCTCTTCTCAGTGTGGCCTTTTCTTGGACCTCTCCACTGCTCCTTGGGTCTTCCCAAAACTATTACCTGTTCTTTCTATGCATCAGCAGTGGGATATTGGACAACAGAATTCTGAAGGCATGTTCGACTCGAACTCGGTCAGCTTGCATCCTTTGGACAGTGCAGACCCTGTTGGAATTGAGGAGGACCCTAATCCTCCAGTACTCAGTGCGGGAACTGTCTCATCACTTAGAGTACTTGAGCCTGACCCTAGTCTCGGCCTAGTTTTTAAGGATTTTTTTATTTGCGCCCACATTCGGTCTCTGCAGTCCAGAGACAAACCGACCTGGCATTTTACATGAGGATCTTCGGTTTAATGGGGTCCTCTTCAAGGAAGTCCTATATCTTCGATCTTACTTCAGACTGTTGCCATTCACCATTCTGGCAAAGTGGGACGTGAGGATTCAGTTCTCTGGATCATCCCATTCACCTGACAGGACCAGACTTGCCCATGAGTTCGGCACTGGGCATGGACAGAATCTCTTCTACTCGTTACCTTGGTTGGTGCTTCCAAAATTTTTCAACTACTAGGGCTGGGGAAGAAGTCCTAGGTGCCTTCTCGATACACAGGACTAGGTTGTTAGTGGAAATGCCTCTTTGATCACCATTCCAAAATCAAGTATGTTTTGACTGTCCCTTCAATACTGGACCTTGTCTGAAAAGTTCTGTCACTGTACCATGGTGGTGGCTTACATTAATCATCAGGGAGTATTCTAAAGTGCTGTGAATTACTGGGAAGCTGTACTCTAACCAGGGCAGGTATTTGTGCTTATAGCCCTGACCCCGCTGTATTTCTTGCCGGCATAAAAACTTCAGATTTCCTCATTGGTCCACAACTAGACTCTGCAGACTAATTCTTACCCTTAGTTGTTTAGGACCTCCGTCGTGGGTGAAGGATACCAGATCGGACCCTTTTAGCCTCCTGGTCCGGCCACAAACTCCCCTGGATTATCTCTAGGCTCAAGGATCCCCCTAGCATTCACAGTAGATGCTGGTGAATCCATGTGGTCAGGTTTTTCCAGCCTACACTCTCAGGGCTCCTGTACGCCAGGGGATGGATCCTAGATTTTGCAGTTGGTCTGGATAAGCGTGTCTGTGTCTTGAACTCATAGGTGTGCGCAGCCTATTGCATTAGGGTGTGCACCCCAAAGCTCTAACACATATGCGTTTGACATATTTACCGGACTTTACCCCCTCTCCATCCTGAAACAATGGGAGGAAGGGGGAGAAAGGGAGCACATGGGGGACCCGGGCAACAAAAGGAAGAGAAACAGGGAAAGGCAGGGTGGCATATTAGTACCAATCCCCTATATTTTCCTCCTGTGGCAGCTGAATGTTGACAAAAGGGAGAGGAGGAGAAGCCTACTTTCAGCTGCTGCAGGAAGAAAAATAGAGATCGGTTCCACAAAATTCTACCCCTGTCACCTGCCCACCATTGACAGGTTGCCAACCCCAGGATTAGGGTGTGCCCAGGCACACCTGACACACCCCTTGCGCACGCCTATGCTTGAACTGTCTTAGTTTTTAGTGGCATTTCTGATTTCTGTACATCTGTAGTGTTTGCTGGATACTATTAGTTGCTGAATAGTTACTTATGAAATACTTTCACGGGTTGCCTAGAAATGCTGTTTAATAAGACTAAATGCACGATTTAGGAAAGTGGAATGAAATTAATAAAACCCAGAAACCAGAAGGTGCCCCATCCTAGAACTCCTAAGGTTCAAATAGATGATAGTACCAGCTGACATGTTTCGGGGTGACATGTGCCCTTCTTCAGAACCAAAACTCCAGTTCAGTTGCTCATCTGTGCCGTATAAAAAGATTTGTGTACCACATGAGACCTCCATGTGTGATGATTACTTAAAGTAGAATTTATGGCACCACATTAACATGTGCCGCAGCATTTCGGGTGTTATTAGTTTGCCTGGATTATGAGACGGGCCAGTTGTTGTTTTTTTCTGACCTGTGTGACCCTGTCAGATGTTTACACATCTTCACAGTCACTTAGACCAAGACTCCATGACGCATATGTGGACAGAGAATCATGTTGATAAAGCCAAACTTTTTTTTTTTTTTTTTTTTTTTACAGGCTAAAAGTACTCGACTTTTTTTATTTATTTTTTTTTACTATTATTATTATTATATTTATATAGCGCCAACAGTTTGCGCAGCCCTTTACAACATGAGGGCAGACAGTACATTTACAATACAATTCAATACAGGAGGAATCAGAGGAACCTGCTCGTTCGTTTACAATCTAGGGAACTTTATAGCAATATCTTTAATCCAGATGTAAAAAGGTTGAGTACTTTACAAGTACATAGCCTGTAACAAAAAAAAAAAAGTTTTGGCTTTATCAACAAGTTTGTGAATTGATGTTTTTTTCCATTTACTGAAATGTTTGCCTTTCACTATCTGGCCTAGCTGATTCCCTGTCCACATATGCGTCATGGAGTCTTGGTGTAAGTGACTGTGAAGATGTGTAAACGTATGACAGGGTCACACAGTTCAGAAAAAAACAACTGGCCCGTCTCATAATCCAGGCAAACTAATAACACCCGAAATGCTGCGGCACATGTGGTGCCATAAATTCTACTTTAATCATCACACATGGAGGTCTCATGTGGCACTCAGATCTTTTTGTATGGCACAGGTGAGCAGCAGATCTCAGCCTTCTCTTGGTCCTTCTGGGTGGATTTCAATTGTTTTGCTCTATTATGATCTAGATCAGTGTTTCTCAACTCCAGTCCTCAAGGCGCACCAACAGGTCATGTTTTCAGGATTTCCACTATTTTGCACAGGTGATTTGATCAGTTTTCACTGCCTTAGTAATTACCACAGCCGTTTCATCTGGGGGAAATCCTGAAAACATGACCTGTTGGTGCGCCTTGAGGACTGGAGTTGAGAAACCCTGATCTAGATAATGTTCCTCAACAGTTCAGGACCTGAAACTCTGCTGTGGGATCTAGACAGGTAAGACTTCTCTATAGATTCTGTATTCCTTTTCTTACTGCAGCTTTCCATAAACCTTTTATCGGGCAAAGCTGCAGCTGTATTATATAACTCCTCTTTTCTGAGTCTGTATTGGGCAGCAAGAGTGAAATGATAACCTCGTAAATCTTGATCTCCAATGCTTTCTTTTATGTCGTCACAACCTCTCAACCTCTTTTGTTTAATTCTGTAGATCAGCCTTTTTCAAACAGAGTGTTGTGGCAAAATGCCTGAAAACTGCCAAAAAAATTGTCAATAAGCCAAGGTGGATCAAGCCTGCCTTTTTTTTTTTTTTTTTTTTTTTAATTATTATTATCATTTTTTTAAAGCCACTGGTTTTTACTGTGCAGCATTAAAACCTTGGGCACTGTGTGCACCAGCTGCCAATGTCCTAACAACTGATGATGTCAGCTGACAAGGAGACACTGCATCCTGTGTTTAAATTTTCTGTACAACATTAAAGTGTCTTTTTTTTTTAGTTTTGGATGAAGCGTGGAAGGGTTAGATTCCCTGTCAATGTTTTAATTAGGGTTGCACTGATACTGGATTTTTATCGGCAAGTATGAGTACCGATACTAGTTTTAATTGCTGTCTATGTCCTCCTTGGAGAGATTAGTCCCTATTTTTGTACAGGTTACCATTGTCGCCTAGAAGAAAAGCGATGTGATATTCAAAATTTTAGAGTTATCCTGGAACAAGTATATTGGGGAAATCTTCAAACAAGGACAACTTTCTGTAAATTTCTCCAATGGTACAAGGACAGAAAGGAAAAAAAACAACAACAACCTGCACGGTAGTTTACTCTACTGTATCAAAAACCCAAAGGTTTGACTATGCGTCCCCTTTAAATGGGTTGTAAACCCATCTTATGCTTTAAGGTGAAAAAACGTCTAACAGTCACCCCCCCCCCCCCCATTTTACTTACCTGAGCCCCGTAATTCCCATGCCGGAGACGCGCTCTCCATCTCTGCACGGGGTCGCGGCTCTTGAGTGGATAGATTGATAGTAGTGCAGCCATTGGCTCCCGCTGCTGTCAATCAAATCCAATGATGCAGGTGCCGGGGGGGCGGGGCCGAGTCTGGCATTCGTGTCTATGGACGCAAATGCTGGACTCGGGAGCGTGCCCACAAGGTAACCCCCCTGGGAGAGCGCTTCGCCTAGGGGGTTATCTGAATTTGGGAGGAGCTGCCGGAGCCGCCGGGGGACCCCAGAAGTCGAGGATTGGGGCCACTCTGTGCAAAACGAGCTACACATTGCAGGTAAGTATGACATGTTTGTTATTTAAAAAAAAAAAAAAAAGAAAAACGAGCCTTTACAATCACTTTAACCTCTATGTAGTTTTTATTGCCCTGATGTAATATAAAGGGCTGCGCAAACTGTTGGCGCTATATAAATCCTGAATAATAATAGTAAAGGTGTGTAAATTAGTTAATGCTTCAATGAAGGTAACCTCATTTCTAGAATGAACCCATGAAGGAAACAGAGAAATAATAAAAGATCATAATTAATAAGATTAATAATCCATTCATAAACATTAAATATTTATGTTTTTCCATGTGTCGATGAATTACCTCCTGCAACAAATCTGTTCCTCTTCGTAGTTTCCTTCAGCTGTATTAATATGGCCGATCCTCACTGAAAAAGTCGTTCAGCACTAGCGAACAGGCAGGGCCACTCCTAATAAAAAGCTAAGTGCACCTCCATGACAAATCCCATAATTGTCCCAAATCACAACCACCCTTTACTTTTCTCAGTAGCAGTACAGACCTCAGATTGAGATGGTTTGAAGTTGTCACTGCCTGGCTTGCCCAGGTTGAAATCATGTTCTCCAATGGCCTGAAAATGCTAGTTGCCTGACCCAGAACAAGCCTACAGACCAGAAAAGGTCAGATCATGTCACACAATAATGTGGCCTGACTACTTTCTGCACTCATCCCTCCAGTGTGGATTATACACTCACCTAGCACTTTATTAGGAACACTAGACTAACCTCCCTTTACTCCCAAAACAGCGGTGTAGCCCATTTGTCAGCTACAACCCATCTGACCATTCTCATCAACAAGGTTTTTCCATTAGCAGAATGGGTGCTCACTGGATTTTTTTGGTTGTCTTCCCATTTTGAGTAAACTCTAGATCTGCCTTTCTCAACCTTTTTTTACCGCAGAAGAACCCCTAAAATAGGTTGAGGAACCCTTATGAAAACCAATTCTTCAGGGATCAATGGGAAAAATGACCCTTATATTGTTGGTCAGTAGAAAGAATGCCCCTTACATAAAGTTAAAAAACATAATTGGTGTAAGGCTGCTGACTTTACCAAGTGGTGTTGGTCCTGGAATTTTGCCGGCACGATTTAAATCTGAGTTCAATTAGCCGCAGCTCAAGGAACCTCTAGCAACCTCCTGGCAGCGCCATCTTAATGCATGGGCACTTCCCATGTCCAGGTGGAACTTGGTCGAACTCAGTTCCACCACCTCTGGCTCAGGCGCTCTGCTTTCTGCTCACCACTATCACTTGTAAACACAGGGGCATGGAAGCCCCATAATAATCTTGCATGACATCAGACTCGCAAATGGTCCCGGATTTGCCTGGACAGTCACGCTTTTTACTAAGCTGGCCATAAGCTGTGGGAACAGCAGCAGCCTGTCACTGGGCTAAATCTTCCACTGGAATGACATCTTCTCCAGGTACTTTCCTTCTACCGTTTCTGGTGCTTTGGGGGGGTTAAGGAAGAACCTCCACTACTGCTGCTGTTTTTGTGGGCAGAATGTGTACTGCTCTGATCACGTGATGAATAGCAGAGGACGGCCGTGATCTGGGCCCTCAGTGAATTACTTGGCCCAGGGGCCCATAATGCTGTTAAGACGACCCTGACCTCTGGAGGAATTCTAGGGTTCCACGGAATCCAGTTTGAGAATAGCTGCTCTAGAGAATTCTGTGTGTGAAGATCCCAGGAGCTCAACAGACACAAAAGTACTCAAACTCCGTCCATCTGACAACAACAATCATGCCACGATCCAAATCACACTTTGCCCCCTTTCTAGTGATTAATGTGAACATTCATGCAATCGAAGCCCTGCTTCCATGATTGGCTGATTAGAAAATTGCATGAAAAGCAGGTGTATGGGTGTTCCTAAGGGTGCTCGGTGAATGTAGTACAGCAGTGCTCAGTAAGGGTTTGTTTACACTTGCAATGACCCTCTGAAGAGCAATCCTTAGTGGATCGCTTTTCAATGGGCGTTTGACAGGCAGTGGGGAGGTGTTATGGTGCCTCCTCATCGGCTATTTTACTGCCTAAAAGCCTGCACCACTGTGACACAACCCCATGCCTATCACTGAATTCTACTGGTGGCCGTCCGCAAACCGCTCTCCCTCCTGGGTGCATAGCAGTGTTGCCAAACTCCTGCAGCGGTTTTTTTTTTTTTACGGAAAAAACCTGGAAAATTTACTGACGGAGCACTGACAACCTGAAGAATGACAAATCCTATTAAAAACAAAGACAACCAATATTTAAACAATAGAAACAATATGGAAACACTCACAATACCCATAGCATGTAGATTTACACTTAAAAAGTCAACACAGCATGACAAACGATCAGCCCCTGATATTTACAGACCGTTGAAGAAATCACAGATTTTTACAAACTGTCCATAAAGTAAGGCCCCTTTCACACTGAGGCGTTTTAGCGCTAAAATTACCGCCTAAATACCGCATGAAAAACGCCCCCCCATGTATCCTCAGTGTAACCTTTCACACTGAGGCGTTGTGCTGGCTGTGTGTTGGAAAAAATCCTGCAAACAGCTTTTTTGGAGCATCTTTGGGGCGCATAAAATAGCGCTGTAAAAACGTCTATCCCAATTGAAATGAATGGGAAACGCTGTAAGATAGCGGTAATACCGCTTTAAAACCGCCCAGAAGCTGTGGGGAAGGTCACATGGTCAGGTTTGCTGACGCTAACGCTTAAAAACGCTATAGTAACGCGATTAAAACGCATGGGCGTTAGCGCTATTTTTACCATTAACGCGGCAAAAACGAGCTAATAACGCTGATTTTTTTACCGCGGTTTTGCAACGCCTCAGTGTGAAAGTAGCCTTCTGACGGTTGGCGACCGGTACATAGGCATGCATTTGTTTTTCGTGGTGGACGTAGGGTTGCCACCTCATCCCTTTAACCACTTAGACCGGAAGATTTGGCTGCTTAATGACCAGGCCGTTTGCGAAACGGCACTGCGTCGCTTTAACTGACAATTGCACGGTCGTGCGACCCTGTACCCAAATAAAATTGATGTCCTTTTTTTCCCATAAATAGAGCTTTCTTTTGGTGGTATTTGATCACCTCTGCGGTTTTTATTTTGTGCGCTATAAACAAAAAAAGCGACAATTTTGAAAAAAAAAAAATTTTTTACTTTTTGCTATAATAAATATCCTCAAAAATGTTTTTAAAAACAAATTTCTTCCTCGGTTTAGGCCGATATGTATTCTTCTACATATTTTTGGTAAAAAAAAAATTGCAATAAGCGTATATTGATTGGTTTGCGCAAAAGTTATAGCATCTACAAACTATGGAAAAGATTTATGGCATTTTTATTATTGTTTTTTTTTTTTTTTTTTTTTTTTACTAGTAATGGCGGTGATCTGCGATTTTTAGCGGTATTGCGATGGACAGATCAGACACTTTTGAAACATTTTTGGGACCATTGACATTTATACAGCGATCAGTGCTATAAAAATGCACTGTTTACTGTGTAAATGTCACTGGCAGGGAAGGGGTTAACACTAGGGGGCGATCAAGGGGTTAAATGTGTGTCCCCTGGGTGTGCTCTAACTGGGGGGGGGGGATAGGACTGACTAGAGGAAGAGACCTCCATAATCCAAGCTATATGTCTCGTCTCTCCTGACAGAACAGGGATTTGCGTGTTTACACGCACAAATCCCTGTTCCTGCTCTCGTGCACGCGATCGCGCTCGCCGGCCACATGCATCGGGTTCCCCCCGTTGTGCAGCGGGTGCACGCATGCGCCTCCTATCGACCCTCAAAGGTACAGACATACCCATACGGCAATTCGCGGGAACGAACCACTTTGCCAACGTATATCCGCGTGAGCCGGTCGGCAAGTGGTTAAACCCGAACACATATGGATTACACAGGTTCTGAGGCTAATTTAATGGATATAAAGCACCAAGTGAGTTTAATTACCACCTTAATCAGCCACAGAACCCGTGTAATTAATATGTGTTCCGTTTTAAAGGGATGAGATGGCAACCCCAGGTGGACGGCTCTTTGCACCCGAATGAATGACCCTTAGGCTCCATTCACACTAGCGCGTTTTTTGATGCATTTTGCATTTTGCAGAAATGCACAGGAATTTTTTAACATGGGTTCCTATGGAACATGTTCACATCAATGCCCTTTTGTTTCTCTGCATTTTTGGAAAGGGTCAGGGACTTTTTTTCATGCAAAATGCAGCGTTTTGATGCATTTTTGGTGCGTTTTTGATGCATTTTTGCAGTTTTTTATTATTTTTTTATTTTTTTTAAGACTGTAAAAAAAAACTGTAAAAAAAAAAAAAAACGCAAATCGCAGCAAAAACACTGCAAAAACGCTGCTCAAAAACGTGGCAAGCATGAAAAAAAAAACCTCCAAAACCGCTCAAAAGCAACATGCATAGGTGTGAATCGAGCCTAAGGCTCAGTTCACACCTATTCAGTTTGCTTTCCATGTTAATTTCCAGCGATTTTTCCCCAGTTTGCGTTTTGTTTTGTCTTTTTATGCTTTTTTTTTTTTTTTTAAACAAAACACAAATCGTGGTAAAAACGCACTACATGCATTTCTTCAGCTTCTCTATTGAAGTCTATTGCACCAAAAAAGCAAAAAAAAAAAAAAAGCACAGTTTTTCATATAAAAACAAATCCCCCTGACCCGTTCCAAAAATGCATTGATGTGAACGTGTTCCATAGGAACCCATGTTAAAAAAATTGCCTGAGTTTCTGCAAAAAGCATAAAAATACGCATTGGTGTAAATGGAGCCTAAGAGGGCTGGTGTACCCCTGAAAAGGGATTTGTATTTTTGCCCATCCTAGTCCTCACATTAAAGCCCTGTGTATCAAGTCAGAAGACCCCAAGGTCTTGTCCTCCCCCCCAGCCTGTGAAAAGATGAGATTGAAAGCCTCTTTGTCACTATGCTCCCTCATCCTATCAGCATGACCCTTGTTAGTACACAAGCACATCTGATTGGCCCCCAGAGCTGTTTCTCCCTCTCACAGTTTGAGGTATGCTGTATAGAGACTGCAAGAAGGTGATACCATGCCCAGGTACACTGCTAGAATTAAAACGATACATTTAGGAATACAGAATTTAATTAATTTGTCTTTTTTTTATTTGTATATGCATTGAGTTCAGCATAACAAAATTGCTACTTGGTTACAATTAACAATGTAGTTCATCTTTTGCATATCAGATTCTCTCATATTGGCTATACCAAGATTTCAATCGTGTAACTAAAATCAGCTTTTCCATTTCTGCTCTATTTTGTGGCTACAATTGCACATACACAGCCAATGTTTGGAAATAATGCATTTTACAACATATTGGAGGATCTGTGTGAATAATAAATGAACATTTTGCTACACAGATAAGGAAAAGATGTCGTTTCTGCACATGGGCTGCAAGTCGCTGTAATGCGACTCAGTTTCAGGAAACGGTCATTGCAGCAAATGTTATGAACTGATCACCTGGGTTTCCAAAAGATCTAACAGTCTGTGGGCACCCATAAGGTCTGCTCATTGCAGTATTAAATCTCAATCCAATCAGATCAGCTGGATCTTTGGTCAGGACAGGTGTTATTGCTGCTTACAAATCTTTGTGTTTGTGGGCACCCTACCAACGTTTAGCCAATAAATAAATCAGCACAAGGGACATTACTTACAGCCAGGGCTTTTTTTCAGGTGGAACTCCGTTCCACCACCTCTGGCTCAGGCCCTCTGCTCCCTGCTCACCACTATCACTTGTAAACACAGAAGTCCGACTTCTGTATTTACAAGTGACAGCTTGTCTCCCAACGGCTCCCACTGAGTGCAGGATGGAGACAAAGGAGATGCAGGTGACCGGGGTGCAGTGCAGATTCCGACACCCTCACTGGATGATTTCCCTGCAAGTAAGAGAGGCAGAGCCACCTACAGTGTGCAGGGAGGTACATGAAGGTGGGTTGCATGCAGAGGTCAGAGCTGAAGAGGTGTGAAAGTGAGATGTGGATCAGGGATGCAGAGGTAAGCAGCTGTGGAAGAAGGCTGAACTCTACACCCTGCGTGTAGTGCACCCCTGAACTCCACACCCTGTGTGTAGTGCACCCCAGAAATTTGCACCCTGTGTGTAGTGCACCCCAGAACTTTGCACCCTGTGTGTAGTGCACCCCAGAACTTTGCACCCTGTGTGAAGTGCACCCCTGAAATTTGCACCCTGTGTAGTGCACTCCTGAACTTTGCACTCTGTGTGTAGTGCACCCCTGAACTCTGCACCCTGTGTGTAGTGCACCCTTGAACTTTGCACCCTGTGTGTAGTGCACCCCTGAACTCTGCACCCTGTGTGTAGTGCATCCCTGAACTCTGCACCCTGTGTGTAGTGCATCCCTGAACTCTGCACCCTGTGTGTAGTGCACCCCTGAACTTTGCACACTGTGTAGTGCACCCCTGAACTCTGCACCCTGTGTGTAGTGCACCCCAGAAATTTGCACCCTGTGTGTAGTGCACCCCAGAACTTTGCACCCTGCGTGTAGTGCACCCCAGAACTTTGCACCCTGTGTGAAGTGCACCCCTGAAATTTGCACCCTGTGTAGTGCACTCCTGAACTTTGCACTCTGTGTGTAGTGCACCCCTGAACTCTGCACCCTGTGTGTAGTGCACCCTTGAACTTTGCACCCTGTGTGTAGTGCACCCCTGAACTCTGCACCCTGTGTGTAGTGCATCCCTGAACTCTGCACCCTGTGTGTAGTGCATCCCTGAACTCTGCACCCTGTGTGTAGTGCACCCCTGAACTCTGCACCCTGTGTGTAGTGCACCCCTGAAATCTGCACCCTGTGTGTAGTGCACCCCTGAACTTTGCACACTGTGTAGTGCACCCCTGAACTCTGCACCCTGTGTGTAGTGCACCCCTGAAATCTGCACCCTGTGTGTAGTGCATCCCTGAACTCTGCACCCTGTGTGTAGTGCATCCCTGAACTCTGCACCCTGTGTGTAGTGCACTCCTGAACTTTACACTGTGTGTAGTGCATCCCTGAACTCTGCACCCTGTGTATAGTGCACCCCTGAACCCCCCCCCCCAGCCATCTCTGCACTCTGTAAGTAATACACTCCTGGTATTTTATGCCATTTTAAAACCCTGCCACTGTTAGTGAAGATCAACCACTATTTAATGTGGTTGGGAGGGTGTGTGTGGGAAAAGGAGGGTTTTGGGGGGTCGTGGTTGAGTTCTTGCACCTATTTTTTGAGGGGGAAAAAAAGCCCTGCTTACAGTCAATGTGCGGTGCCCCTTCTGCTGCTAGTTGAAATCTTCAACCTCCTCCGATTCCCCCACCCCTGCCACTATAATCTTGAGGTGCCGCAGGGGTTAAAAGAGCCAAAGGACATGTGACAGGCACTCGTCAAGAGTACAATTTTATCTGCCCTTAATTCCACCCACCCCCTCCATTCGTAGAAGATGTACTATAGCTTCTATGAATGGAGGATGGACAGATGACTGAAAGGTCTACCTCCTCTATTCATAGATTGTGTTTCATTCATAGAACCTATAGTACGGCTTTGTATAGGCAAAGTTGGCATGAGTGCCTCTCATACATACATCAGCTCTTTTACCCCATCTGCTGCACCGGAATATTATGGCAGTGGTGCCGGAGGGGTATCGGAGGAAGATTTCAACTAAAGCCAATGTTCCTTTAAAGGGACTTTAAGGAACATTGGTATAATTTGTATTTAGAAGGTTTGATGTTTTGTGTTGATTTCAGCTAAAGCAGGAAACCGCAGCACAAGGGACACACCAAAATGAAGTAAGTAATATCCCTTGTGATGATTTTTTTTTTTTTTTGCTAAACTTAGGTTTTAATGGCGTGGGGTGAAAAATGTCATAAAACATTAAAAAAAAACTAATTTGCCTGTTTTCTTAGCTCAGGACTCGCACCCATCCTGTCCAGACACAGAACCCGGCATGGAGGGGCTCAGTGAAGGTGGTGGTGAAAGTGTGGAGGTGCCGAATTGGGTCACATGGTTCAAAAAAAGAGATCTGCCCGGCTTCATAATCCAGATGTATTCTTATTCTACGATGGGAGATCCTGTGAGGTAAATGGGTAACTTTACCATTATACATCGCCGTTAGCTTGTTGTCACACCACCGTAAACACCAGGAGGTAGCGTTGTTCCCGAAGAGCGATTGCCCACCCTTTCTGATTGTACTGGGATAGCACAGCCCAAGTCTCCACCGCACTGGGTCACTGGTCTCCACTTCCCAATGGTGCTGCCCTGACGACAATCTCCTGGTGCTCAGGACTTGGTAATACTCAAATCTCTCTGCTGTCTCTGTGCGGCCCTGGTTCTCTTCTGACCAATACGCGGTTTTAAGGTCACCAGAGATAATGACTCGGTTTCCAGCTGTATCGATATCCAGTTTGATGTCTGAATCCCTCAGGGCACAGATCTTTTGTTTTACAACAGATATAATATCAGATAAACCTGTAGTCAATGTCTCAAAGATTTGATTCTCACCCAGATCTCCATCATGGACCTGTTTCTCTTCTTTTGCCTCTATATCCTCCAGTGTGTCCTCCAAGACATCCTGTCTGTTCGGTTCTTGTAAAATGGTCATTGGGTCGGTGTTACACATCTCTTCAATGTGATTCATTTTCCTAGACAGCTTCTCCTTCTGTACCTCCAGCTGCTGAATCAGATCAGAGAATGATCGCAAGGTCTGCAATTCCTTGTTGGCAATCGCAGTCATAACTCTCTTCTCGAGATCTTCCATGTGTCTCCTGATTTCTCTAAATAGGCCGGTAGCTCTCTCTGTTACACTGGCTGCTTTTTCTTGTACCCCTCTCCTGCGTTCCTGCAGTTTCTGGACCTTTTCCTCAGTCTCTTCTCTCCTTGTGGTCAGTTTCTCCAGAATTCTTTTAAGCTTATCCTTCTCAGAGGCCTCATCTAGTGACTCCACTTGGTGGCCTCTATGTTCTCCACCAAGCTTGCAGGACTCGCAAATACAAGAAGAGTCCTCAGTACAGGAACACTCCAGGATCTTTTTATGGATGGAGCCTTTTCTATTTCTTGAAGACCTGGTTGGTGGAATTAAAGCGTGTTGTACTGATTTGTTGTGTTTCCTCAGGTGATCATCACACATTGAGGTCTCACACTGCAGGCAGGTCTTAACGGCAGGGACAGGAGAGTCGCAGTAAGTACAGTAGATCCCAGTCTCCTCCTGATCAGGAATAGACAGGAAATGCTGGGCTATGTTGCACAGGGTTTTGTTCTTCCTCATATCAGACCGATCTTGAAACTCCTCTCTGCATTCAGGACAGCTATAAACTCCTGTCTTTTCTTGTGTCCTCAGAAAGTAGTCCTCAATACAGATGCGGCAGAAGTTGTGTCCACATCTTAGTGTTATAGGATCCGTATAAATTTCCAGGCAAATAGAGCAGTCTAGTTCTTCTCGTAAGTCACTGGAAGCCATTGCACCGAGCTGGAATGAGAACCAAATGCTGAAACTCCAAGCAGTAGGTGTGTTTAACATGCTCCACAAAGTGCAAAGAACAACTCACTTCCTCCTTGTCATACTGATCGTTGACCCCCGCCTATTGATGACAGCAATGTATAGCGTGTGCTTCGTGCTGGCACACCCCACATTCTGTTTGGTTTTCATTCTCGAACAATAATTTCAAGCGAGAATGTAAAATGACATGCTAAGGACAGACCACAACGTGTGTTTTTGCTTCATATACATGGGACTTTTTACAACCTCTCCTGAACGATTTATCTTGACAGATAATAACCCACGTTTAAAACATCAGTTTTGCCGCGTTTACGTGCCGCGTTTGCGCTTAGAAGCGTTTGAAAAAAAAAATCTATATATATATTTTTTTCAAAATAGCCAAAAATGAAAAACGTCTGTAAATGAAATGCGCCTAAATGCGAGTTACCGGGTTTAGCTTTTTAAATGCCTCTAAATACAGCTTCTGAATGCATTTTTTTGGGTTCCAAAAAAAGCCTCTAAATGCAATTGCCTAGAAACTACTATAAACGAACCTGTGTACATGTACTGATAAGATAACATAGAGGAGAGTTCAGTTGAAAAAAATGCTTAAATGCTCCTATGAACGCGCGTTTAAGGCTTCATGCACACGAGACGCCGGTGCAAACTCTGCTGAACACATGTTTTTAAAAGCTGAAACCGGCATTTCGAAATGCCTGTTTTGCCACATTTGCATGCCGCGTTTAGCCGCCTTTTACCGCGTTTGCGTCTAGAAGCGTCTGCAGAGCAGAGAATGACATTTTGCGACCCAACTTTGGGGCCTCGTATCTCAGGGCCACTTGGCGCTAGGAACCCCAAATTTTGTGTGCTAACACAGTGAAACTAACACTACAACATATCCAAAGCTAGGGTTCTTAGCACCAAGTGGCTCCGAGATAAGGGGCCCCAAATTCGGTTCGGAAAATGTCAAGCACACAACTGCCTTAAAAAAAAAACAAAAAAACAAGACTGTGTACATGGACACAGAGGATAACATTGAATGAGTTCAGGGGCAGGCCTTAGGGCTCATGCACACTGCAGCTCAAAGGAGCTTAAATAAGCAGCTCCTACGGGCTTTTGAGCTCATTTATTTTGCCTAGAAACTCCCCTCCATGTTAGCCAATGTGTCCATGCACACTATGGCTTTTTCAGGCATATGATTCTACAGGCAAAAAAAAAAAAACCCCACCAAACTCACATTTTTGAGTGGAGCTAATGTCCAAAAGAGCTCAAAGAAGCTTGAAAACGCACAAAAACGTTTGTTCCAGGTTTTTGTTTTGTTTATACAGTGGTTAAAGCAAGTTCCAGCCTGGGGGAGAAAAAATTAAAGGGTTTGTAAACCCTCGCAGTTTTTCACCTCAATGCCTTCTATGCATTGAGGTGAAAAATCTCTTGTAGTGCACCAGCCCCCCAGAGCCCCCCTTTTACTTACCGTTCCTGCACCGGGGATGAGCACACCCGCTCTAGCCGGTGTCTCAGGTCCTGATTGGATAGATTGATCGCAGTGCAGCCATTGGCTCCCACTGCTGTCAATCAAATCCAGTGACATGGGAGGCGAGGGGCGGAGCTGAGTCCTGCTGTCTGCGTCAATAGACGCAGCAAGACACGGACAGGTGCCCTGAGGGAGAGCGCTTCTCCGACGGGGCACTCAAGAAGAGGAGGAGCCAAGAGCGCCGCTGAGGGACCCCAGAAGAGAAGGATCGGGGCCACTCTATGCAAAACCAACTGCACAGAGGAGGTAAGTATGACAGGTTGTGAAAAAAAATAAAAAAAGGAACCTTTAGTTATCCTTTAAAAGTCAGCAGCTAAAAAAACTGTAGCTGCTGACTTTTAGTTAAAAGGACACTTTACCTGTCCAGAGAGCCTCCGATGTCGGCACCCGAAGCAGACCCGCTCATGGGCTCTGGGTGCCCGCGCCGGCTTTTCCTATTAAGGTTAAAGGGAAGTGAAGCCTTGCGGCTTCACAGCCTGTTTCCTACTGCGCATGCGCGAGTCGTGCGAGTCGTGCTGCGCTTGCTGAATGGTCATGCTTTCTTCTGGGACCTGTGTGTGTCTCCCAGAAGGCAACAGAGGGAAGGATGAGAGGCCACAAATGATGTAGGTCACCACAGTATGCTTACATGAAAGTGGGAATGGATACCTGTTTTTGACAGGTATCTGCTCCCCCCCCCCTCCCCAAAAGGCGCCAAATGTGGCACCGAAGGGGGGGGGGGGGAGCAGATAAGCCAAGCTTCCACATTTGGGTGGAACTCCGTTTTCAGAAAATACTATTTAGGAGGGTTTGTGAAAAAAAACACAAGAAGCTAACAATAAAGGTGCATAAAAAAGCACAAGATTCTTCAAGCTGAAATAAAAGCTCAAATGCCTGTAAAAGCAGCATTTGGCCCCTTTCACACAGGCCAATCCGATCAGGTCTGCGTCTGCCTGTCAGTTTTTCAGGCAGACCTGATCAGAAGGGCCATGCATTCCTATTGCCATGCGAGTGCAAACTGACTTGTGTCCGTCCTCCTTTGTTTAGAGCAGGGGTGTCCAAACTTTTTTCAAAGAGGGTAAGATTTGATGAAGTGAACATGAGTGAGGGCCGACAATTTTGCCTGACATTCTTTGAAGCATTAAAATTCGGTCTAAGTGTGTTCGGCTGAGCACTAATACACTGCCCAACAAGAATTCTCTTGCTGTGTGTGGTGAAGAGATGAGCTTGGGCGTGTTATTTAGAGATATATATATTCTTTTGTGGCCCCCGACGAATACCCAGGCGCCGCTCACGACTAAGGATGTGCTCGGGCGTGTTGTTTGGATATACCGTATTTATCGGTGTATAACACGCACCTTCAATTTTAAGAGGGAAGTTTCAGGAAAAAAATGTAATTTTAAATAAAGAACTGTGACGCAAAATAAGGGTCAGTGACCATCAATGCAGCCTAATTAATGCCCATCAATGCAGCCTAATCAGTGCCATGAATGCAGCCTTACCATTGACATGAATGCAGCCCCCCCTACGTCTCAGCAGCAGAGAAGAAGACAGAACTTCTGTCTCCTATAGATCCTGCGACTCCCTGTGTAGCCAACGCACCCCCCTTCTCCCCCTGGACTTGGCATTCAGCAGACTCCAGCCCCCCCCCCCCCCGGGAACATTGTGACTGGTGTGGAGGTGATCGGGGACATTGTGACTAGTATGGAGGTGATCAGGGACATATGTGACTGGTGCGGAGGTGATCAGGGACATTGTGACTGGTGCGGAGGTGATCAGGGACATTGTGACTGGTGTGGAGGTGATCAGGGACATATGTGACTGGTGAGGAGGTGATCAGGGACATATGTGACTGGTGTGGAGGTGATCAGGGCCATATGTGACTGGTGTGGAGGTGATCAGGGACATATGTGACTGGTGAGGAGGTGATCAGGGACATTGTGACTGGTGTGGAGGTGATCAGGGACATATGTGACTGGTGTGGAGGTTATCAGAGACATTGACTGGTGTGGAGGTGATCAGAGACATTGTGATTGGTGTAGAGGTGATCAGGGACATATGTGACTGGTGTGGAGGTTATCAGAGACATTGACTGGTGTGGAGGTGATCAGAGACATTGTGACTGGTGTGGAGGTGATCAGGGACATTGTGACTGGTGTGGAGGTTATCAGAGACATTGACTGGTGTGGAGGTGATCGGGGACATTGTGACTGGTGTGGAGGTGATCAGGGCCATATGTGACTGGTGTGGAGGTGATCAGGGACATTGTGACTGGTGTGGAGATGATCAGGGACATTGTGATTGGTGTGGAGGTGATCAGGGACATTGTGATTGGTGTGGAGGTGATCAGGGACATTGTGATTGGTGTGGAGGTGATCGGGGACATTGTGATTGGTGTGGAGGTGATCAGGGACATTGTGTCTGGTGTGGAGGTGATCAGGGACATTGTGACTGGTGTGGAGGTGATCAGGGACATTGTGACTGGTGTGGAGGTGATCAGGGACATTGTGATTGGTGTGGAGGTGATCAGGGACATTGTGATTGGTGTGGAGGTGATCGGGGACATTGTGATTGGTGTGGAGGTGATCAGGGACATTGTGTCTGGTGTGGAGGTGATCAGGGACATTGTGACTGGTGTGGAGGTGATCAGGGACATTGTGACTGGTGTGGAGGTTATCAGAGACATTGACTGATGTACAGGTGTTTGGGGACATTGTGACTGGTGTGGAGGTGATCAGGGCCATATGTGACTGGTGTGGAGGTAATCAGGGACATTGTGACTGGTGTGGAGATGATCAGGGACATTGTGATTGGTGTGGAGGTGATCGGGGACATTGTGATTGGTGTGGAGGTGATCAGGGACATTGTGTCTGGTGTGGAGGTGATCAGGGACATTGTGACTGGTGAGGAGGTGATCAGAGACATTGACTGATGTAGAGGTGATCGGGGACATTGTGACTGGTGTGGAGGTGATCAGAGACATTGTGACTGGTGTGGAGGTTATCAGAGACATTGACTGGTGAGGAGGTGATCAGTGACATTGTGACTGGTGTGGAGGTGATCAGTGACATTGTGACTGGTGTGGAGGTGATCAGGGACATTGTGACTGGTGTGGAGGTTATCAGAGACATTGACTGATGTAGAGATGATTAGGGACATTGTGACTGGTGTGGAGGTGATCAGGGACATTGTGACTGGTGAGGAGGTGATCAGGGACATTGTGACTGCTGTGGAGGTGATCAGGGACATTGTGACTGGTGTGGAGGTGATCAGAGACATTGTGACTGGTGTGGAGGTGATCGGGGACATTGTGATTGGTGTGGAGGTGATCAGGGACATTGTGACTGGTGTGGAGGTGATCAGTGACGTTGTGACTGGTGTGGAGGTGATCAGGGACATTGTGATTCATACTGGGATGATTAGGGACCTTGTGACTGGTTCAGCCTGGTGACAATGTACTGCTGGGGCGGTGATCAGAGACAACGGCTGGTGGCACTGACATACATTAATATCACAGCAGCTACCCATTGTACATGATCACAATGCCACTATAGTGACACTGCATTTACTCTAGTGAAAGTATGTAAAAAAAATATATATATATATTATTTGTTTTTACAATTTTTTTTTTACATACTATCAGCAGAGCCACACAGCTGCATCATCCATTCACAGAGTCCTGCGAATGCATAGACTACAAGTACTGTCAGCCTTTGTGGCTGACTTCTTGTAGTTCTCCATGAAGTACAAGGGCGCTGGCGAGTATCCTCGTAGTTCATTGTCTCTTCCTGGACTGAAGTAACTGCCTGCCCATATAGGAGGTATGGGCAGATATCTACAATGACAGTCTGCAGGAGCATGACATTGACCCGTAATCTGCTGATCGCAGGTGCAATGCTTTAGAGGTTCCTAAGATAAAAATATAGTAAATGTACATTTTTTTTTTTACCTGCAAAAAATGTGCATTTATCATTTAAAAAAAAAAAAAAATCAAAATTCTCAGATTTGACTTTGACCTTTTAGGTCCTGGCAATTTTTTTGAAGAAACTTGTATCAACCACTGGTTTGTTTTTAACTACAAATAAGGATTTTATTAACTGAATATCTGTTCTATAGACAAAAGAAAATGCAATACAGATGACACAAAAGTCTGTGTCCTAATGCGAGCGTATACTGAGGTGTAATGATGACTATGGATCATCTATAGGAATTCTCCTGATGCAGAATTGGAATCTGCGGCCTTGTGTCAGTTATCACATTGCAGGATGTTCAGGCGCCTGCCATCATGTCGCTGTGGGGAGCATACAGCTCCAGTCACCGTCTTGGTTTCTTTGTGTGTAATCTCTTGTGAGCTGTCAGCTGACGTCTATCAGGGAAGTGCTCGTTACACTGATCGCACCAGTGCTGGTTCCCCGTCGCCGGCCTTTTTGATCCGCTCTGGCCTGATCCCGAGCCGTTGGGTTTCAAGTCAGGGGGTTTGTCAGAAGAGGGGTTGAGGGGACACTGGAGCGGCAGCGATTTCCTGGAATATGTCTTGTGGGTCCGTCCCGAGGGTCTGGGGTCATCTTCTGGTATAAAGCGGGATGATGTGGTTCCATCTTGCGCTATCCAGAGCTCGGAGCTCTCTGATTGGCAGGAATCATTCCTCGTGCCCCATCTATGACGGACCTCAGCTGCCAATGAGAATGCACAGAGTATTATCTATACTTGGAGTGTAGGGGAAAGGCTTGACTTCTTCCTAAAAATCCATACTTCCTGATCATCAATGCTGCTATATAACACTATGGAAATTTCAGATACTACTTATGATCATCAGAGCTGATATCTGGCTGAGGAGTTGTACATTTTATCTATCTGGCCTATTTTTGAACTTCTTGTTCTCCAAAAGATAAAGCTGAATTCTGGCTCTACTTTCAGCCTTTGCCTTAACCTTTAAAATATTTCTGCGGTTACAACTGTGTTGAAGTTTGGGTACCTATATGATGTAAGTACCTGTAACACTTTGCAAATCAATCTCTGTGTTGCTGTGTATCCTCCTTGGATTATTGGCCCAGTTGAGTGTAAGTCCTGCCCTCTCCTGACACTAAGCCCCGCCCCCCAGCTATTCAACTATCCAATGCTGGATTGCGAGTAAGTAGTAAAGGCAAAAATAAATGCCCATAAGTCTTTTAAGGAATCAGGCCAAAGAGAATGACAATCATAATAAACATTTTATAACTTTATTGTTCACATTATTATATAGTATAGAAATAGTGAAAGACATTATTTTAAAAAAATGTATTGATGTACACTACAATACTTTACACTAGACAGAACTGCAGAGATAAGTGAATTAAAAAACAGATATTGTAAAATTGTTTCTCAAAGTGTTTCGTGAAACAAAGTTCACTTCATCAGGAGCTAGAAAAATTTTTAGGTTGATAACCAACATCTGCAAGGAGACCAGGTCACGAAAGTATATGGTATTAAAACAAATATGCCCTCATAAGAGGAACAGATGGGTTACACTCTACTTGTATGTAAATAACTTTTACAGAAAATTAATGAGGGTCATACTTATGCAACAAATATGACATAAGAAGCCCCACTTGTGCATTAGTCATCAATCAAAGAATAAAATTCCTTCCCAAAACGATACCTAGCCATTACACCTGCCTTCCTGTGACGGATTACTTCAATTTGATTCTTTGATGACTTATGAAGATGCACAAGTGAGGCTTCTTTAGTTTAGTTTGTTGTGTAAGTATGACCCCTCATTCATTTTTTGTAAACAAGTTATTTACAGTATCTAACAAAAGTTAGTACACCCCTCACATTTTTGTAAACATTTTATTCTATCTTTTCATGTGACAACACTGAAGAAATGACACTTTGCTACAATGTAAAGTAGTGAGTGTACAGCTTGTATAACAGTGTAAATATGCTGTCCCCTCAAAATAACTCAACGCACAGCCATTAATGTCTAAACCGCTGGCAACAAAAGTGAGTACACCCCTAAGTGAAAATGTCCAAATTGGACCCAATTAGCCATTTTCCCTCCCCAGTGTCATGTGACTCGTTAGTGTTACAAGGTCTCGGGTGTGAATGGGGAGCAGGTGTGTAATATTTGGTGTTATCGCTCTCACTCTCTCATACTGGTCACTGGAAGTTCAACATGGCAACTCATGGAAAAGAACTCTCTGAGGATCTGAAAAAAAAAGAATTGTTGCTCTACATAAAGATGGCCGAGGCTATAAGAAGATTGCCAAGACCCTGAAACTGAGCTGCAACACGGAGGCCAAGACCATACAGCGGTATAACAGGACAGGTTCCACTCAGAACAGGCCCCACCATGGTCCACCAAAGAAGTTGAGGTCACGTGCTCAGCGTCATATCCAGAGGTTGTCTTTGGGAAATAGACATATGAGTGCTGCCAGCATTGCTGCAGAGGTTGAAGGGGTGTGGGGGGGTCAGCTTGTCAGTGCTCAGACCATACGCCGCACACTGCATCAAATTGGTCTGCATGGCTGTCATCCCAGAAGGAAGCCTCTTCTAAAGATGATGCACAAGAAAGCCCGCAAACAGTTTGCTGAAGACAAGCAGACTAAGGACATGGATTACTGGAACCATGTCCTGTGGTCTGATGAGACCAAGATAAACTTATTTGGTTCAGATGGTGACAAGCGTGTGTGGGGGCAACCAGGTGAGGAGGACAAAGACAAGTGTGTCTTGTCTACAGTCAAGCATGGTGGTGGGAGTGTCATGGTCTGGGGCTGCATGAGTGCTGCCGGCACTGGGGAGCTACAGTTCATTGAGGGAACCATGAATGCCAACATGTACTGTGACATACTGAAGCAGAGCATGATCCCCTCCCTTCAGAGACTGGGCCGCAGGGCAGTATTCCAACATAATGACCCCAAACACATCTCCAAGATGACCACTGCCTTGCTAAAGAAGCTGAGGATAAAGGTGATGGACTGGCCAAGCATGTCTCCAGACCTAAACCCTATTGATCATCTGTGGGACATCCTAAAATGGAAGGTGGAGGAGCGCAAGGTCTCTAACTTCCACCAGCTCTGTGATGTCATCATGGAGGAGGGGAAGAGGACTCCAGTGCCAACCTGTGAAGCTCTGGTGAACTCCATGCCCAGGAGAGTTAAGATAGTGCTGGAAAATAATGGTGGTCAAACAAAATATTGACACTTTGGGCCCAATTTGGACATTTTCACTTAGGGGTGTACTCACTTTTGTTGCCAGCAGTTTAGACATTAATGGCTGTGTGTTGAGTTATTTTGAGGGGACGGCAAATTTACACTGTTATACAAGCTGTACGCTTACTACTTTACATTGTAGCAAAGTGTCATTTCTTCAGTGTTGTCACATAAAAAGATAGAATAAAATATTTACAAAAATGTGAGATACTGTACATACAAGTAGAGTGTAACTGATCTGTCCCTCTTATAAGGGCATATTTGTTTTATTACTATGTACTTTAATGACCTGGTCTCCTTGCAGATATTGGTTAGATGACGTGAACTTTGTTTCACGAAATGTGTTGAGAAGCAACCTCAGTATCGCTTATCTCGGCAGTTATGTCTACTGTAAAGTATTGTAGTGTATATCAATAAATTTTTTAAAATAATGTCTTTCACTATTTATATTTTTATACTATATACCAATGTGAACAATAAAGTTATAAAATGTTTTTTTTTTTTTTATATAATTGTCTGTAATTTTCTTTGGCCTGATCCCTTAAAAGTCCCATGGGCATTTATTTTTGTGTTTGAAAAGTTATTTTGGGGACTAGATCTCAACTCTAATCATCTGCTTAACTAGTAAAGGCTCTGCCATTTAAACGTTGAAAGACAGGAGTGGAGCTTAAAGCAGTTGTAAACCGCTGGAGAAAAAAAACAAAAAAACTGTAAGACAAAGGCATAGTGTGCTAGTATGCATCACATACTAGAACAATATGAAATACTTACCTTAAATCAAAGCCCTTCCAGTGGTGCCCGCTCACTGCTGAGACGGCTAACATCTTCTCCTGGTGTTTCTCCTGGGTTCACGGGCTCCGGTGCTCTGAGTGGCAGGAAACCGTGATGGCGTCACTCCCGCGCAGGAGCCGCCGTTTCCGGCACGGGCTCTGAAGGTCCGGCACCGTAAGATTGACCTTCAGAGCGCATGCGCCGATGATGTCATTGGCTGCATGCACTCCGAGTATCTCCTGAACTGTTCAAGTTTAGGAGATATTCACAGTACCTACAGGTAAGATTTATTCTAGACTTACCTGTAGGTACAAGTAGTGTAACAGAGCTTACTACCAACTTTAACGTCAAATTGGGCCACCAAGTCATCCAGAGTGACATGGAGATGGATTTGAAGCAAAACTGTTACTTTATACCTTTGTTATATCAGTTTGGGATCACTTTAAAGTGTATCTAAAGGCATAATGTTCCAACGGGGAAGTCTGTTCTCTAGACTACTGTCTAAGAAGATTTCCCTCACATTGGAGCAATCTCCTCTCACTGAGAGCAAATCTCCCCAATGAACCACCAATGTAAAAACCTGATCAGGGTCTAAAAGTGGTTGTAAAGGCTCAAGGTCTTTTAGAATGCATGAAGGTAAAAAAAACACCTGTGTGCAGCGGCCCTCTCCCCCCCAGAGTCCCCACTAATACTTACCTGAGCCCAATCTCGATCCACCAATGTGCATGAGAGCAGCGGCTCTCCCAGGTCTCGTCCTTCTCATTGGCTGAGACATTAGCTCCCGTTAGTGTCAATCACAGCCAGTGAGCCAATGATTAGAGAGTGGGGGTGGGCCAAACTGTGCTCTGTGTGTGACTGGACACACAGAGCAGTGGTTCGGGTGCTCACATAGCAAGCTGCTTGCTATGGGGGCATTTGGCAGGGAGGGGCCAGGAGCGCCGGTGGGGGGACCCCAGAAGAGGAGGATCGGGGCTGCTCTGTGCAAAACCATTACATAGAGCAGGTAAGTATAACATGTTTGTTATTTTAAGGGAAAAATGAATTCTTCTTTTTAATATCACTTTAACCATTTTCATTGAAAATGGGGAAAAAGACTTTTGGCTCTACATATACGATAAAGAGCCTGTTGAGTTTAATTTTGCATTGCATATTACCTGGGGAGGGATCCTTCCTCAAAGGGGGGTCCCTATGAAGCTCTGTAGTGATGTTATCTGAAAACAGAGATATAGAGTGAAATTAATCATTGTATCCTCCTAATACTGAGCCCACAGCAGATTTTCTAAATGTAGTGTGTATGTTGGGGGGGTCTGTACATGCAATATGTTCAGCTCTGCACATTGTATACACCTTCCTGCAACCTCTTCCAAGTACGCTGCTTATTCTATTTTTTTTTTTTTTTTTTTAGACAATTTTATGAACTGGAGAAGAATTTGTTGAAATAATCTCATACAAAAAGTGTAGCAAAATGAGAAAATGAATTAACTCTTATATAAAATGGGTCTTGCAGTGTGAACTGTCTGTGCTGTGTCTGGTGATGTCGGGGTGTGCTTAATCTCACCGGTGGAACTTTCTGTTATGTAAGTGTCCACATTTTCCTCCTTCTTTATGAATTTTTCATCTTCAGCTGCTAAATAAGAAAAGAAAAAAAGATTAGCGGGTGGCAATGTGCAGCTCTACATACAAGATACCTAGAAATAGTTGAAGCCCCCACAGACCATAGACAATGCCTCCCACCTGGCCTTACTATTGTTGGGTCAGATGACTTCTCTTATGTCTGTAGCCCCCTCCGAGTCTCCTGGCCCAGTACTCTCAGGGGACAAAATCATCAGCTGGGCTGTTTATTTCCAGCCAGTCTATCCTGTTATCCTGTATAGGCCCAATAGTGCATGTTTGTAGAAGGATCCTTTGTAAGAAAGATCTTAACCAGCTTTATCGTGCATCCATGACCTCCTTTGTCTGAGGGGCTCTTTAACCACTTGACCTCCAGAAGGTTTTACCCCCTTCATAACCAGAGCATTTTTTTGCTATTCAGCACTGCGCTACTTTCACAAATTATATATTTTTTGCTATATAAATGAAAAAATATCGAAAATTTTGAAAAAAAACCCCCATGTTTTTCTTAGTTCCTGTTTTTGCGAACAAATTATCTTTTTTTTCATACATTTAGGCCAAAATATATTCTGCTACATTTCTTTAGAAAAATTAGTCTGTGTTAAAGTTATAAAGTCCACAAACTATACTGAAAACTGTGAACTATTTGAAAATTGATCAATCCTGATGTACTGCCGGCTGGCCCCTGAAATGTCAGGAGAGTGCAGATATCCCCCAAATTACTATTTTTTTGGAAAGTAGACAGTCTGAGGTGTTTAGTAAGAGGCATGGCAAGTTTTTTGAAGTTGTCTTTTTTTTGTCACAATTTTATTTTGAAATTTAAATAAAATGTGTTTTTTTTTCCCTACATACGGTCACCAGTGCAGTACAACGCCATCATATGACTGGTGTGGCGGTGATCAGGTATACTGACTGGTGACAAAAAATGTACTTACATTTTTTAAACCTTTTTTTTTTTACAATTTTTTTAAAAATACTGTTGGAGTATTTTGACTCCAACTACTATCAGAGTAGTTGACAGCATGTTGACACTGTACTACTCTGGGGAAGGGGTCAAAATGTCATGAATGGCTTATACTCATGACTTATTGTTTACTTTTGTGATGCTGTACTTGGTCCACGGCTATTACATGGTACAGGGTGCTGTGATTAGCCCAGGTAGTGGTACCATGTGGTCACTGGTGACCAATCACAGATCACGCAGATACAAGTTGACCTTAAAGTAGTTCTAAAGGCTCGAGGTTTTTCACCTTCATTCTATGCATTAAGGTGAAAAACCTTCTGTGCTGCAGCACCCCCCCCCCCCCCCCCGACCCCCTTTTTTCTTACCTGAGTCCGATCCAATCCAGCGATGTGCATGAGCACAGCCACTGTCTCTCTCCTCATTGGACAGATTGATAGCAGCAGGAGCCATTGTCAATCAAATCCTGTGACGCTGGAGCGGATCCGAATCTCGCTGTCTGTGTCAGTGGACCCAGCAGCGGGACTCGGGAATGAGCCTGCACAGGTGCCCCCAGGGAAAGCGACTATTCATGGGGGCACCCGATGAAGAGGAGGGGCTGAATTGCGGGACCCCAGAGTAAGAGGATCTGGGCTGCTCTGTGCAAAACCATTACACAGAGAAGGTAAGTATAACATCTTTTTTTTAATAAAAAAAAAAAAAAATTGGGAGGTTAACAACCACTTTAATAGCTTGCAATAAAAAAATCCACATAAACTGCAGAAAATCATTTCCCATATATTCATAATTCAGCCAACTTGATAAATTTCACTTCTCCAAAAACAAGCATGTCAATATCAGGATTGTATACTACAAGCTATAAAAGTCTATTTGGCTCTAACCGTGCAATGCCCTCTTTTATATCCAAGCAGTTGTATTTGTGGCCGTGCAATGAAGATTAAATGACTTGGTTGTGCAACCTTATAAAGAATAAGGATGGAGTTTATTACCATGTTATAGAGATCGATTCTTGTATGTACTCATACAAAATACTGAAAAATAATTGAATTGTGCACTCTTAGGGCTCTTTCACGCGGGTCGCTAGGGGGCAGAAAAAAAGGGAAGCTGAGCCATGGTTTTACGCCCCCTCCCATCCACCCATCTGACTCACCCATTGAGATCAATGGGGTCGCACCACAACTGTGAGCAAAACGCTTGGCTTGCAGTTGCAACATGGCCCTACAATGCATATAAAAAAAAAGTAAAAATAATAATAATAAAAAAAGAAAACAGTGCCAGGAGGTGCCTCCTGGATGCCTGGCAGACGCTGCTGTAATGCTCATTGAAATAGGAATCCACCGCAGAGCGCTTTTCAGAGGGCGGTAAGCATACCACCAGTGTGAAAGAAGCTGGTAATCTTTACATGAGTCGCCAATAGCTTGTTGCAGCACGGTATTTAATTTTTAAATCCACCCCGGAATCGGAAAAAAATAAGACATTCACCTGTCTGACCTAGCGACTGGAACCTGACCAGTTTTTAGCGTGGAAGCTGGGAATAGTGGTTCTCCTAAAATTTACCCTCCTATATTCCTGTCTTGTCATTTCTACCCCTGGTCTACTTTTTACATTTTTCTCCACTCAATCACAGTTTGAAAAAGTTTTTGAAGTGAAAAAATGGTAAAGGTGCAGCCATATGAAAGTCCAACTCTCCAATCTTTAACATTAGACCTACCGTATATACTCGAATATAAGCCGAGGCACCTAATTTTAGCACAAAAAACTGGGAAAACGTATTGACTCGAGTATAAGCCTAGGGTGAGAAATGCGCAGCTACTGTAAGTGGAAAAGAGGGTCAACAATGCCCATTTGCAGCCTCACTGTGCCCATTTCCAGCCATAGGTCCCCCGAACTTCAAACTCGGTAGTTAAGGGTTCCTAGATGCCCCCTAGCTGCAGCCAAAATTTGGGGTCTCTGGACCCAAAGGGTCCCGAAATGACATTGCTGCAGATTGACAGATTTTGGGGCCCCGTATTTCAGGGCCACTTGGTGCTAGGAACCCCAAATTTGGTGTGCAAACCCAGTGGAATTAGCACTTTAACCTACTCAAAGCTGGGGTTCCTAGCACCAAGTGGCTCCAAGATAAGGGACCCCAAATTTGGTTCGGAAAAATGTCAAGCACTTTTCTGCAGCAGAGTGACATTTTCCGAACCAAATTTGGGGCCCCTATCTTGGGGCCACTTGGTGCTAGGAACCCCAGCTTTGGATATGTTGTAGTGCTAGTTCCACTTGGTTTGCACACTAAATTTGGGGTTCCTAGCACCAAGTGGCCCTGATATACGGGGCCCCAAAGTCAGTTCGGATAATGTAATTCTCTGCTGCAGAAAAGTGCTTGACTCGAGTATAAGCCGGGGAGGCATTTTCAACAACAAAAAATGTCCTGAAAAACTCGGCTTATACTCGAGTATATACGGTAATTTAAGATCTGCAGTGTGAACTAACTGTGGTGTGTCTGGTGGGCATCTCCCGTGGAATTCTGTGTGCAGGAAGCGTCAGCCTCCTTCTTTAGGGACTTTCTTCTGCTTTGCTGCTGAATTAAGAACAAGAAATGAAGCATTCGCCCAGCAATGTACAAGGGTGAATCAATGGCAGATGATCAGAATCTTACTGCGTGTGGTGGAATCAGGCTTGGTGTATCCGATCGAGAGGGAGGATTTGCGCTGTTTCGGTCTTTTGGGAGTAATGGATTGCTTGGCCGGCACATTCCGGAGCACTTTACAATCTGGGAAAAAAAAAACATTACAAATGTGACGAATAAAGCTGGCCATACATTCGCATTTTTTTTTTCTTTTTGGAGCCTAAAGGCTAAATTAAAAAAACCTAAACGATTCCTCGATCCGTGCTAAACAGGATGCGGGTGGATGAATCTCCAGCTGCGGCTATTGTATTTTAACAGCTGGCCCCACTGGCTATCAAAACACCCATGCAGCATCTGCATTAGATTTTTTTTGCAGCTGCTGTTCAGCTGACAATTTTCCATCTGGCTCCTCCAATTTTTCAGTTACAATAGGTTTTTTATTGGGTTTATTAATTATAAAAGAATATAAAGGAGTATAAAGGAAATAATACACAGAAAAAAGGTAAGTAACCATAACGAGTTCCATCCTTGTGCTCATCCATAAAAGAACTTAGTGCAGGTTAAACAAAGGGGAGCACTTGTCTCAGGGTCTGATGGGGAAGCTGAAGCCATTGCTGCAGCTTCCTCATCAGACCCTGAGACCTGATTTGTCCAAGTGCCATATATAGAATTACTGCTCATGATCTGACATCCGTGGTGATACCTCACATGTCTGGGACAATCGCTGTTTGTGTGCGTGAGGATCTGGCACGTTCGTTCGTCTTTATGCCCGAACATGGGAGGATGGGGGCACTTTAAATAAAAAAAAAATAAAAAATGTATTAACAATTCTTGTGACAGCAATAGGCATGTGACGGGTCCTCTTTATGGCGAGATCTCGGGGTCTATAAGACCCCAAATCCCTCCTCTGCACTTAAAAGATTTCAAAACACCAAGATCGGCGTTTTTGAATGCTTTACATAGTAGGTGAGGTTGAAAAGAGAAACAAATCCATCCAGTTCAACCTGTGTGTTTATGTTAATAGCACATTGTGTACCCCTGTATGTTGTGATTGTTAAGATGCCCATCTAATAGTTTTTTGAAATTATCGATGCTCCCCACTGATACCACTGCTTGTGGAAGAGAATTCCACATACTTACCACTCTGACAGTAAAGAACTCTCTAAGCAGTTTAAAGTTAAACCGCTTCTCTTATAATTTCAGTGAATGGCCGCGTGTCTTTTTAAATTCCCTTTCACTGAAAAGTTTGTTTTAGATTTTTAAAAACTGGCGCCAATCTGTGCTTGGCTGTCCAACCAGCTGGTGCATGCGCCAGATGGTTGCTCGGTCTTCCATTGGGACAGGAGAGACAGAGAGAGCTGCAAAAGGTGGCGGGGGAGTGTCCCCTCCCACTGCTTGTAATAGCAATCGAGTGGCTAGTAAGACGCTCTGATTGCTATTACAAGAGAGCCGACCGCCGTTTCCAAAAAAAAATGATGCCTTGTTTGCAGGGGGTTGATACGACCCTGCTTAGAGTGGGTCATGTGATCCCCTCCCGAAGAGGACGGACCCCCCGGGTGTAAGACTCCTGATGGGGGCAAGGCACACTTAGGTTCACCTAGCCAAAAAGGCCCAGCAGAATCCGCTCCTCATGGTCAGCCAAAGCCAACCAACAAGTACTAGGTGAGGGGCTTTCCCAAAGAAAGACATAAACAAGACTCAGCCTCACTTAGACTTTAGGGTAGGTCCGAAAACCGAAAACCCACACCCTACAATCCAAGTGAAGAAAACACTCCTATAGTGTAAGTGCAAAGTGGCACATGAGAAAAATAACAGAAAATAAAAAAAGTGCCGATGCCTTGCGGCCTGGTAACAAAAATTGCCCTGGCCTCGGCCAAAAGTCCTAGCCCATGAAGCGTAGTGACAAGCTTTAGTGTCGTGGCCTATAGCTGTTATCCACAATGGGATCTCAAACCCATAGTGCTACTCCAGCACCCCCAGGGGAGCGCTTGTCACAGCAGGCTCCCGGCCTTCTCAGCCCCTGACCAGGCAAGGTAGCACAGCCAAATCAGGAGGCACTTGGCCCCCCTGGAAACCTCCACTAGGGAATTTCTCCCATGCCCCACCTCACCCAGTAGGCCCCCCAGTTGCTATTCATATGTGGAAGATCCCTCTGGGCCCCCATCATACCAGCAGGAATACTATACAGCCAGTAACAAACAAATGGCCCCTGCCCCCACCTATAACTGGCCTTCACAGCAAGGAACATGGAAGGGCTATCACATGTCTGCCAACTGACCAAATAAACCTGTCCAACAGTCTGCGTTAAAAAGAGGGGTTTAGTTAGCACGCATTTGCAAATGCATGCATAAGTTGCAAGGCCTCTTCAGGCCTTCAGGCCCACCTGCCCCTCATCTATCCATTTAATGCATGTGCTTCCATTGTGGAGACGCTTATAAATTCAGTAGTGTTACGACTGCAAGCATACACAGGGTGCCGTGAAGAGGCTTTGCAAAATGCATGCTAACTAAACCCCTGTTTTTAACGCAGACTGTTGGACAGGTTTTTTTGGTCAGTTGGCAGACTGGTTGGTGAGTTGAGCTATGGAATGTTCTGTTTTTGTCTTTCATACTATACAGCCAGCCATAAGGCCAGAATGATGGCAGAGCACCCCCTACTGGACACTGATAAGAACATATACTACACTTTATCTTAGCCAAAAAGCCGAGAAGCGATAATTTACTGCTCTGTGTCCATAATATGTGCAGACATGCGACTCGCTGTTCACGTGAACCTCACCTGTGCCAATTGGTTTTGGAGTTCTGTGACAGTCTGGAGAATGGCGGATATCCAATATTCTTTTTATACCTAGAAAATAAGTTAAAAAAAAATTTAATTTATAGTCTGGTAGGACTTCAGGCACGGCACCTCTACTGCAGAGTGCCAGAGGAGGTTGGTACATCATCCATACTAACCACTCAGATTTAAATTTAAATAAATCTAAAACCGAAACGTTTTTTTGAGTAGGGAAGGGTTTAAAACGCTGTGTTTTTTTTTTTTTTTTGCCATCTGTTTCTATTGGAGGTTCCCTTCATTTCCTGCCTTGTGAGCCCTGCCTGAATATAGGCTTACATGTAACATGTTAGTAAAAGTGAACTTAGCCTCTACTGACAAAAAGTTAAAAAAAAAAAAAAAAAAAGGTTGTTTCCAGTATGAATAATCCACTATATTTCTGTAATGGATCCTCTCATCTACAAGAGATACCTTTTTGTTTTTGTCTGCCCGGATGATGTGTTACCTGCGTTGTGGTCTGCATTGGTGATTGGCTGTTGCTGGGATGGGGGAGTTTTTTCTACATTGCTGCCTGCAATAAAAACACACCCATAATGAGATAAAACCGACAATGATGGTAACTCTTCACATGTGATCTGATCAATTCATATCTTTTTTTTCTATTCTTGCTCCTCCCTTTTCTTCTTCTCTGCTAAAGTGGAATTCCAGGAAAATGTTTTGTCATTTACATTCCCCCATCCTCTCCTGTAATAGCGGCAATTGTCACGTACCCTCACTTCCTCCTCGGTCCACTGCTGGCAGTGCTCATCAGTGCAGGACAACAATCTGTCATTCTGCCCATTTCCTGTGAGCCCTGCCCTGTCATTTTCACCCCCAGGGGGCGCATCATCACACAGGCTGTACTCATTGTACTCCAGGGCTGAGTAGTGCTCACATGTCATTACATGAGTCCAATCAGTACTGGAAGAATGGCCATCTCTTGTTGCAGGAAGAAGCAGAAGAGTCTGTGGTGAGGTCCTTGTACTGGCAAAAAGATGTCAAGAAAAAAAGGTTTGTATACGGATTTAAATAAAAAATGGGGGGGAGGCAAGTGGCAGGGTGAGGGAAATCCTGGGGTTCCACTTTAAGCTGGCCACCTGTCAAAATAGGATTGTAAATCTCCTTTAGATTTACCAAATACAAGGTCAAATAAGAGTCCCATATGGGTATTTATTACCAGAATTGTTTGGGTAGGCCCCTGCACTTTATGATTCCCAGGCCACTAAGAGGCCCCACTGCATAAAAGTCAATAAAAGGGCTTCTGGAAGGTGAATGTTGTGACAGTGCCCTACTACTATGTAAAAAGAGGTAACAGGTTCTCAAGGGTGCAGACTGAGAGGCTCCAGAATGGATATTATAAGCGGAGAACATTGGTCTTTTGGTTTTTAAATTCCTGGTTGAGGTTCTGGAGTCAAGAGACTTCCAAGAGCTTTGGGAGGGAAGAAGCTCTTTCAAAGCTCTTGGAAGGCTCTAGACTTCAGAACCCACATTCATACTCAATGGCCTGAGAGCAGTTCAAGGCTCCACCCGGGGGACAGGGACAGGAGGTTCCCAACCCAGACTAGGGTATAGAGGGAACCAAGAGAGCTCACCTCCAACTAAACCCTGGCGAAGAAAACGGTGATACTCTCCAGCAGGTGCTGCAGCCATACTGAAATCAGAAACCCCCATCTCTGTTTCCTGGATTTGTTGTATTTTGTGCTGCCCCTCATTCTAGCTGCAGTGGGGGGAAGGTTGGGGGTGAGAGTGATTTCCTACTGACTGCTCATGGACTAGAGGTGATCCCAGAGTGTACAGAGATGGGTGAAGCTGGGAATCCAGTGAGTGAGCACTCTCTGAGCCACGAGAATGCAGAGAGCTCACCTGTTGCTGGAGAAGGAAATGTTGATACTCTCCAGCAGGTGCTGCAGCCACGCTGAAATCAGAAACCCCCATCTCTGTTTCCTGGATTTGTTGTATTTTGTGCTGCCCCTCATTCTAGCTGCAGTGGGGGGAAGGTTGGGGGTGAGAGTGATTTCCTACTGACTGCTCATGGACTAGAGGTGATCCCAGAGTGTACAGAGATGGGTGAAGCTGGGAATCCAGTGAGTGAGCACTCTCTGAGCCACGAGAATGCAGAGAGCTCACCTGTTGCTGGAGAAGGAAATGTTGATACTCTCCAGCAGGTGCTGCAGCCACGCTGAAATCAAAGAGCCCCCTCCATTTCCTAAATTTGCTGTATTTTATGCTGCCCTTCATCCTGGCTGCGGGGGAGGGTTGGAGGTGACAGCGATTTCCTACTGGGCTGCTCATGGGCTAGCAGTTCAGGATGCAGTGGTCCCAGGGTGTACAGAGATGGGTGGAGCTGAGAATCCCATGGCCTGCAGTATCTTAGGTGTTCTCAGAACAGCAGCAGAGGATTGCATACAGTGTGCTGGTCTGGTCTGCACGTGCAGCGCCAGTATTAAAATATGAAAACTCTGGAGGGGTATGCTAGATTTGGTGTTTGTGCGTCCTGATAAATTTTTCCTCCAGAGCAGAGTGCCCCTTTAATGACTCATCTGTTCAGTTACAGGTGCTGCAGAATTGTAGATGCATGTACTGCATGAATTTTCATTTACAGCGTTTACCTGCGGCAGTATGAGATGCCGTGTCTTTGCCATCCTTGGGGGTCTCCAGCATCACCGGCTTATACAGGTCCTCGTGTTCCTCTATGTAATCCCACTCCTCCATTGTGAAGAACATGGCGACGTCCCCGCATTTGATGGGAACCTGAAAGCCGCAGATTGTGCGTCAGCAAGGCGGACAGGAAGCAGGACATGTGACTGGTCATGTGACCTCCGCTCACCTCTCGAATCATCTGGTAGAACTTGCTGATGTGTGCGTTCTTCTTCACCACCGTCCATTCCTGAGGAATGAGAGTAGGACAGGAGGTTCAAACAGACTGGGAAGAGAATTGCCTGTGTTGCCCATTACAACCAATCATAGTCCCTCCAGAGTAAGCTGTAACCTGATAGGTGTCTATGGGATGCATGAATCAATATGCATGAGCAATAAAAACTTATCTGTACTCAATGATAACGACAGCTGATTTTCCACCATTAAAAGTGTGTTCCTTATTTTCTCCCTTTCCTTCTGCCTATGACTGACTTACTCATTTATATTTTGCCTGTAATAAAAAAAAATTCCTTGCATTTGGGATTCTGACTCCTGGATTTTTTTTATTAAACCACAAATGGGTTTTCCATCTGTGAATTTTCTCCACATCTCCCCCTCCCCCATCAATAATACTTTATGGCCTGTCACCTAGCTGTCAGTCAGGGGCGTATCTACTACGAGGCAAACCAGGCGTTTGCCTTGGGCGGCATGTTTCAGTGGGGGCAGCACCACCCCCAGACAGAAAGGACACTACGGGGACTGCAGAGAAGCAGTGGCATCTCTCTGGGGTTGTTGACCGCACCCAAGTGACACCCACCAGAGGGGTTACACCAGGGGCGGCAGTGGGCTGACCGTTCAGTGTCAGGGGTGCTAAGGGGAAGCAAGAGACAGCGATAGCTGCAGCCTCTGATCCCGGAAGTAGCTCAATTGGCAAAGCAGGTCGGAGTGTAGTTTTTTTTTTTTGGGGGGGGGGAGAGAGTCTCCTGCTGTAGTATGGGGGGATAGGGGAGCCCCCATCTCTCTTTCCCCCCTCCCCTCTCCCCCCACCTATTTCCCCCCTCTCCCTGACCCCCCCTTTCTCTCTTTCAACCCTCCTCTCTAACCAGAGGCCCCCAACTAGCCACTTGAGAAGGAAGGGGGGCGCCCAATTTTAGTCGTGCCTAAGGCAGCACAAAGCTAATACACCCCACTGCTGCCAGTGACCTGTAAAGTAACCATTTTACTTGGCGCAGCTTGTAAACTATCTATACATTGTCTGCAAATTATTTAAAGACGAACTTCACAGCCGTATCCATTCCCTCCCCTGTCCCTCTTCTGTGCTGCCATCTTGAAAGTTCCGGTGCATGCGCTGATGCACTGCCAGTCTCTGCCAAGTCCCAAATATCTACTGTATGTGCATCTGCACACATGCAAGGGTTTTCTGTGCATGCACACAGTGCTGCCAGTTCTAGTATATGGGCACTCCCATATGGCGATATTTAAAAAATGTTTGGCATATGCGCAGTACATTGCACTGCATGCTGGGATAGCTGTGACTTAGCGATCCCAGAAGGCAGTGGGGCCTGGCTGAAAAGCAGGAAGTTCTGCCTCGTAGCACGGAAAAAAATAAAAGAATACAATAATAATTTTTGGAGCGTGGGGTGGACCAAAAAAGGAGTTACGTTCCACTTTAAATTTTTCAGGCCCCTAAGGTGGAAAAGCGATCGCTATAAAGAGGAAACTACAGTCCCCTCTTTAATCACCCTGCCACCCCTCCTTCGGCGCCGCCAGTACAGCATGTGGGCAGGTGTGCCAGCGGGCTCTGCCCAGCCTTTGGGTCCTGGCAGAACCCTCTGGCAGATCTGCACATGTGCAGAGGTTTTCCTGTGTGTCTTGAAAAGATGGTAAATGTCTTTAATAGCTGGAAAAACAGCGCATGTGCAGATGCTCGGGGAAACCTGCACATGCAGATGTACCAGAAGGTTCACTAAGGGGGGGACACAATAGCCATTCTTACCTAGACAATTTGTGGGGGGGGGGGGAGAGGCGGGGCAATTAGACACTTAGGCCAGTCATATACTAATAAAATGTTATTCTAAATGTTTAGCAAGTCAATGAAATGTACTGAAATTTTCCTGCAAATGTTCATTTAAAAAGCTAGTGTATAGCTAGCCTTAGATCAGGGTGAAGGTTCATTTTTAAGGACAGTCCAGCTAATTTCTTGTAATACCCCCAAACCCTGGACCCCCCCCCCTCACCTCTCCGGTCAGGATGGAGATGATCTCAGCAGTCCGGTTTAGCAGGCGGCTGGTCCTTTGTTTCTGAGGGCGGGTATGAGGAACTTCCGCCATGTGTTTCAATACGGAGAGCTACAAATGACAAAAAATCAGCACTATATATTATATGATATATTATGACTGCCTTGTATCAATTTTTTTTTTTTTTTTTCAGTCATTACCCGTAAGTCGGAATTGGGATGTACAAAATAATACCTCAAAAAAGGCATCACTACATAAAATCTATATATAATAAATATGTATATATACAGTTGGGTATACTCTGGAGGTATTTATAAAAACTTGCAGAGCTATTAATCTGCTAAAACTGTATGAAAATTCATTCCATGCGAATATTGGCAAAATCAAATATTGCTAGGCTATTTTCTCTCCAGGTAATCGGTAAAATACTGCATTGTGGCCACTAGATGAAGGTGATGATCATAGTAAATAAGTATCCATTTCCTTGGTCATCAGCTCCTTCTAGTGGCCATAATGCAGTATTTTCTTGATTCACGCTAACCTTTTTGAATGACGAATATCCAACATGAAGAGTATCTATTTATCTATCTAATCTCAGTGAATAACTCTATGAAAAAAAGCTACTAATTAATGTGTATGTCAGTTTAAATATCTCCATATACATATTTTTATTGATGTTTTTATAATATTATTATTAAAGTGATTTTTATTTATTACTGTACATCCTTGGAATATCATGAGACTTGTGTAGTCGTTCAGAATACAGGGACATCATAAACAGGCAAGGCGACCATTTCTATGACTGTTGTACACAAAGTTACTTAATAGTCCATCCAAAGCTCTGCCTCTTTCCCTGTACAGCCTGGATCAGATGCCCAGAGCTTATCTTGAAAAGCACAATGTCTGATTCAATGACCACCAGAAACTCTGGTCTGGTTGGCTTGTCCTCCTCCTGACCACCATCATCCAGCTCTCAACAGTGATGTCCGTCAATGTCCTCCTCCTTCTCCAGACCACCACCATCCAGCTCTGAACAGTGATGTCCGTCAATGTCCTTCTCCTTCCCCAGACCACCACCATCCAGCTCTAAACAGTGATGTCCGTCAATGTCCTTCTCCTTCCCCAGACCACCACCATCCAGCTCTAAACAGTGATGTCCATCAATGTCCTCCTCCTCCCCTGAACCACCACATTCAGCTCTCAGCAGCAATGTCCATCAATGTCCTTCCACCCCCTCTCCCAGACCAACCACCATCCAGATCTCAACAGCAATGTCAATCAACGCTCTCCTCGTTCCCCCAGACCAAGCACCATCCAGATCTCAACAGCAATGTCAATCAACGCTCTCCTCGTTCCCCCAGACCACCACCATCCAGCCCTTAACAGCAATAGCCATCAATGTCCTCCCTTGAACCACCACCATCCAGCTCTCAACAGCAATTTCAATCAATGTTCTCCTCCTTCCCCGGACCACCACCATCCAGCCCTCAACAGCAATATCCATCAGTACCCTCCCCCGAACCACCACCATCCAGCTCTCAACAGCGATATCCATCAATGTCCTCCTCCTCCTGACCTGCATAATCCAACTCTCAAGAGCAATGTCCATCAATGATCTCCTCAGCAACACGTGGTGAACAAATTTCACCCAGCCCTGGGTGAAGTGTTGAATCGAACTCGGGGGATTCAACACTTGAGAAAAATACCTGTTGCCGAACTCTGTGAGCAACACCCCCAACCTCAGTTTAACAGGCTAACAAATAATTGCTTGGGGAACGTCAACCCTATGAGGCCTATTATGCTCCCCACCCTGTACATTCTATATGGTGATTGATGACATTGAGGAATACATCCCAGGGAGTTAGACTCTTGTGTGGCTCAGTCAGATAGTTGCCAGACAGTCCACTACTATTTTGGGGAACTGGGTTCGAATCCCACTGCGGATGGGATATGGTAAATTGAACATGTTGGAGACCTACTGTTGCCTCTAATCTATTCCCATGTCTTGTGTTATGTAGACCCGATGAGGACATTGAGATACTTCGCTCTGATGCTCAGGCTGAGAGTTGGCTCAGAGGGTTAGCAGCCGGGTGCTGATCCAGCAGTGGTGTTGGAGTTCCTGGTTCTAGTCTCGGTGCTGTCTCCTTGGAATAGTCACTAATCCCTGTTAATGGGGATGACTAGGACTATACAATATAAAGTGGCTGTCTGTGACCTGGCAGCCACTATAAAGGAGGGTCTTACTTTTTTGTGGTCCGAGAAACTCCCAGCTGTAGGGGCTTTTCTACAGCCGGGAGCCCAGTGATAAAGTGACCTGTGGGGATTCGATCCAGGGTCTCCAGCATGAGAGGCAGAGCAGCTACCCCCTGAGCCAACTGGCTGCCCTGATATAGGGGAGTATCAGTGGTCGGTATTGACATGTGAGGGGAGAAGGAAGAACAGCAAGCCATGGAAGAGATACTGGTGGACACTGAAGGTATTGCAGGAATTGTAGACAGCCCTCTGAAAATACTGGTTGCCTCTCGGTCATGCCCATGTTTTATATCACTGGCCCCAAACATGGATGAAGACCAGGAATCCTCCAGATGAGAAACTATTAAAAGCCGGGAATTAGCACTAAAATTTAACAATATTTCTTCTCCTTTCCCTCTTTTCAATATAACTATCTGTATTTATTTGTTTTAAAGTGTGCGGGTTGAAATGGAGTGTAGAATGATTACAACCCCACACAGGTTTTGTTTTAATTAGCTCTGTTCACACTATCACAGAGATAGGAAGTGATAGAAAATTCTTCGGTTTAGTTATCGGTGAAACAGGAATAGCCACTTCAAGACCATAATAAATAAATGAATAAATATTTTATATATATATACACACACACACAAACACACACAATTGTAAATATTTTATTCTACCTTTTCATGTGACACTGAAGAAATGACACTTTGCTACAATGTAAAGTAGTGAGTGTACAGCTTGTATAACAGTGTAAATTTGCTGTCCCCTCAAAATAACTGTCCAAATTGGGCCCAATTAGCCATTTTCCCTCCCCAGTGTCATGTGACTCGTTAGTGTTACAAGGTCTCAGGTGTGAATGGGGAGCAGGTGTGTTAAATTTGGTGTTATCGCTCTCACTCTCTTATACTGGTCACTGGAAGTTCAACATGGCACCTCATGGCAAAGAACTCTCTAAGGATCTGAAAAAAAAAGAATTGATGCTCTACATAAAGATGGCCTAGGCTATAAGAAGATTGCCAAGACCCTGAAACGGAGCTGCAGCACGGAGGCCAAGACCATACAGCAGTTTAACAGGACAGGTTCCACTCAGAACAGGCCTCGCCATGGTCCACCAAAGAAGTTGAGGTCATGTGCTCAGCGTCATATCCAGAGGTTGTCTTTGGGAAATAGACGTATGAGTGCTGCCATCATTGCTGCAGAGGTTGAAGGAGTGGGGGGTCAGCCTGTCAGTGCTCAGACCATACGCCGCACACTGCATCAAATTGTTCTGCATGGCTGTCATCCCAGAAGGAAGCCTCTTCTAAAGATGATGCACAAGAAAGCCCGCAAACAGTTTGCTGAAGACAAGCAGACTAAGGACATGGATTACTGGAACCATGTCCTGTGGTCTGATGAGACCAAGATAAACTTATTTGGTTCAGATGGTGACAAGCGTGTGTGGGGGCAACCAGGTGAGGAGTACAAAGACAAGTGTGTCTTGTCTACAGTCAAGCATGGTGGTGGGAGTGTCATGGTCTGGGGCTGCATGAGTGCTGCCGGCACTGGGGAGCTACAGATCATTGAGGGAACCATGAATGCCAACATGTACTGTGACATACTGAAGCAGAGCATGATCCCCTCCCTTCAGAGACTGGGCCGCAGGGCAGTATTCCAACATAAGGCCCCAAACACACCTCCAAGACGACCACTGCCTTGCTAAAGAAGCTGAGGGTAAAGGTGATGGACTGGCCAAGCATGTCTCCAGATCTAAATTGCGCATCTCTGGGGCATCCTCAAACAAAAGGTGGAGATGCGCAAGGTCTATAACATCCACCAGCTCTGTGATGTTGTCATGGAGGAGGGGAAGAGGACTCCAGTGGTAACCTGTGAAGCTCTGGTGAACTCCATGCCCAAGAGGGTTAAGGCAGTGCTGGAAAATAATGGTGGCCACACAAAATATTGACACTTTGGGCCCAATTTGGACATTTTCACTTAGGGGTGTCCTCACTTTTGTTGCCAACGATTTAGACATTAATGGCTGTGTGTTGAGTTATTTTGAGAGGACAGCAAATTTACACTGTTATACAAGCTGTACACTCACTACTTTACATTGTAGCAAAGTGTCATCATATGAAAAGTTAAAATAAAATATTTATAAAAATGTGAGGGGTGTACTCACTTTTGTGAGATACTGTAAAAAAAATAATAATTATATAATATATATATCCCTTTCCTGTTTTATACAGTTCAACTACCTTTTCTTGCAGAACCTTTGACAATTATTTTGCTTTTCTCATGACTCAAAATCCAAAATCGTCAGTGCAGCACTGGATGAAAGATGCAAAGGTCTGTCTGGAGTCCAGGAACTCATTGACCTTTTATACACACACACTAATTACAAGCAAACAGATCACAGGTGAGGATGGTTACCTTTAATAGCCATTCAAACCCCTTTGTGTCAACTTGTGTGCATGTTATCAGGCCACAATCACCAGGGTATGTAAACTTTTGATCAGGGCCATTTGGGTAGTTTCTGTTGTGATTATGATTTAAAAAGAGTAAACACAGTTGATTTGATCATAAATGGCTTCATCCAAACACTAACCATGAGTGAAAGAAAAGTTTTTGTGTTATCATTCATATTCTCTGAAAAATGGGCAAGAAATCGTAAATTCTGCCAGGGTATGTGAACTTATGAGCACAAGTAAGAGTGTGTGTGTAATATATATATATATATATATATATATATATACACATATACATATACATATACACATACATATACACACACACACACACACACAGGGTTATGGCTGAATCTATCTGACATAACTCTGTTGTTTTTTTTTTTGTTTATTCCAAGCCGGGGATTTTCTTTTTCACTAAAAACCATCCGAGCCACGTATTAGCCGCTGGAAGGCTTTTGGAAGCGACGGAAGGCGAGTGGTTCCCACACCTTTCTGTAAATGCGTCGGTTAAGGCAGCCAGATTTAGCCAGTGATTGGATGGGGGGGGGCTGAAGGAGAGATCAGAGTCTAGGATTACACCCAGCACCCTGGCATGAGCGGAGGGACCAATGGTTTTGCCGTTGATTTCAATGGTAAAGTCATGAGTGGGAATCGGGGAGGAGGAAATATTACAAGATCAGTTTTAGAAAGATTGACTTTGAGTAAGTGTTGTGACATCCATACTGGTTATCAACTGACCCAGGGAGGGGGAGGGGGGGTAGAGAGAGTATAGGAGGGGCCCAAGGAACATTTGGGTTTATGAGATTTGGAAATCATTGCATTTGGTTTTATGTAGATTTTACACAGCGTCCCAATTTTTTTGGAAATGGGGTTGTAAAAGGATGTCTGGAAACAGAACACAGAGAAGAAAACATCTAAGTAAAGACTTGTTCACACAGAAATCCTGAAGAATACACCCACGTGAAAGGCTGCCTTTACCCATGCTGGATTCAAAGGCGTTCTGTGCAGCCCGGCTATTCAAATCAATGACAGGCGGCCGGCTGGATGGATCTCCAAGTGCGTCCCAGAATGTACATCTGTTGTGGGATTGATGCATAGATCAGAAAGCAGACAGACTGCACCCTGATCCATGCATCAGACCAGCAAGGATGTATACTCCAGGATACACTGCCGGTCTGTGAAGCAAGACACCCGTCAATGATATGAACAGGTCACCAGCATGGAACACCTGAGCATCCTGTAGGTGAAGACGGACCTTCACACAGGTGTATCAGTATGTCCATGTGAAAGTACGCCCTTACAGAGAACATCCTCAATGATGTCATCGACTAACCAGAACTTTCTCTAGAGAAGACAAGGCCTCTTTATTCTCCGTTGTTTGGTGTTTCTTGGAAGGCTCTTCGGGTATTTGGGTTGACCAATCATAAGTCCAGAGCCCCGGTCTGACCTTCAGATCTCTCTGGTGAGAATCCGGGGTGAAGACCCCAATGAGGCGCCCGCTAGAATCAAATATCTCCTCCTGTTTGTTACATCTCTCCATTAGACTTGTGTTCAGGGACATTGGACGCGTCTTATCATTGTCCGCCTTTGTCTGCGTTGCTGCGTCTTTTCTCAGGAAGCCGAGCTTGGACGTGCCAACATTTTCAAATCCCGTGGGGTACGCCCCTATGACATCCAGGCCCATGTGGGCTTTTCTGGCTTGTGGAGAGAAGGTCTTCCAGTCTGGGGACGGCTTGGGATAGACCCCAGGGAAGACTGTTGGTACGGCGTCGTGTTTCAGTACCAACCGGCAGCCCACTGTGGTGTAGCAGCCCGGATCGAAATGGGCTGAGCAGATTCGGTATTTACCTGTCTTTGCCGCGTCCAAAATTTTGGCAGCGAACGCGTCTATATCGTCAAAGTTCTGACCTGTTTGGTGAAGCCAAAGCTTAATCCGGCCGAGCTCCCGTGGGAAAACGTGCATGGTGAGCAGGGGGTTGGAGGACTTCATGCTAGTGTGGTGCTTACAGCCCTTCACAATGCAGCTCGGCATGGCGGCGGCCTGGGAGAGAGAACATAAAATACACCTTATAACAGTTCATGAATCAAGTTTTTCTTCATTTTTGTTGTAACATTTTGCAAATTTACATGTTCTTAATAGATTTAGGCCAAAATGTATTTTGCTACATATCTTTGGTAAAAATAACCCAAATCAATGTATATTATTTAATCTGTAGGAAAGTTATAGCATCTACAAACCACGATATATATATATATATATATATATATATATATATATATATATATATATATATATATATATATATATATATATATATATATATATATATATATATATATATATATATATATATATATATTTGAAAATTGATCAATCCTGGATGTATTGATCTCATTTCTTGAGGCCCTAAAATGCCAGAACAGTACAAATATCCCCCAAATTACCCTTTTTGGAAAGCACACAGTCCAATGTAAATGTATTTAGTAAGAGGCACGGAGAGTTTTATGAAGTTGTAATTTTTTTGGAAAACAAAGAAATGAAATAAAAATATCATTTTTTGTTGTTGTCAATGTTAAAGTTGTCAATATAACAGGCTATTTATCACACACAGCATAGGCACACTCACAATTATAACCCAAAAAACATTCTGCTACACCTTCTGAGGACAAAACGTGTGTGGAGACTTTTTTAATAGCCTAGATGCATAGAGTGGCCCAAAATCCAAGGAGAGCCTTTGAGCATTCAAGGAGCATACAATATGATTTTAATTTCCTGATTATTTATCATAATTCTTGAGTCCCTGAAGTGCCAGGACAGGAGAAACACCCACAATATGACCTCATTTTGGAAAGTCAACACCCCAAGGTACCTTCTGAAAGGCATAATGAGTCTTTTGAAAATGTAATTTTTGGAAAGTGCAGGAAAGAAAATTAAAAATTGATTTTTTTTTTTTTTTACACAAAGTTGTCAATATTTTATGCTATTTCTAACACACATCATAGGCATACTTATACATACATACTTATACATACAGACCTTTCACGCGAGAGGTCTGATCAGGTTCGTCTTTCCATTTTTCAGGCGGACACGATCGGACCCTCCATTCTCCTCTATGGGCAGTCAGATGTAAACGGACTTGTGTCCATTTACACCCGGCTACCTCCGATCCGATTTAAACAAACAGAAAGGGATCAATTCCCCTCCGTCTTGCCAGCCAGATTTACATCCAACTGTCCTTAGAGCAGAGCGGGCTGTGCCTGTGTCTGCTTTGCATAAGCTGAGTCATCTGTCAGATCTGTCATCCAGCCTCTCCGCTCAGCTCAACAGGTGGACCCCCTTCTGAGAAAAACTGAATCTGGCCCGTATTAAAGAGGCCTTAGAGTTATACCCCAAAAAGACGATACCACATGTGAGACTTTTTCACAGCCTAGTCACACAGAGAGGCCCAAAATCCACGGAGCACCTTCAGGCATTCTAGGGGCATAAATTATGCATCTAATTTCCTGACTACCTGTCACATTTTTGGAGGCCCTGAAGCACCAGGACAGTAGAAGCACCCACAAAATGACCCCATTTTGGAAAGCAAACACTCCATGGTGGTTTCTAAGAGGAATGGCAAGTCTTTTGAAAACTTAAGTTTTTACCACAAGATTTTGGAAAATGCTAATTTTTTTTCTTTACACAAAGTCAGTTTAATAAGATATTGATCACAACATGGACATGCAATCGGGGACACTGTGATTGGTGCAGGGGTGATCTGGGACACTGCGATTGGTGCAGGGGTGATCAGGGACACTGCGATTGGTGCAGGGGTGATCGGGGACATTGCAATAGGAGCGGGGGGTGATCAGGACACTGCAATTGCTGCGGGGGGTGATCGGGGACGCTGCGATTGCTGCGGGGGGTGATCGGGGATGCTGCGATTGCTGCGGGGGGTGATCGGGGATGCTGCGATTGCTGCGGGGGGTGATCGGGGATGCTGCGATTGCTGCGGGGGGTGATCGGGGACGCTGCGATTGCTGCGGGGGGTGATCGGGGACGCTGCGATTGCTGCGGGGGGTGTTCGGGGATGCTGCGATTGCTGCGGGGGGGTGATCGGGGACGCTGCGATTGCTGCGGGGGGTGATCGGGGACGCTGCGATTGCTGCGGGGGGGTGATCGGGGACACTGCGATTGCTGGGGGGGGTGATCGGGGACACTGCGATTGCTGCGGGGGCGGATCGGGGACACTGCGATTGCTGCGGGGGCGGATCGGGGACACTGCGATTGCTGCGGGGGCGGATCGGGGACACTGCGATTGCTGCGGGGGCGGATCGGGGACACTGCGATTGCTGCGGGGGCGGATCGGGGACACTGCGATTGCTGCGGGGGTGATCGGGGACACTGCGATTTGTGCAGGGGTTATCGGGGACACTGCGACTGGTGCAGGGGTGATCGGGGACACTGTGACTGGTGCAGGGGTGATCGGGGACACTGCGACTGGTGCAGGGGTGATCGGGGACACTGCGACTGGTGCAGGGGTGATCGGGGACACTGCGATTGGTGCAGGGGTGATCGGGGACACTGCGATTGCTGCGGGGGTGATCGGGGACACTGCGATTGCTGCGGGGGGGTGATCGGGGACACTGCGATTGCTGCGGGGGGTGATCGGGGACACTGCGATTGCTGCGGGGGGTGATCGGGGACACTGTGATTGCTGCGGGGGTGATCGGGGACACTGCGATTGCTGCGGGGGGTGATCGGGGACACTGCGATTGCTGCGGGGGGTGATCGGGGACACTGTGATTGCTGCGGGGGTAATCAGGGACAACTGGTGTGGCAGTGATTGGAGACAACAGCTGGCGGAAATGACATACAATGTTATCAGAGCAGCCATTGTACATGATCACCACCACAGCAGTACTATATTATGCAACCATATCTTATTACTGTGATTGGTCACAGCGATCACATGATACAGGGGCCCAAAACTGTGATTGGCTCTGTTGACGCGAGGCGCACTAGCGGGAGAATAAAAACAGGTACGTCCTCCCAGAACGGGCGGGAAGTAGTTATGTACAGGCATGGGGCTGATTAACCTGTCATAAATTTGTAGATCCTTTGGCAGGTTTTTCTGTCAGGCTTCAGGAGGTACATAGATAGATACACTGATAGCAAGACATTATTCAACTTTAGCTGCAGTTTGTTTCTATCTACAGACCCCTATTATCTGCATTGGAAGTTTCTTTTAGTAAAAGTGAACTAACTCTTTAGGACTGAACCTTAGTGTCTCTGGCTGTCCAGTACTACAAATCCCAGCATACCCTGCGCCCATAAGGCATGCTGGGATTTCTAGTTCTTCCCCATCCCCCCATTGTACCTCCTTCCTCCTACATCCATAACATTCTCTGCCTACAAAATGCTGAACACCACAAGGAGTCTCACTCCTCCCGCCCCCAACATACTAAACCACAAGGACCCCCTGACAGCCGACACATGACTGGTGACAACAATGAGCACAGACCTGCAGCATCCAGGACAGGACCGGAAGTACCTCTGTTATCACAGCACAGGAAGTCAGGGCTGGCCGCACAGCATGCTGGGAGATGGAGCAAGGCAGCCTAGACCCCCCTATAAATGGGAACAACGTCCGATAATCCCAGCATGATAGAGAAAGAGGAAAGTCCGAGTGTCTCCAACACGGCTGAGATTTTGGTCTCCAAGAAAATGGCCGAACAATGCGGACCGATGTAATAGTCACTTGAGGACACCAGAGGGCGCTGTGGTAGAAGATACCGGTAGTAAGGACTAAGGACAGCAAGTGGCGCTCTTGCGCTCTTGTCATTTTAATTACACTGAGAAAAGTTACACGGAATAAAGCAGCAGGTGGCGCTGTTGTGCCATGTCATTGTAGTTACACGGAATAAAGCAGCAGGTGGCGCTGTTGTGTCGTGTCATTGTAGTTACATGGAGGAAAGTAGCAGGTGGCGCTGTTGTGCCATGTCATTGTAGTTACACGGAATAAAGCAGCAGGTGGCGCTGTTGTGTCGTGTCATTGTAGTTACACGGAGGAAAGCAGCAAGTGGCGCTGTTGTGCCATATGTCATTGTAGTTACACGGAATAAAACAGCAGGTGGCGCTGTTGTGCCATATCATTGTAGTTACACGAAATAAAGCAGTAGGTGGCGCTGTTGTGCAATGTCATTGTAGTTACACGGAATACAGCAGCAGATGGCGCTGTTGTGCAATGTAATTGTAGTTACACGGAATACAGCAGCAGATGGCGCTGTTGTGCAATGTCATTGTAGTTACACGGAATACAGCAGCAGATGGCGCTGTTGTGCAATGTCATTGTAGTTACACGGAATACAGCAGCAGATGGCGCTGTTGTGCAATGTAATTGTAGTTACATGGCGCTGTGGCAAGTGGCGCTGTTGTGCCATATGTCATTGTAGTTACACGAAATAAAACAGCAGGTGGCGCTGTTGTGCAATGTCATTGTAGTTACACGGAATACAGCAGCAGATGGCGCTGTTGTGCAATGTAATTGTAGTTACACGGAATACAGCAGCAGATGGCGCTGTTGTGCAATGTAATTGTAGTTACATGGAGGAAAGCAGCAGGTGGCGCCGTTGTACATGTTATTGTAGTTACACGGAGGAAAGCAGTAGGTGGCGCTTTTGTGCATGTTATTGTAGTTACACGGAGAAAAGCAGCAGGTGGCGCTGTTGTATCATGTCATTGTAGTTACAGGGAGAAAAGCAGCAGGTGGCGCTGTTGTATCATGTCATTGTAGTTACAAGAAGGAAAACAGCAGGTGGCGCTGCTGCAAATCGCATAAAAAATATACTGTATACAGAGCTGCTTTTCTAATCTGTACTTCCAACATAAGGACACCAGATGTCGCTGTTGCAGTATTTTTCTGCTAGTGTATTGCAGCCACTACTAATAGAGAAACACCATTAGGGTCACCATCTAAAAATGATTTAAATGATTAATTTAATATGTTAAATTGATAAATCTGGATATAAAATTTTAAAAACACATTTTTGTGCTTCTACACACTGTACATTTTTTTTTCTGTGATTATATATTTGCGACAGATTACAGGGACCCGGCCCAGAATGTCCTAGCTCAGCGTTTCTCTAAATTGTTTAAGTTGGGGCGCCCTTGAAAAGTATTTTCAGTCTCAAGGCGCCACCCCCCCCCCCATATTGTGTTCTTTAAGATGCACGTCTACGAGTCTTTTAAAACTATCAATACTCCCTTGCTGACACCACCGATTGTGGAAGAGTGTTCCACATCCTTATTGCCCCGGCAAGTGAAAAAAACCCCCTACCCAGCTTAAGGTTAAACAGCTTCTCCTCCAATCTCATTGTGTGGCCCCGTGTCCTCTTACACTCCCTGGGACTGAATAGTTTTCTTCCTACGCTGGGATCACCATTGAGGTATTTGTATATCTCTATCATGTCCCCTCTCAAGCGTCTCTTCTTAGTGCTTGTAGTCGTTCCTCGTGGTTGAGGTCCTCCAGTCCCTTATTAGTTTTGTTGCCCTTCTCTGGACTCTCTCCAGCTCCAGCACATTCCTTCCTGAGGACTGGTGACCAGAACTGGACGGAATACTCCAGATGTGGCCGATTCAGAGTTTTATAGAGTGGCAAAATTATAATTATATCTCTGGTGCAAATTATTTACTCCTTTATGCATGTTAATAGTCTGCTGGCTTTGCTCTTTAGGGGTGCCATTAATTCTTAATGGTACCCCACACATTGATAAACATGGGGTGTTTTTGGCATGGCACAATTTTTAAAAAAAGGCCAGAGACTTCTTTCCCAGCATCTCTGCAGGTAGGGCAGGTCATTGAAATGAATGGGCTGCCCTGCACCCAGCAAAAAGTCACACAGATGTGAACCAAGGGCTTATTCACCTTAGGTTGGGGGGTAAAACCACACAGTTGAGCTGTATTTACCACCCCCAACTTCTCCCCCTTTAGCTGCAGAGGCAGCAGCTGGGGGTGTACAGATGCTGCGGCTGGAAATATACTTTCAGGTGAATGGAGCAGAACTGCAACCACCCCACAATTGTGTGTAATGTACATGGTTGTGATGTGGTGATGCTGTATTTAGGGGGTTAAAACAGGTGGCGAGGAGGCAACATTGCCTCCCACCTCTTGTCAAATGTCCCTGAAAAGGAATCTGAGCATGGATTGCTTATCATAGGAGCGTCAGTCCTTGCTGCTATTATAAACGAGCCCCCGAAAAAAAAAGCAGTTCTGGTAGTACAGGAATAGGGGTTCAGGATTAAAAGTAACGTACATAACACACCTGTACCTGTAGAATTGAACCACAAAGCCTTGCATGCCTGTAGTGAATACCCCCAGCTGGCAAGGCAAGGGACTCGACCCCAACCAGTGGCGATAGGGAAGATGCTGAGGACAATGTAGACCCTATTATTCAATAACGAATGGGCTTCCAGGTTGCAGACATCGGCACCTTCAGACAGAATGGAACAAATGTCCACAAAACTGGATTGTGAGCCAAGGTCACCAGCAGGACTGCTCCTTTGGGTTTGGATAGACATGTAGTTCTTGTATCAGTTAGGGGGTCAGGTGGTCAAAGGTGCCCAAAGTCACTGTAAGTGGGCAGCAGGAATGGACTGAAGATTGGAGTTCCGTGTGGCTCTTGGCAATGCAGCAGTGGGGAGATGATATCAGCACCCAGTTCCTCAGCCTTAAAAACCCAACTCCAGGAATAAGACAAAATCTACCCTTCCAGTACAAGTCTATAGGGGGAGCTGAAGAAGCCGTTTTGCTTACTCTGCAAAACTGGCAGAATTTTATTTGTGCCCTGCAATCCGAACAAATGAAGTCATTTCTGCTGCTCAGCCTCATTGGCTTACTCATAAAGTAATTAATAATCAGTTAATCAGACACGGGGCAAGCGCTGAGGCAATGCCAATGGCTTTGGACCTGAAATGTGTTTACTTGTTACCAGAACAAAGTCCGGAAAGTGCCTTATGTAAAACCCAGTTCCTAAAAGTCTCTTCCAGGCTAGTCCTCCAACATTCAGTCCAGCAGGGTCGGACATGGCACTACAGAAACAGGTTGAGAAAAGGCTGCAATCATAGAGACCAGCTTTAGAAACCATGTAGAGAAGTCTTGATTGAAGAAAAAAAATGCTAGCAAGAAAATAGATTGGTCTTTTAACAGCAGAGCTGAAAAAAGGAGTCCAGCCACGATTGGGCCAGTTCAGGCCTCAGTTTTTTTTTTTTCTTGTCAGCGTCCAATCCTCCTGTAGGTGGCAGTATAACTTAAATGTTAAAGGGAGGTTGATTTACTAAAGGCAAACACAGTGGAACCTCGGAGTAACGCGGTTTACGAGCGTTTCACAATATGAGCAGGATTCAACCCTCTGGGGTGTGCAGTACCGCATTTGGTCAGAGGTGCGGGGGGCGCCGGTGATGCTCAGAGACCTTCAGAACCGATCCGAGACACTCCGTTTGAGTGTCTCCGAGCGTCTCAGAGCTTCTCCGATGCCCCCCCCACCTCTGGCCACATGCGGTATTCCTCACATGCACTGATTCCTATGGGGAAACTCACTTTGATATATGAGTGCTTTGGATTACAAGCATTCTTTTGGAACGGATTATGCTCATAATCCGTGGTACTACTGTATACTGTGCACTGTTGCTCCAGATCTGAGGGGAGGAAGCTCTGCTGATTTCTATCATCCAATGTGCAAGCAAAAATGCTGTTTTTTTTATTTTCCTTGCATGTTCCCCTCAGATCTAAAGCAACTGTACTTGCAGTGCGCAGACAATTTGCCTTTAGTAAATCAACCCCTTTGTGTCCCACACTGGACTAGAAAGAAAAGCCGTTATCGAGAATGAGGTGGAGGAATCTAGAACAGGGTTCAACCCTCAGACTAATGGTCAGCCAAAGGAGGGATCGACAGAGAGAAACAGAGCTGGAGGGGCAAGAAGATACTGTAGATAGAAGACTTGGTGATAGGTTTAAAGAATAGGCTGTCAGGGCTGGGCTCAGCCCTTCCTTCTCTGAGCTGGCCGCTCAGCTGTCGGCTAATTGCCAGCTCTTATCTTTCCACAGTTACTCAGCTGTTGATGATATCCTGCTCGTCAGTCCTGCCTACGTAAGCCGTCCAGTCCAGAGGCTTTCTGCCTTCACCTTGGTCACATCTCCTGCGTTCCTGTTTAAAGACTTGCCTTGTTGACATCCCTTCTGGCTCCAGATCCTGCTTGCTGTTCCACTAATTTGATCCCTGACTTCTGGCTTGGCTGACTATCCGTTCCGGTTACTGAACTTTGGCTATGTTTTGACTACGTTTGTTCTTTTTACTTTTATTATGAAACAAAAAAGATTTAACTGTACTTCTGTCTCGGTCGGATTTCAAGGTTTCTGACAGAGGCTCCGAGAGATGGCAGCGCATACTCGCGGCATTCTGCACTCTTCACCACCAAGGCCACATGGGCAAAGTTCTACCACAGTGGAAGATTGTCCACTCGTGATGGTGATCTGGGAACACCGATTAATGATGCATATTAGTGTGCAGGCCAGGGCAGTGCCAAGGGGTAAATAGAAGAGATGGCTGCCTTGGAGTCTTTAGTGAGGGGGGGTTGGCCGCACAAAGTGGGCAAGAACTGCAACCTATGCTGCTGAAGTAGTCCACAGCTCATGAGGGAATCCACTTTGGCCTTGTTAAAAAAATCTTCTTCGGGCAATTATAGGTGTTCTTAGTTCCAGAGGTGCGGGTTTAGAAGCACTGTAAAAAGCCTGCTGACTCCGGCTGCAATGAAATGACTCAGACACCATACAGTAACCTGTTTTGCATGGGTGCTCTTCCTGAAACCTGAAGATACACAGATGGTCCAAGATGTAGAAAAACATTTTATTTTAATACAAAAACGAACAAGTCTTCATAAAGAACGATGTTAGAAAAAATAGTAGAAAATAGATTAACGTATCTGCTACCAACAAGCCGTCTACCTTACATAAAGATGAAATTCCGGAACTGGAGCTGAAATCTACAAACAGACACGGCCGAACAAGGAAACGTTTTATCACAAAAGGAACATTCCACCGAAAAGTGACATCCATTGTAGGTGGAGTTTGGTGGGCTTGGAGTCACTTATACCTTTGGGGAGTCCTCCCCCCTACATTTCCAGGCTCTGTTCAGTTCTGACATTTATCAGTAGACCCATTGTGTAGGGCGGAGGTCCCCCCCCCCTTTTGAACACTGAACACAAATTCCCCAAGAAAAATAATTCTGAATTTCAAACTTTAAAGGGTAACTCCAGCCTTGTCCTCCACATTCGGTCTGTCGTCAGCCCCCCCCCCCCCCCAGTTAAAACTTGTGAAATACTTTGGAAATAGGATTCCTTCCCCCCCCCCCCCCCCCCCCCCGTAAATGGGTAAATGGTTCACTGCCCAATTGTGCCTGTGGTGGGATACTGGCACAATGTGCTGCACATCTAGGGGGTGCAATGTTAGCTAATACAACACTGACTGATTATGTGTTTGCAGTAAAAGCAGCCACTTTCAGTGATAGAAGTGCAGCCACGTGGCCTAGTTCAGTGTTTACTGGACAGAAGCAATAAAGGCTGATCTGGTCTCTGAACTGTATAGTAAAAAAAGATTCCGGGAACACCTCATGTCAGCCCATTTACTGGTCAGATCTGCATCCTGAGCTGTACAAGACCACCCTTTACTCGTAAATAAAATGGTGGTCTTCCCCCACCCCGATTTATATCCTCACTGCTGGACACTCCTTTTACAGCTTTCCCTACTTGCCTGCCAGATTCAACCTCTCCTGGTGAAAGGCCTCCTATGTTAGATGGTGGGTTCCCTCTGGGGCAGGGATGTGTCTATACCTGGCATATATTTTGCTGGTTAGGTTAATGGGCTCATAGGTATTTGATCTACACTATATTACCAAAAGTATTGGGACGCCTACCTTTACACGCACATGAACTTTAATGGCAACCCAGTCTTAGTCCGTAGGGTTCAATATTGACTTGCTCCACCCTTTGCAGCTATAACAGCTTCAACTCTTCTGGGAAGGCCGTCCACAAGGTTTAGGAGTGTGTCTATGGGAATGTTTGACCATTCTTCCAGAAGCGCATTTGTGAGATCAGGCACTGATGTGAACAAGAAGGCCTGGCTCGCAGACTCCGCTCTAATTCATCCCAAAGGCGTTCTATCAGGTTGAGGTCAGGAGTCTGTGCAAGCCAGTCAAGTTCCACCACCCTAAACTCGCTCATCCATGTCTTTATGGACCTTGCTTTGTGCACTAGTGCGCAGTCATGTTGGAACAGGAAGGGGCCATCCCCAAACTGTTCCCACAAAGTTGGGAGCATGAAATTGTCCAAAATGTCTTGGTATGCTGGCGCCTTAAGAGTTACCTTCACTGGAACTAAGGGGACAACCCAACCCCAGAAAAAAAAAACCCACTATAATCCCCTCTCCACCAAATGATTTGGACCAGTGCACAAAGCAAGGTCCATAAAGACATGGATGAGCGCGTTTGGGGTGGAGGAACTTGACTGGCCTGCACAGAGTTGATTAGAGATGAATTAGAGTGGAGACTGCGAGCCAGGCCTTCTCGTTCAACATCAGTGCCTGACCTCACAAATGCTCTTCTGGAAGAATGGTCAAACATTCCCATAGACACACTCCTAAACCTTGTGGACGGCCTTCCCAGAAGAGTTGAAGCTGTTATAGCTGCAAAGGGTGGGCCAACTCAATATTGAACCTTACGGACTAAGACTGGGATGCCATTAAAGTTCATTCCATTGTTGCCTTGGTGGGATGTTTTGGGTCATTCTCATGCTGAAAGACCCATCCACGACCGATCTTCAGTGCTCTGGCTGAGGGAAGAAGGTTCTCATCCAGGATTTTACAATACATGGCCACATCCATTGGCCCCCCCCCCCCATGCGGCAAAGTCAGCCTGTACTTTAAGCAGAGAAACAGCTCCAAAGCATCATGCTTCCACCTCCGTGCTTGACTGTAGGGATGGTGTTCTTAGGGTCATAGTCAGCATTTTTCTTCCTCCAACCACAGCGAGTCCCACTCCTCAAGAAGACACATGTACAGACCCTTCTGAAGTTTGCCAATGAACATCTAAATGATTCAGAGAAGGATTGGGAGGAAGTACTGTGGTCAGCTGAGACCATAACTTAGCTCTTTGACATTAACTCAACTCGTCGGTTTTGGAGGAAGAAAAATGCTGACTATGACCCTAAGAACACCAACCCTACAGTCAAGCAAGCAGCATTTTTCTTTTCGTAACGGATCTTTCCTGGTGGACTCTCAGGTCAGCCAAGTCATCCCTGCCTATTGCTGTTGCGAGTAATTAGTGACTGAATGTAGGGGTGGGTGCAGGGATTACCGCCGTTTTATGTACTAGTAGGTAGTTGTCCTGTAGGAGTCAAGTGGCAGATCTGATCCATCAGTGGGCTGAAATGTGAAGCTGCCATGAAAGAAAAAATGATGGTAAGCAACTAAACAATTTTCCATAATCTCAACAAAACTGGAGTTGAACTTTAAAGCTTAACAGTCCTCCACTGCGGAGGAGCCGACATTCCTGTGTGGTCGGTCCCACGTGTTCACCACCAACAAAACTTCTAAGGTTTGGCACAATTGTTGATAAGGTGTTTGTTGAAGCTGCGCTGGGTGTAGCACTTGTTGCAGTCCGGGCAATAGCGCATCTTCTCGTGCTTCGCCAGTGCCGATCGCGTATCGAGCATTTTGCTGCACTTCTGGCACTGGTGCGGTGTTACTCCAACGTGCCTCCGCTGGTGAATGACCAGGCTGCACCTATGCTTGAACTCTTTGCCACACTCGTCGCAGGTGAAAAGCCTTTCACCAGAATGAGCGCGCATGTGGATGAAGTACTGTGACTGGTAGTTGTACTGAATCCCGCAAATGTCGCAGCAGTAGCGCAGCTTTCCGTGCCTCTTCGACTGGTGCGCCTGGAGCCCGGCGGCAGAGTCAAAGACTCTCCCACACTCTTCACAGTCGAAGTCTTCCTCAGGTTCATCCTCGATGTGAGTCGCCTGGTGCACCTCCAGATCCCCCGGGCTGGGGAAGCAGTCGTCGCAGATGTCACACCAGTGCATTTCCTGCAATTCCACCTCCTTCTGTTGCTTCCTCTTCTTCTTCATGTTCTCTATAGACTCCATCTCTTCGTTTGGGACGACAAACATGAGGCTCGGCATGTCTCCGGTTTTCCAGGAAAGGTACGGCTTTTGGAAGTTTTTCACCGGCTTTCTCTTGCGCGCTCTCCTGGACTTTGAGGGTTCAGAGCTGTCATTGTGTGTCATACCAGAGTTCTGCGATCCGTCTGCTGCCTCCACACCTAAGGCGAAGAAACAGAAGCGTCAGGAAAATGTAGAGGGGGGTACAAGATCAAACAATGAAAGGCACAGATTCAAGAAGCAGACATGCCCACAAACATGTGAGTAGCTCGATGAAGTCTGCTTATTATGTGGCTCTCAGATTAACCACTGAAGCATTGTAAACTGTGTTTACGATGCTTCAGTTTATGAATGGAGAGGAGCTGCTGTCTCCTGACCATTCATGTTCAGTGCAGCTGAGACTGCTGAGAAAGGGACTGGGGAATCTCTATGCTCAGTCCCTTTCCATGTCTCAAAGGGGTCACCAAAGCCCTCCTACCCTCCCACGAGGGTTTAAAAAAAAAAAAAGAAACATTGTAATAAATAATTATTTAGAATAAAATTGTAAAAATAATAATAAAAAAAAAACAAAACAAAAAACAAAACAAAAAACAAAAACAAAAAAAAAAAACAAAAAAAAAAAACACTGACACTGACTGTCCACTCCCCCCCCCCCCCCCAAAAGAAAGCATTCTAAAATAAATTAGTGTATATATTAGATAGAGATAGAGATAGATAGATAGATTATATATATATATATATAATCTATCTATCTATCTATGTATGTATGTATATATATGAAATTGTAAGAAATAAAACAAAAAATAAATAGTAACAAATTAAATTGTAAAAATGAATAAAAAAAAAAAAAAAAACTACTGACATAGTCCACGCCTTATCAGTGCCACCTATCAGTGCCCATCAGGGCTGCATATTAGTGCCACTGTCACATGACATAAAAAAAAAAAAAAAAAAAAAGTATCGGTATCGGCAAGTATTTGAAAAAAGTATTGGTACTTGTACTCGGTCTTCAATAAATGGTATCGGGACAACCTTAGCTAAAGGCAGACCAGGTCTGTTATGTCAGCGGGCTTTAGCCTGTCGTCTACTGAAAATGGGTCACAGAAGTACAGCCAAATGAGCTTTCCCTGTACTTCTCCTTTAATGAGATCTGGTATGCAGGGTTTGTTAGAAAGGTCCCAAGACTTGGAAATGCCCAATCTTTTTGGTATGTGTTATTGTGGATTGTGCAGCTCAACGAAAACTATGCATAAAAAAAAAAGAGACAGAATGGCACCTGCAGTGGTTAAGCTGGCCCTACGCTTCAGCAGGTACCAGACAAGATTTGATCCATCTATGGGCAGGCTGGTTGTACTGAGGTTGATCCATTGATCGACTTCATTACAGTCATCCTGTTGAGTTTTTTTTTTCGATCACTGCTGATAGCTATAGCCATCAGCGGTGATCATTGTCTTATGCCAGCAGGGAAGGCTCCCCGCTGGCAGTACACAATAACACCGCAGGAGGGATTCCCCCATCAACACTGTATTGAGTCATTTTCTTTCCTGCAGCTCATGGTCTATAGCAGGGGTAGGCAACCTGAGGCCCTCCAGCTGTTGTAGAACTACAAGTCCCATCATGCCTCTGGGAGTAATTATAACTGCCAGCCTTGCAATGCCTCATGGGAAATGGAGGGCCCCAGGTTGCCTACCCCTGGTCTAATGTATGACCTGCTTTACTTTTTTTTTTTTTTTTTCAGCCAGCAGGACTTAGTTTTTTTAAATTTTTTATAAGGAATCCCCCTGCTGGGACAGTGCAATTTAACAGTGGGACCTGCGCCTGTCAGAATACGCAACGGCTGCCGTTTGACAATATTTTTCCACTAATTAAAGTTGTTGTAAACCCTCGTTTTTTTAAAATAAAAATAACAAACATGCTTACACTTACCTGTTCTGTGCAATCGTTTTGCACAGAGCAGACCCTGATCCTCTTCTTCTGGGGAGCCCCACCGGTGCTCCTGGCCCCTCCTCTTCATCAGGTGCTTTTCCTAGGGGCACCCGTCCGGGCTTGCATCGGCGACGGTCTATTGATACAGACAGTGGAGCTCCCTCGACCCCCCCCCCCCTTGCTCCCGTGTCACTGAATTTGATTGGCCAATAGCTTCTGCTGCTATCAATCTGTCCAATGAGGAGAGAGAACCGCGTCTGGAGCTGCTGTGCTCCTGCACATTGCTGAATCGGATCAGGCTCAGGTAAGGCAAGAAGGAGGCTCTGGGGGGAGCTGGAGCACAGAAGTTTTTCCACCTTAGAATGCATTAGGGTGAAAAACCTGGAGGCTTTACAACCACTTTAATAAAACAATTGACTCCTGTTGAGCAGGGATATCCACATACTGATTGAAATTCGCCCCCCCAGTCGCTGCCAAACCAGCAACATTTTTGATCAATGTATGGACAGCTTTAGGTATTTGGTATTTTCTGCAGTAGTTTTGGATGCTCACCATCTCACGTGGTCAGAGCCACTGATAAGCGAATACAGCCAGCCCTCCTGCAGCGGTTCTGGGCCGCATCAGTTCAAAAGGGGGGGCCGAGCAGCAGGACCGGCTGTACTACCTTATTGCTGACACTTGTGACTTGTGAATCCCTCTGCAGTACTGCTGGCTTCTAATCCTCTTTCTCCCTCCAGCTGCGCTGCAGGGGGGGAATCAGTTCTAGTATCTGCACCCTCTTGCACCCGCTGCTAGGCCCCCCCGCGTGGCCCTTCTCCCCTGCAGCGGTGCCAGCTTCCCTCCTTCCCTGCTGGCAGCTGCTAAGGGCACACAGGGGGTTCATATTGACCGACCCTTCCTCTCCTAAATGAACACAATGAGTGATCGGTACGGTGTTTACTATGCTTCGGTTTGTGAATGAACAGGAAGCCTCAGAGGCTTCCTATTCATTCATCTGTGCAGCTGAGGCTGCAGCGAAAGGGACTGGTTGATGAATCTCAGTTCCTTTCTCTATCTCAAATGCGAGAGATCAGGGGTTTGTTTAGATATTTCACTAAAGTCCCAGAGCAGGGCAGTTAATAAAATGTAAAAACAATTAAATAAATAAGATTCCAAACAAAAAAAAAATGCAAAAAAAATAACATTCTAAAAAAAAAAATGTAAAAAAATAAATAGAAATAAATAAAATAATAATAAAAAAAAAATAATTAAAACAAAATTAGGGACTTATCCATGCATGTATGGTCGCGGTCTGCTAGTGCAGGGTTAAAGCAAATGCTCTCTGAAGAGCGATACCTGTGTAAGGGGTCATCCAAGGCTCTGCAGGGTAGAGCATATCTTCACTATCCTCCTTCAGATCTAAATAAAAAACAAAATCCTTTATCCCTGGAAATCCACATTATGCAGAAGGAAAATTGGAGCCATTGTTATATGCTGAAATCGTTCGCTTCCCGTTGTACTGGCAGGACCTACCGCCAAAGGGTTAATCTCCCCTATTTATCAAATGTTCAACGTGATCCCCATAGATGTAAATAACACTTATATGTTCAAATTGGAAAGGACTTTGTGGCTACAACTCAGTTTAGACGAGTGGGAAACATTTTGGCGTATCGCTAACGATTCTTCTATTATACAAAGAAAATGAATATAAAATATGATATTATTGGTACCAAACTCCTTCAGTCCTAGGCTTTACCACATATATTTTGGTCCTGTCCTAAAATACAACCTTTTTATATATAGTTTATGACACACCAAGTCCTCGTTCACATTGAGTGCGGATTTCAAAGCGGCATCTCGGTGCGACTTCGGGTGCAACTTTGAAGACATCTGTGCAGCTTCTATTGAAGCCGCACCCGAAATCGCCGAAAGTAGTGCATGTACTTCTTTTTCAAAATTGATGCGGCACCGCAAAAAGTCGGCGTCCCATCAATTTGAACACTGCCGTTGCCGGCAACAGAATGCGACTTGACATGCGATTTGACCTGATAAATCGCTCCAATGTGAAGGAGGGGCTAAAAGCTGAACTCCAACAAACCTCTGAGGGCTTCACAGAACAGCTGTATTAATACTGAGATTAAATTACACACAGGTGGGCTCTATTTCCTAATTAGGTGACTTCTGAAAGCAATTGGTTCCACTAGATTTTAGTTAGGGGTATCAGAGTAAAGGGGGCTGAATACAAATGTACCCCCCACACTTTTCACATATTTATTTGTAAAAAATGTTGAAAGCCATTTGTCATTTTCCTTCCACTTCACAATTATGTGCTACTTTGTGTTGGTCTATCACAAAAAATCCCAATAAAATACATTTACTTTTTTGGCTGTAACATGACAAAATGTGGAAAATTTCAAGGGGTATGAATACTTTTTCAAGGCACTGTAACTGTTTTAATTTACAAGGACACAACAGTGAGGGTTGGATACATAATAACTGAACCGCACCATTCACACCGGGCCCGGGTTCACACTTCTCCGACAGGAAAGTCGCACGACTTCCGATCCGACTTTGCCCTGCAACTTCAGTACAACTTTGATCCGACTTAATGTGACTTTTTACACTCTGTGGCATTGAAGTCGTGTCAAAGTCAGACCAAAGTAGTGCGGGAACCTTTTCTAAAGTCGGAGCGACTTGTGTAGCATCAGTTAAGTTCTCATTGGAAAACATTTCATTTGACATGTCACATGATTTGTGCTCTCACAGGTCACATTCCATGTCCCACCAGTGTGAACCCGGCCTTATTATGTGATGTAGATGTTGCGACCTGCTAGTTATGGTGGTGCATTCTGTAATCTGTGTAGCACTGTATATGTTGTGTTCTTTAATTCCTCTTGAAACTTACATAACAGATTTATACATTACTTACCATCAAAAGGGGATCTGCCATCCTCCTCCTCCGGAACAACTAAAAAAAAAAAAAAAGTAGAAACCTTGAACTGGATATTTCTTACCAGCACAACAAAATCACTACATGGTACAATTATATTAGACTTGAGATTTCCTGCAGTAGTTTGTGTCTCTGGCCCACCCACAATAATCAGATTTCCTGCAGTAGTTTGTGTCTCTGCCCCTCCCACAATGGTGACATTTCCTGCAGGAGTTTGTGTCTCTGCCCCTCCCACAATGGTGACATTTCCTGCAGGAGTTTGTGTCTCTGCCCCTCCCACAATAATGAGATTTCCTGCAGTAGTTTGTGTCCCTGCCCCTCCCACAATAATGAGATTTCCTGCAGTAGTTTGTGTCTCTGCCCCTCCCACAATGATGAGATTTCCTGCAGTAGTTTGTGTCTCTGCCCCTCCCACAATGGTGAGATTTCCCTCCAGTAGTTTGTGTCTCTGCCCCTCCCACAATGGTGAGATTTCCTGCAGTAGTTTGTGTCTCTGCCCCTCCCACAATGGTGAGATTTTCCTCCAGTAGTTTGTGTCTCTGCCCCTCCCACAAAGGTGAGATTTCCCTGCAGTAGTTTGTGTCTCTGCCCCTCCCACAATGGTGAGATTTCCTGCAGTAGTTTGTGTCTCTGCCCCTCCCACAATGGTGAGATTTCCCTGCAGTAGTTTGTGTCTCTGCCCCTCCCACAAAGGTGAGATTTTCTACAGTAGTTTGTGTCTCTGCCCCTCCCACAATGATGACATTTCCTGCAGTAGTTTGTGTCTCTGCCACCCCCCACAAAGGTGAGATTTTCCTCCAGTAGTTTGTGTCTCTGCCCCTCCCACAATGGTGAGATTTCCTGCAGTAGTTTGTGTCTCTGCCCCTCCCACAATAATCAGATTTTCTGCAGTAGTTTGTGTCTCTGCCCCTCCCACAATAATCAGATTTCCTGCAGTAGTTTGTGTCTCTGCCCCTCCCACAATGGTGAGATTTTCCTGCAGTAGTTTGTGTCTCTGCCCCTCCCACAATAATCAGATTTCCTGCAGTAGTTTGTGTCTCTGCCCCTCCCACAAAGGTGAGATTTCCCTCCAGTAGTTTGTGTCTCTGCCCCTCCCACAATGGTGACATTTCCTGCAGTAGTTTGTGTCTCTGCCACCCCCCACAAAGGTGAGATTTTCCTCCAGTAGTTTGTGTCTCTGCCCCTCCCACAATAATGAGATTTCCTGCAGTAGTTTGTGTCTCTGCCCCTCCCACAATGATGAGATTTCCTGCAGTAGTTTGTGTCTCTGCCCCTCCCACAATGGTGAGATTTCCCTCCAGTAGTTTGTGTCTCTGCCCCTCCCACAATGGTGAGATTTCCTGCAGTAGTTTGTGTCTCTGCCCCTCCCACAATGGTGAGATTTTCCTCCAGTAGTTTGTGTCTCTGCCCCTCCCACAAAGGTGAGATTTCCCTGCAGTAGTTTGTGTCTCTGCCCCTCCCACAATGGTGAGATTTCCCTGCAGTAGTTTGTGTCTCTGCCCCTCCCACAAAGGTGAGATTTTCTACAGTAGTTTGTGTCTCTGCCCCTCCCACAATGATGACATTTCCTGCAGTAGTTTGTGTCTCTGCCACCCCCCACAAAGGTGAGATTTTCCTCCGGTAGTTTGTGTCTCTGCCCCTCCCACAATAATGAGATTTCCTGCAGTAGTTTGTGTCTCTGCCCCTCCCACAATGGTGAGATTTCCTGCAGTAGTTTGTGTCTCTGCCCCTCCCACAATAATCAGATTTCCTGCAGTAGTTTGTGTCTCTGCCCCTCCCACAATGGTGAGATTTCCCTGCAGTAGTTTGTGTCTCTGCCCCTCCCACAATAATCAGATTTCCCTGCAGTAGTTTGTGTCTCTGCCCCTCCCACAAAGGTGAGATTTCCCTCCAGTAGTTTGTGTCTCTGCCCCTCCCACAATGGTGACATTTCCTGCAGTAGTTTGTGTCTCTGCCCCTCCCACAATGGTGAGATTTCCCCCCAGTAGTTTGTGTCTCTGCCCCTCCCACAATGGTGAGATTTCCTGCAGTAGTTTGTGTCTCTGCCCCTCCCACAATAATCAGATTTCCTGCAGTAGTTTGTGTCTCTGCCCCTCCCACAATGGTGAGATTTCCCTGCAGTAGTTTGTGTCTCTGCCCCTCCCACAATAATCAGATTTCCCTGCAGTAGTTTGTGTCTCTGCCCCTCCCACAAAGGTGAGATTTCCCTGCAGTAGTTTGTGTCTCTGCCCCTCCCACAATGGTGAGATTTCCCTCCAGTAGTTTGTGTCTCTGCAGAAAATAGAAATAAATTCCTGGAGTTTCACTTTAAACATTAAAAAACACAACAACAGTCATCTTCTCTGGGGACCTACCTAATTTCTTTGGCTTACTCTTCCTGCGGTTACCTCTTTTGCTGTAGGTAGAGGGTACAAGAATGCCGAATCCCGGGGGGAGGAAGGACACGGTGCTGTTTTCATATTGTGTTAGAACTGCCAATAGACAAAAGGGGAGAGATCAACAGGAGGAAAACCAAACTACAGATATATAAACATAGAGATGATTTCTGGGTATTTATTTTATTAATTGGAGCTCCGATAAATATGTGTGGCAGTAAAATGTAACATACAAAAGGTGCAGATAATCCCTTTTAGTTCTATAGATCTTCTGGTTTATGGAATCATCTCTGGAGATCCTTCAAGCTTGTCATTTGCTTTCTATCAAAAAGGGATAAAATGATTCTCCTACCTGAAAAGTGGTTGTATATACCTTCAATATACCCAGTGAAGTGACTGACCTCAAGTTATACACAGAGATTGAACAAATCCTCCTACATAAGTTGTACCTGTTTATCTGAAGTCTTCTCTTCTCTATATCCATCCAAAGTGCAGAATTTATAAAAGCTTGTCTGAGCTGTCAGGAAAACAAAGGGGCGGAGAGCTGAAATTACACTCTGTAGAGCTCAGCGAGGAGAGCTCTGAGAGCTGATTGGAGGGAAGGGACTTGCCCCCCCTTCACACAGCACGCAAGAACAGAGCTGATGCTGTCAATCACAGGCTGCGTGCTGGAGCTCCCTCCCCCGTCAACTTTTTTTCTCTCTCAAAAATTACACTATAGAGGGGTATGCTTTGTTCATATTTCATGTCTGAGGTTTACAACCACTTTAAAAAGGAAAAGTTTAATTTAAAGCAAAGTGCATTTACCTTTGTTGCCCCCCTTTTCCTGACCAAAACGAACCTACCCTCCCCCCCCTACAGATACATAGTTATCTCGATCCAATGGCTGCAGTTCTGCTGTTTATTCACATGCACAACATACGGCACAAATCTTCACTGTCCTGGCCACACATGCACATTACAGCTCAATAATGATGAGTGTGGGTAGGTCCTAGTCCAAATCCAACTGAGCATGCCCGTACCGACTGCAGGGCAAGGAATACCTTGGCTGCATATAATTGGTCCGGTACAGATGACAGCTCAGGATCCAAACATGTCTGAGCTTATACATGCAGACCCATAGACTTCTACGTGGCCCCCCCTCAGGCATCAAGACAAATTCCTATAGAAGTCTATGGGGCTGAAGTGTGAAGGCACAGCCAGGACAGTGAAGACTTGAACCCCTGAATGTATAGAAATGGAAATTCCCCTATTGTGGGACTTTGTAGGCACTTTAATCATATAACAAGTGAATTCATAGAAACAGGTTTAATGTATAAATCATCAGTAAAAAAAAAACGAAAACACAGTATATACATGGTATGAGCAGCTAAAAGTACACCAACAAAAGTACACCAACTGAAATACAAGATGATGCTACAAACTGGTATCCTCTGACCGACGCGTTTCAGACATTATACAGCTCCTTCATCAGGGGGTGTAGGAGGTATCATCAGTAAAAAAAAAAAACGAAAACACAGTATATATATGGTATGAGCAGCTAAAAGTACACCAACAAAGTACACCAACTGAAATACAAGATGCTACAAACTGGTATCCTCCGACCGACGCGTTTCAGAGACTATACAGCTCCTTCATCAGGGGGTGTAGGAGGTATCATTTGTAGTCACTCAAATGGTGTATTGATGAACATTCCATGTTTGGTTTAAAAACAAAGTCTCACCCAAATTAAATTCTTATAATTTTTTTGAGACAGATAAAGCTTTCTTTTGGTGGTATTTAATCACCACTGTTTTTTTTTTTTGCTATAAAAATTTAAAAAAAGAACAAAAATTTGGAAAAAGAAAACCTTTCTTAGTTCCCGTTATAAAATGTTGGAAAAAAGTAATTTTTCTTCTTCACTGATACGTGCTGATGAGGAGCCACTAATATGCAGCACTAATAGGTGTCACTGATGGGCACTGATGAGGAACCACTAATATGCAGCACTGATGGGCACTGATCGGCGGCACTAATATGCACAACTGATAGGTGGCACTGATGAGAAGCCACCAATATGCAGCACTGATAGGTGACACTGCTGGGCACTGACTGGCATCACTGCTGGGCACTGTTAGGGCTGCACTGATAATAAGGGCACTGATTATGTGTGCAGATCTCCCCTGTGAGGAAATGCAGCTGAACGGCTCTCCTCTCCTCACACTCTGTCAGTGTGAGGAGAGGAATGCCGATCACCAGTACTTCCTTGTTTACATGTGATCGGCTGTGATTGGGCACAGCTGATCACATGGGTAAAGAGCCTCGTCATTGGCTCTTTACCGAGATCGGTGATGCGCCGTGTCCCAGGGACAGAGCGCAACACCGATCGCCGCGCTGCACGCCCACAGCGAATGGGACAACGTCATATGACATCATCCCAGAACAAGAGAGCCGCCGCCGCCCATGATTTGCCAATACGGCGGGTAGGAGGTGGTTAAAGTACACTTATCCTTCAAAAATGGGAGCTGTCACTCAACACCAAAAAGGGATGAATAAACCACTTTAGCTCATCATCCCAGTATAACCACCAAAAGTCCAGCGATGTACGGGTGCGTCGCTGGTCGTTAAAGGAAAAAGTCTGATGACTTCCCACTGTGATTAAAGGAACAATATGAGAATTAATCTGTATATATAAGAAAAAAAACACATACAGGCATACCCCGCTTCATGTACCCTCATTTTATGTACCGTCAGTACGGGCACATTGGCGCCTATAGGAAATCTTGGTCAGCTTGACATGGCACTGCTCCCAATCTTTAACATTGGTGTCTATGGGAAATCTAGGTCAGCTTGACATGGCACTGCTCCCAATCTTTAACATTGGTGTCTATGGGAAATCTAGGTCAGCTTGACATGGCACTGCTCCCAATCTTTAACATTGGTGTCTATGGGAAATCTAGGTCAGCTTGACATGGCACTGCTCCCAATCTTTAACATTGGTGTCTATGGGAAATCCTGCTCAGCTGGACATGGCACTACTCCCAATCTTTAACACTGGTGTCTATGGGAAATCTAGGTCAGCTTGACATGGCACTGCTCCCAATCTTTAACATTGGTGTCTATGGGAAATCTAGGTCAGCTTGACATGGCACTGCTCCCAATCTTTAACATTGGTGTCTATGGGAAATCTAGGTCAGCTTGACATGGCACTGCTCCCAATCTTTAACATTGGTGTCTATGGGAAATCTAGGTCAGCTTGACATGGCACTGCTCCCAATCTTTAACATTGGTGTCTATGGGAAATCTAGGTCAGCTTGACATGGCACTGCTCCCAATCTTTAACATTGGTGTCTATGGGAAATCTAGGTCAGCTTGACATGGCACTGCTCCCAATCTTTAACATTGGCGTCTATGGGAAATCTAGGTCAGCTTGACATGGCACTGCTCCCAATCTTTAACATTGGCGTCTATGGGAAATCTTGCTCAGCTTGACATGGCACTGCTCCCAATCTTTAACATTGGCGTCTATGGGAAATCTAGGTCAGCTTGACATGGCACTGCTCCCAATCTTTAACACTGGCGTCTATGGGAAATCTTGCTCAGCTTGACATGGCACTGCTCCCAGTTTTTAACATTGGCGTCTATAGGAAATCTTGGTCAGCTTGACAAGGCTCTGCTCCCGAACCATATGTGACAGGGACAACAAACTTGGGGAGCATCGAGAGGGGACCCAGGACTACAACATATCCAATTTTGGGGTCGGCCAGCCCACCTAGGTAATCAGTTATGCCTGTAAATGACTACTGCAGTGCAGTACATGCACTGAGAAGTGAAAAAAGGTATTGCTTCACTTTAAATACATTTTCGTTTTACATACATGCACTGGTCCCATTGTGTACTTAAAAGTGGGGTATGCCTGTATACAGTACATCTCTGCAATACAAGCACCTTCTCCAGGTTTTATCCTTTTAAACATATTGCAAGTACAGAAATACCTGCTGATTTGCCATAAATCCGGTAGTGAGCGGACAACACCGTCCCTCTGCTGCACTGAGATTTCAAACAGTGGTGTCAGCCCTGCCCTGTTATACTCTGCTAGACTACAGGACACCTCTGCCTTATGCTGTAGATGAACTGAGCGGAAGGGGTTCTGTAGTCTAACAGCCAAGAACTGGGAAGGATTGACAAAACTGCTTGCAAATTCAGGTGCAGGAGAGGCAGAGCTGTCAGTTCACTGCAGGACGTTTGGAGCTTACTGGATTTCTGGCATCAATGGGTATTTTTCTGTACTTGCGGCATTTTAAAAGGAATAACACATAGGGAAAATGTGCTGCATTGCAAATTTTTTTTTTTTGCCATGGCATACTCTGTGTGTTCTGCGTGGTTCCTGCCTCACTTGGGACATATGAAAAGGAAAAGCCGCCATAGTCCGTTGTATTCGAGGTGCTGAGGTTCTCATCCACGGGTTTTCCAGGATCCGCCGCCTCCGATGTCTGTTGAGTCTGCTCTCCGGCGGAGATCTCAGGGGTCACCACAGCTCCATCTTCCTGTGAGGACTCTGTGGGGGAAAAGACAAGAGGAGATGAGACAGTCAGCAGGAAATTTTCAATATGAGGCTGATGTTTACTATTAGCCCTGGTCCACACTGGTGCGACTTTGAAATCGCACTACTTCCGCGCGATTTCAAAGCCGCAGATCAGTGCGATTTGCACCTCCGATTTCATTGCGGCTTGTGAAAATTCGTTTACCTGAAGTCTTAGGAAGTCGCAATGAAATCGGAATAAAGTAGTGCTTCTGTTGCTGACAATGGGGTGCGACTTGTCATGTGATTGGGAACTGTCAAATTCGCAGGACAAATCGCACCCTTGGGTTTGAACGAGGGCTTATACAGGAATTGCAGAGCAAAATTGTTCATTGTTCTTTTGTATTGTCTCCAGGACAGGAAGTGAGGGGAAATCTGTCCAATGGGGACACGGATGGCCATACTTCTCTTAAGTCGCCGGTTTACACCAGAATCGTGCAAATTGTGCATGCACTGCTTTTGAAAAACCGCACCAAATCGCATTGGTAAAGGGGTACTAAATCGATCTAGTGCTCATAAAAGCACTGCATTTGGGGTGCCGTTAACAATATATTGGCACCCGCAGCAGACTGCAAAGGCAGTGCATTTTGAACGCGGTGCAGGAAACGTGCATGGAATGGGCCTTTCTCGTACCGCACTCCGGCCCCGATAGATCAATGGGAAAATGATCAGTGGCAGAGAAGGAAGGGGAGGGCCCACAAATCTAAACACTGCCAGTGTTTGCATTTGTGATCGCTGTAATTGGCCATCGGTGATCACAAAGCACGGAGCTGCTCTGACTGGCTCTGTACATATTTTCTGTGATTTGTTCTGTCTGACAGCCTAATCCCAGGCTTTAAAGAGGGTGCACTGGCTGCCCATGTGGCGTTTTCTGCAGTGATTTTTATAATGGTATTGAGGTGGTTAAAAAAGGGCCCTCGGGATGCTGCCCCTTAAAAGTCCTCAGCTATACCTAAAGAGAAAACTTGTTTTCACCTTCAACCTCTGAGTGAGCCGTAAGACCGCCTGGAGGGGTATCCTTTGTGTGGATCTACCTATAGTGTCTCTGCCCCACCAACAAGCCCATAATAAAGTCTTCCTCTCTCCCACATGGACCCCTAAATTATTTGTTGGGGAGTGTAGCGCCATCATTTGGCTTGATGATGTTACTGTAGGTGGGCGGAGCTGGGAACTCTAATAGATGCAGGTAATCAGAAAGGGATTCAGCATATGAACATCTAAAAAAAATAAAAAATGTCAGATTTAAAAGGAATATCCTAACACATTAATCTGGATATACTGTACCCCGATCCAAGGGGGGAGGGTCAAAATCTTCAAGCAATTTGCTGAGCACATCATCATACTCCTGGCCTGCAGAAGCCATGTTGTCTGAGGTTGGGGGGGCCTCACCGGAGCCGTCCTAACAGAAGAGAGAAGGAGGAAAAGATTGTGAGATACAGAACATACCCCTCCCCCTAAGGGAGACCAGAGATGAAGATATAAAACATATCCCCAAAAACTGCAAACCCAGGCTCCGCCCACCAGCCTGGGAGCTGCAGCGGGAGCAGGGATTGGTGGAGAGCTTGAGAAAACCACCATGTGAGCTGCTGTGACATCACCTGCAGGGTCAGGAAGTCACACATAGCCAATAGGAGAGATGTACCATAATAAGTGCAAAGATCACAACTGTATCAGTGTTTAATATCAGTGATCAGACACAGGATATCCGTGAATAATAATAGTGATCACAGGATATCAGTGTATAATAATAGCGATCACAGGATATCAGTGTATAATAATAGCGATCACAGGATATCAGTGAATAATAATAGTGATCACAGGATATCAGTGTATAATAATAGCGATCACAGGATATCAGTGAATAATAATAGTGATCACAGACAAGATATCAGTGTATAATAATAGCGATCACAGACAGGATATCAGTGTATAATAATAGTGATCACAGGATATCAGTGAATAATAATAGTGATCACAGACAGGATATCAGTGAATAATATTAATGATCAGACAGGATATCAGTGAATAGTGATCACAGGCATGGTACTGGTATATAATATTAATGATCAGACAGGATATCAGTATATAATAATAGTGATCACAGATATATTATATATTGTAAAGTGCTTCGTAAACTGTTGGCGCTATATAAATCGTGAATGATAATAATAAATATATAGATGTATACAAAAATAGTGATCACAGGATATCAGTATATAATATTATTGATCAGACAGGATATCAGTGTATAATAATAGTGATCACAGACAAGATATCAGTGTATAATAATAGCGATCACAGGATATCAGTGTATAATAATAGCGATCACAGACAGGATATCAGTGTATAATAATAGCGATCACAGGATATCAGTGTATAATAATAGCGATCACAGACAGGATATCAGTGTATAATAATAGCGATCACAGGATATCAGTGTATAATAATAGCGATCACAGATAAGATATCAGTGTATAATAATAGCGATCACAGACAAGATATCAGTGTATAATAATAGCGATCACAGGATATCAGTGTATAATAATAGCGATCACAGACAGGATATCAGTGTATAATAATAGCGATCACAGATAAGATATCAGTGTATAATAATAGCGATCACAGACAAGATATCAGTGTATAATAATAGCGATCACAGACAAGATATCAGTGTATAATAATAGCGATCACAGGATATCAGTGTATAATAATAGCGATCACAGGCAAGATATCAGTGTATAATAATAGCGATCACAGGATATCAGTGTATAATAATAGCGATCACAGACAAGATATCAGTGTATAATAATAGCGATCACAGGATATCAGTGTATAATAATAGCGATCACAGACAGGATATCAGTGTATAATAATAGCGATCACAGACAAGATATCAGTGTATAATAATAGCGATCACAGACAAGATATCAGTGTATAATAATAGCGATCACAGACAAGATATCAGTGTATAATAATAGTGATCACAGACAAGATATCAGTGTATAATAATAGCGATCACAGACAGGATATCAGTGTATAATAATAGCGATCACAGACAGGATATCAGTGAAGAATATTAATGATCAGACAGGATATCAGTGAATAATAATAGTGATCACAGATTTATCATACATTGTAAAGCGCTGCGTAAACTGTTGGCGCTATATAAATCGTGAATAATAATAAATACATAGATGTATATAATAATAGTGATCACAGGATATCAGTATATAATATTATTGATCAGACAGGATATCAGTGTGTAATAATAGTGATCACAGACAGGATATCAGTGTATACAAATAGTGATGAAAGACATGCTATCAGTGTCTCACCAGCAGTATTTGCACTCACACACCTGGCTGCAGCACTCAGGACAGGAAGCAGCAAAGTCTGGAGTAAGCCAGCCTGCGATTGGCTCCTGCATTCAGCAGTCCAGCCGCCATGAACTCTGGGAATTGTAGTTCCAGCTCCGCCCTCCACTCTCGGTTTCTTCCAGTGAAGAACTACAGGAAGAAGCTCCCCTGCTCCGCTGACATCACTGACATACAGTACCCAATCACAGGCAGAGCTAGGGGGCGCTGAAGGTTTCTGTGACAAGGATTACGTTGTCCTTGTTGTAGCAGCCATTTTCTTGTAGCCAATGTGCTCTGGGAAAATGGCTGCCTGGTTTAGAGCACAGACTGCCTTGTGTTTTGTGCAGAGTGAACTTCCATGAGGGAATGGGAAGGACTAGTTTACTGGCTCACAACCGCCCCCTAGACCCCTTTCTAACTAAATAATAAAAGAGAAGAACTGGTGTATTCGGCTCTTCCCTGCATTCAGGCTCAGCTTGTGGATTTCCCAGCACTGCGTCTGTCAGCGAAACCAAAGCTGGATATAAACTAAATTATGTGTACAAAGATTCTTAGAACATTCAAATGTCATTCAAAGTACTTCAAGATTTCCTTTGCTTTTACCTGCTATAAATTCATTCTGCGTCTGAAAAAGAACATCGATTTGACCGCACTGATGATTAGAAAAACGAACGAATGTTCTTACAATGTAAAATGGCGAATTAAATTTCTACCCGGCTTTACCAATCAAAGACCAGGCTTTTTTCTGACACTTTTTGTTTACATGTAAAAACCAGTATTTTGCCAGAAAATGACTTAGAACCCCCAAACATAACATAAAGAAGAGGACCTATAGAATAAAATGGTGGGTCTTGCATTGCAATTTTTTCATGCGGTATAGCGGTTTTTCAACCATTTTTTTTTTAATACCCTTTTTTGAATTTTAATGCTCAGAAACACAATATAATAATTGTTTGGTAAAACATGATGTAACGCTGAGTAAATACAGTGCCTTGAAAAAGTATTCATACCCCTTGAAATTTTCCACATTTTCTCATGTTACAACCAAAAACATAAATGTATTTTATTGGGATTTTATGTAATAGACCAACACAAAGTGGCACATAATTGTGAAGTGGAAGGAAAATGATAAAAGGTTTTCAATTTTTTTTTACAAATAAATATGTGAAAAGTGTGGGGGGCATTTGTATGGCACCCCCTGGAGTCGATACTTTGTAGAACCGCCTTTCTCTGCAATTACAGCTACAAGTCTTTTTGGGGATGTCTCTACCAGCTTTACACATCTAGAGAGGGACATTTTTGCCCATTCTTCTTCTTTGCAAATTATCTCAAGCTCTGTCAGATTGGATGGAGAGCGTCTGTGAACAGCAATTTTCAAGTCTTGCCACAGATTCTCAATTGGATTTAGGTCTGGACTGTGACTGGGCCATTCTAACACATGAATGTGCTTTGAGATAAACCATTCCATTGTAGCTCTGGCTGTATGTTTCGGGTCGTTGTCCTGCTGGAAGGTGAACCTCCATCCCAGTCTCAAGTCTTTTGCAGACTCTAATGCCGCGTACACACGACCGGTTTTTCCATCAGAATAAACTCTGACTGTGTTTACGACAGAGTTCCGACGGAGTTCCGCTGAAACTGACTTGCCTACACACGATCACACCAAAGTCCGATCGTTTAGAACGCGATGACGTACGACGGGACTAGAAAAAGGAACTTCAATAGCCAGTAGCCAATAGCTGCCCTTGCGTCGTTTTTGGTTCGTCAGAATAGCATACAGACGAACGGTTTTCCCGATAGGAGTTGATTCCGTCGGAAAGATTTAAAACATGTTCTATTTCTTGGTCCGTCAGAATTTTCTAAAGAGAAAGTCCGATGCAGCCCACACACGATCGGAATATCCGATAGAATGATTCTGTCGGACCTTTTCTGTTGGAAAGTCCGGTCATGTGTACGAGGCATAACAGGTTTTCTTCTAAGATTGTCCTGTATTTGGCTCAATTCATCTTCCCATCAACTCTGACCAGCTTCCCTGTCCCTGCTGAAGAAAAGCATCCCCACAATATGATGCTGACACCACCATGTTTCACAGTGGGGATGGTGTGTTCAGGGTGCAGTGTTAGTTTTCCGCCACACATAGCGTTTTGCTTTTAGGCCAAAAAGTTCCATTTTGATCTCATCTGACCAGAGCACCTTCTTCCACATGTTTGCTGTGTCCCCACATGGCTTTTCGCAAACTGTAAACAGGAATTCCTATGGCTTTCTTCCAACAATGTCTTTCTTCTTGTCACTCTTCCATAAAGACCAGATTTGTGGAGAGCACGACTAATAGTTGTCCTGTGGACAGATTCTCCCACCTGAGCTGTGGATCTCTGCAGCTCCTCCAGAGTTACCATGGACCTCTTGGCTGCTTTTCTAATGAATGCTCTCCTTGCCCGGCCGGTCAGTTTAGGTGGACGGCCATGTCTTGGTAGGTTTGCAGTTGTGCCATACTCTTTCTATATTCACCTACCAGCATGTCATTGGAATGTGGGAAGAAACTCACTCAAGCGCAGGGAGAATATGCAAACTTCATGCAAATAGTGTCCTGTTGAGATTTAAACCAAGAACCCCAGTGCTGCAATGTAGAAGTGCTGGGCAATCCTAGATTGAGGGACATGAAATTCATTGTAGTAATCGGGGGGGTTGGGGTAGGACAAATCAAGTTATAAGTGGCAGTGATAGTACATACAGGCTATCTTCTCCGCACTAATCTGATAATGCATTATGATGTAAACCTCCTGGGTGCGTTCAATTGCAATCTAACAACACACAGAAGGTGGACAATCCCTGCGGCCCTCAACAATTATAGTACTGCAGTGTTGTCAGATTTATGGCTCTGTGAAGGTGATTGAATGGAATTACCATTGGCGGCTGGTGAGTCTTTCTGCTTTTAAAGTCCATCCAATCAGGTATTAGCATTTCTATTTCTATTGGGCTCCCAGCTTGGGCGGATGATTAGTTTCTACTTTTGGACCACTGTCATAATTTTCAGCTGAGTTTCTTGTTATTTATTAGTAGCATCAGATCAGTCTATAACAAAATCACATTTGTGGCTCTACCAAGGTCTGGATTTAAAGCTAAAAGCAAGTCAAAAGTTCCTAGCAGAGTTGAAGCTGTTATAGCTGCAAAGGGTGGGTAAACTCAATATTGAACCCTACGGGACTAAGACTGGGATGCCATTAAAGTTCATGTGTAGGCGTTGACAATATAGTGTATGACTGATCCCCAAATTCTTCACCATTGTGTTGAGAAAATAGTTTTTTTTTATAGTATGTAGCCCCAATAAAGAGATTTCCCATCACTTCCTGTACAGACAGGAAATTTCTCCTATGAGGTCTTACACTGCAGAAAATGCCTGCTAGGGGTTCTATCCCTTTCTCAAGCTTTCCTTGTCTGGAGTTGCACTTTCATTGCTGCCATTTCCCAGCAGAGGTATACAGGTGACTGGCCACTAGGCGGCAGTACAGGCAGCTCAAATACACATTTTGATAATTAAAATTTTATGTTTGGGACTACTTACACATCCTTGGGACAACCTTGTCCACGTCAGATTGCTGGCACCTTTTAGCATCCACATTTGAGGGCCAACAATTGACAATGCAGCTGTGTCTAGTGATCTGTTCCACGCAGTTGCATACTTAGTTTTATTTTCAGTGTCTCAACCAGAAAAATCCACAACAATGCCATGGCTTAAGCTGACCCTCTCTGCCAATCCCTTCACTGGCTTCCCCTACCCCATCGTATGACTGCTGCCCCTTTCTGTCAATCCCTTCACTGGCCTCCCCTACCCCCACTGTATGACTGCTGCCCCTCTCTGCCAATTCCTTCACTGGCTTCCCCTACCCCATCGTATGACTGCTGCTCCTCTATGCCAATCCCTTCACTGGCTTCGCCTACCCCATCGTATGACTGCTGCCCCTCTCTGCCAATCCCATCACTGGGGCCCCCTACCCCATCGTATGACTGCTGCCCCTCTCTGCCAATCCCTTCACTGGCTTCCCCTACCCCATCGTATGATTGTTGCCCCTCTCTGCCAATCTCTTCACTGGCTTCCCTTACCCCATCATATAAAATTCAAAATACTACCCATAACATACAAGGCCATCCACAACATCGCCTCAAGCTACATCACCAACTTCATCTTCAGCAGATATCGCCCAAATCGTCCTCTCCGTTCCTCCCAGGACCTCCTGCTCTCTAGCTCCCTTGTTACTTCCTCCCATGCTCACCTCCAGGACTTCTTCAGAGCCTCTTCCATCATCTGGAACTCCCTGTCCCGATACATCCAGTCAGCTCCTACCCTGTCCGCCTTTGGGCGATCCTCGAAAACTCACATATTCAGGGAAGCCTATCCCACCCGTACCTAAGAACTGTACCTGAGTTACCTCCATCAGATAATTCTCTACATCTATTGCCTTTTGTAGCACCTCCCCCCCTTTAGATTGTAAGCTCCATGAGCAGGGTCTTCCTATTCCTTCTGTATTGAACTGTATTGTAATCATACTTCCCCCTTTATATTGTAAAGCGCTGCGTAAACTGTCGGCACTAAATAAATCCTGTATAATAATAATAATTCCATAGCTTAAAGAGGAGTTCTGCCCCCCCCCCCCCAAAAAAAAAACATTTTTACTATTAGGGCACCTACCTGTGTAGGTATCCAGTGGTGTCCTCACCCAAGCCGATTCTTGAATCGGCTCTCGGGTGCTGGCGCCGCCATCTTGGCTAAGGGAAACCGGCAGTGAAGCCTTCCTACTGTGCATATGCAAATTGCGCTACGCTTAGTGAATGGGCCCGGCTTGTGGAGGAGAACTTCAGGCTCACTTTGCCGCAGCGAACTGAGCTGGAAGTGGGAGCGAGTACCTGCTGTCAAAACCATGTACTCACTCTCCCCCGGAAGGTGCCAATGTGGCAGAGGAGGGGGGGGGGGGAGGAGGTAGACAAGCAAGGCTTCCCCTTTTGGGTGGAGTTCCGCTTTAAACTGGCCATAGAGGGATTGAAACTCTTGACGGTTTAGAAGGGAGCAGCCAAATTTCTATCCATCTATGGCTATTCCTGTTTATGGGAAGTCGATCTAATGATTTCACAAACGAGTTTGAAAATTTTTGTTCAATTAGCTCCACAGCCAATTAGCTGCAGTGCTGATCAGAGTCCCTGCGATCAGAATACAATAGCACTGCGGAGAGAATTCCTCAAACCACATCGATTGGGTGAATGGAGGAATCCTGTTCAGTTTACTGATCAAAAAAACTGAGCCATGTATGGTCAACTTTAGTGCTACCCTGAATGTCATGCTGCCCCCTACCGGAGCTTAATTGCCTCCTCCTGTGTGACATGCCCTTATAAAGCATGTCACTCAGAGGCCTGGAGCCTTTTCTCTACTCTCCAGCTACATTTGTCAGCTTTTCATCAGCTCAAAAAATTTAAAATATTGCAACAATCTACCAGTAAAAGTCTGCTCAGACACCAGAAATGAGGAAACAAATCCTGCTGAATGTGACTAACATCACAGAAGAATAGTCCAGATACAAACTTTATTCCAGTAAAGGCTCAGATAAAAGAGGCAGCCAACATGTTTCAGGGGTCCAAAAAAATGTCTCCCTTCATCAGGGCTTGAGATTGGGAACAATGCACGTGGACTGAACTCAGGGGAACCGTTTACGGTATTATTACCAGCGTGATATCAGGCACAGGTCTCGTCAGTAGCGGGTGTGCCTTTCAATCTTAGATCTGCTGTTTTGTACTAAAAACCAAGGAAACTATGGGATCTTCTGGAGTGTAAGAGCTGCCAACCTGCACCAACATCATTATAACACTACTGGACAGCAATTTCACTAGGACAACCCCAGAGTCCAGCACTATCTATCCACTTTCCCAAGCAATTTGATGACCTGGATATGAGAACCTTCTGACAAGAAAAGACAATCTGCCACTGGCTCTTTTTTTTTTTTTTTTTTTGCATTTACCAATTTTGAGTGACACAAGCCATATCGAAAGGTAGACACTGACCCAAAGTGCCGGCACAGCTGGGTTTCAGTCAATTTTCAGCACAGTTGCAATGGATTGGTAGCTCAGAATCAGAAAATGATTAATAGCATGGATGGCAGGCCCATTATTATATCTTTTATTGCCACTCTAAGTGATCCACTACTTGAAAGGGCGCTGGTGTCTGAAATGCTTATCCAAAAGGCATGCAAACTATATGAGAAGCGGCCTCAGCTCCTCCTAAGACCACACTTTACTGACGCAGGTGGGGTGAAACGCGTCAAAGGGCACAGTCTTAGAAGGAGTCCAGGCCACTTCTCATAGTTATTAAACACTGAGCTGCTGGTGTGCGGCGCCTTCACATTCCATAGTGGCTGCCAGACATTTTAATTCCATGCAATCAGCATTTCATTATAAGCTGGTAGAAAACTTCTAAATAGTCACAAAATTGTTAGCATACGTCAAAGCCCTTTCCAAAAAAGTCCACTAAAGTGAAGACTGGCTTTGATCCCAATTTCCAAGGTCCTGTGGTGCCCAATCTCACTGACCAATAGTGAAGATCAGGAGATGGGGGCCGGGCTCACTGTGACTTTTATAGGCAATGTTAAGATTTGTCTATAATTTCAGCTTACTTTATATCTGTATCTTCTAGGGAAGAGGGCACATGGCCTTTTGGTCAAGTTCTCCCTCTTCCATGGGGTCTCCCTTTCAGGGGAGCCCCACTTAATACTTGGGCTGATTTTGCTTTGGCAGGCCTCCCGAAGAAAGGGGTCCACCTGGTTTCAGGTGGGTGGACCAGTGAGCACCCCAGTCCCTGTCAGGAGCCTTAAGCCCTGGGGGATCAGGGCTAGGGTCCTCTCTCTTCGGAGGAGGGCCATGTGTACACCCTGTGTAGTTTTTTTTTGTGTGCTTCACTTTTTTATACACCGGGTGTTGTGAAGTTTTGTGAGTTTGTTTCACTACACTGCGGGAGTTCAAAAAAACAAAAAAACTTCTGGTCTTTTCTCAGGAATGGCTGGCTGTACAGTACCTATGCTGGTATAATGGGGGTCCTGGGGAGCCCTTTGGATAGCTGAGGAAACCAAATGAGCATGCAGCATGTAAGGTGTAGGTTGGGAGTACTCCCTTGGAATGGACAGACTTCCTGGTCTGAACAGTGTTGTCTGGTCTGATCTTGGGCTGGGAAGGCAGAGAACCTATGGTGTGTGTCTGTGCCCTCTGGGAGTGGCGCCCCAGGGGTTCTCCTAGTATTAACTATGAGTCTGGCAAACTCACTATGCCTCTGGGGTAGGCCTTTTGGATGAAACTGGGGCAGTTTTTGTTACCAGGCTACAAGGCCTCACCAATGCACTTGCACTGGCATATTAAATTTATTTTTTTCTATCACATTTTGTCACTTTGCACTTTTTTCTGTATTTTTTTCACTTGGATGGATTGTGTGGGTCCTCATGCCTACCCTAAAGTCTAGGGGGAGGAAGTGTGGCCATTAGGTTCCTCCCTCCCTCCTCTCCCCGAACCGGAAGTCTCTCTTCAGGAGAGCCCCTCATCTAGTACTTGGTTGGCTTCCGGTATGACCATAAGGAGAGGGGTCCACCAGGCCCTTTGGCTCGGTGGACCAAGTTTGAGCCTTGCCCCTGTCAGGAGCCTCGCCCCCCAGGGGGGGGGGGGGGGTCGGGAAAAGTCCTACTTCTTCAGGAGATGGGCTAGAGACACACCCCAAAGTGCACTTTTTTGTGTGTGTTTTTTACATGCACTTTTTTGTGTACACTTAGTGTTTCGTTTTTGTGCACCACCACGGGTTAAAAAAAAAAATCTGTATCTTCTGGTGGTTTTGACATGTGGTTTCCTCTGGAATTGACCTTTGCTTAAAGGGTAACTACACTTTTGAAGGAAAAAATATAGCACAAGCCATATCGTAATTTAATTTTATAAAAAAAAGACCATTCCATTTCAAACTGTAACACTGGAATTTTTTCGTAAAATTCAACGCAACATGGTAACCAGGAGGGGTTCTTTATACCATTGGTGCACAAAACATCTCAAAATGTAATTTCCTGCTTGCGTGATTGGCTGACTGATTTTCTCAGTAGTCTACACTAAGATACAAGTCAGATTTTAGGCATCCCCTGCAATAGGAATTTGCTTTTTTTTAGTGGGATACTCCCCAAATGGCTAATTACTTTTAAAAGGGATGCCGACACTGCAGCTTTCTTCATCAGAACACTGACAGAGCATCAGCTGATTATAATGAACCAGGTACTCCCATTCAAAATCAGTCTGCATAGGACATGGCCAAACACACTACTATTTCTTCAGAGCAGAACCTGGTAGAGATCTGCAACAAAGATGGTTAAAATCCCTGCAATCTATATTGATCACCCAGAGGGGATTTTTTTTCCCCTCAAAAGTCGAGTTACTCCTTAAATATTTTTCTATCATATGCTTAGTATGAATTTCCCTGGTTTGTGATAGGGTAACATTAATGACAGTCAGGGCTGGGCTCCTGCTATTTAGGGGCAGACCTTTTTTTTTCGTAGCACAGAAGTTGCTCAGCTGTCGGTTAATTACCAGCCACTGGTTGTTTCCACAGTGACTCACCTGGTTACCATTACCTGCCTCATTAGTCCAGCCTACAGTCAGCCCTCTTTTTGCCATTTAAACAGCTTAGCTCATTTCCTCCTTGCCCTTGTGTGGTCTATGATCTCCAGTGTGGTCCTGCCTGTGTTCCTGTGTATGACTAGGCCTGGCTGACTTCTCTTCTGATACCTGTTCCTGATTTTGCTCTTGACTACGCTGACTTCTGGTTTCCTGGTTGCGGCTTCTCTGATTACCCGCTCTGGCATCTAAACCCTAGCTTTGGTTTTTGACTACGTTCATGAACTGTGTTCTTTTTTGCTATTTCATTAAAGGTGTGATTTTGACTGCACTTTCTGTCTCCACCTGGTTTATGGTTCCTGACAATGACTCTTAAAGGGAACCTATCACAAAGCAAAAGACCTGTGTGACCTGTGTAATCAATGGCGGCTGCCATTCACAGTCTGACTGAACACTGGTTTTTGGACAATGAAGCAAGCTGTCAGTTTTACTGGCAATGACTCCAACTAGCATGTGGTCCAAGAGACACAGACTGGCTGCCATAGTTAGAGGCTTAATTTTAAGACCACAAAGAGGCGCATACTGGTCCTTTTAGAACAAACAAAAATTTTGGGTGAGACCATGGAAAGTTTTTCAAAAGTTTAGCTAGAGTCTTTTTTCGCCATCTCGTCTGGCGTGTGTGTTTTCAGGTGGCGTCTCAGCGCCCTGCGGGTGAAGCATTTCTTACAGTTGACGCAGAACCGCAATTTGCGGTGTTTCTCTAAGGCCTGCTCTGTGTCCAGCAGTTTACCGCACCGGCCGCACTCAAACAGCGAGCTCCCCGAATGTTTCCTCATGTGTATGAGCAGGCTGCATTTATGGCCGAACGCCTGCCCGCACTCTTTGCAACAAAACGGCTTCTCGCCGGTGTGGGTTCGCTGGTGAATAATGTACTGCGAGCGGTAATTGTACTGCAAGCCGCAGACCTCGCAAGGATATCGTAGCTTGCCATGTTCCTTGGCTTTATGCTTTTCAAGATCGCTCTTGACATCAAAGACCTCAGCACAGTCTTCACACCTCAGCAGAGTTTCCTCACGGTGCGTGATTTGGTGAGTTTTAAGCTCGGCCACGCTGTAAAAACACATATTGCATACGCCACACCAGAGTGTTGCCTGCAAAGGTCTTTGTCTGCCAACCCAGTCCAGTGCTGGGAGGTTCCTTAGCCTACTTTTAGAATGTTCTTCTAGCTCTGTGTGGTTGTGAGCGGTGTGCCATGCGACATCAGCTGTATCAGAGGGCACAACAGGCTGCTTAAGAACCTTTTTTTGGTGCCCTGTCAGCCTTTTCATGATGGGTGTGTCAGAAGAATAGCCATGCCATGGCGTCCAATGAGTGGAAGTGGTGCCATCTTCTGCTATCCACAGCATGGGACCAGGTGCATCATGGGAGTCATCTGCTGCATTCGAACCAGTGCTGACCTCTGACAAAGAGAAAAAAATAAGATGGATTTTTAAAGAAGACTTTAAATTGGATACAAATAACAACATATTTAATAAAAGAAGAAAATAAATAGTAGCAGGAAGGCCTGACTTAGCTACCTTTGCTGGAGAAAATGCTGCCTTTACCATTGCTGGTCCCATGTCTAAAAGCCTTGTCATTTGGTCATGTCATCTCCACTAAAGGGGAGGAAGGAAGTTTAGGCTGCTTGAGCCTCTGCTTTAGGAGAGATCATAGGGGTTGATTTACTAAAGGCATATACACTATATTGCCAAAAGTATCGGGATGCCTGCCTTTACATGCACATGAACTTTTAATTGCATCCCAGTCCTAGTCCGTAGGGTTCAACATTGGGTTGGCCCACTCTTTGCAGCTAAAACAGCTTCAACTCTTCTGGGAAGGCTGTCCACAAGGTTTAGGAGTGTGTCTATGGGAATGTTTGACTATTCTTCCAGAAGCGCATTTGTGAGGTCAGGCACTGATGATGGACGAGAAGGCCTGGCTCGCAGTCTCCACTCTAATTCATCTCTAATCAACTCTGTGCAGGCCAGTCAAGTTCCTCCACCCCAAACTCTCTCATCCATGTCTTTATGGACCTTGCTTTGTGCACTGGTCCAAATCATTTGGTGGGTAATTCATCCCAAAGGTGTTCTTTTGGGTTGAGGTCAGGACTCTGCAGGCCAGTCAAGTTCCTCCACCCCAAACTCGCTCATCCATGTCTTTATGGACCTTGCTTTGTGTACTGGTGCGCAGTCATGTTGGAACAGGAAGGGGCCATCCCCAAACTCTTTCCACAAAGTTGGGAGCATGAAATTGTCCAAAATGTCTTGGCATATTGACGTCTTAAGCGTTTCCTTCACTGGAACTAAGGGGCCAAGCCCAACCCCTGAAAAAGAACCTCACCCATATTCCCCCCTCCACCGAATGATTTGGAGAGGTGGTCCAATACTTTTCGCAATATAGTGTGAATGAGTGAGTTTGGGGTGAAGGAACTTGGTTGGCCTGCACAGAGTCCTGACCTCAACCTGATAGAACACCTTTGGGATGAATTTGAGGAGAGACTGCGAGCCAGGCCTTCTCGTCCAACATCAGTGCCTGACCCCCTCCTCTCCTCCCCTCCTGAAGACTCCTGGGTTGTACGACATCCTTTGCCTAGGCAAGAAACCAGGAAGTAACTGAAGAAATGTAAAAGAATTGCCTACAACAAGTAAATATGATCTACTTTCCTAACTATTTACTAATGCTAGCAGCATGAGGATTAAAGATAATCAAGGTCGATTGGGAGAGTGAAGTTCCACTTTAATGCTACAAGCATTAAATGCTATTTAGTGACAACTGATAAAAACGCACAGAAGTTGAAGCGACTCTCATAATCATCAATAATGACATTTGCAAAATACAATTCATTACCTGGAGAACAATCTTCTCTTTTAATCAGGGGCTTCAAGTCATGGCTGGCGCTCACAGTTTCTTCGTTGCCAAGTTCTAGGGCACAATAGGCAATAAGAACTTCTATTATTAAGGAAGAAAAGTTTTTTTTTAATCCAGAAAAGCAAATTCCACTTGTAATAATTGCGGCTGTTCCCAAGAAGTATTGAAAGGAAGAGGCATTGACCAGAGAATTACCTTTATGAGAACTTTACCATTGATCAGGGACTCCTGGCTCTAGAAGTCATACACATGTAGAAGACAACATGTTTCAAGACTTAAGTGGTCCATAAATGATTTGATTTTCTTTCCTTCTACCAAGGGTGAAAGGAAAGAAAATCGCTCGATTCCCCACATTCAGTGTTAATGAGGGGAATGCCCCCCGCAGCACTATTGTGTTCTGCCGGCGCGGGGGGGCGTAGGGAACCTTCCCAGCCGATAAGAACACAATGAATACAGTCTTCGGCTATAGCCGTTGGCAGTAATTGCATGTAAAAAATCTGACAGGTTGGTTGTACCCAAGTCGATCAGTGGATTGACTTGGGTACAACCAGCCTGCCCAGAAAGATGGATTGAATCTTGTCCGGTCCCTGCCGAACTGGCCGAATTTCGATCCATGTATGGCCGGCTTGAATGACAAAATTGTTATGGTTCTACGGCCGTGGCTAAAAGTTTTGACAATGACACAAATATTAGTTTTCACAAAGTCTGCTGCTTCAGTGTTTTTAGCTCTTTTTGTCAGATGTTACTATGGGATACTGAAGTATAATTACAAGCATTTCATAATGGTCAAAGGCTTTTATTACCAATTACATTAAGTTTATGCAAAGAGTCAATATTTGCAGTGTTGACCCTTCTTTTTCAAGAGCTCCGCAATTCGCCCCGGCATGCTGTCAACTTCCGGGCCACATCCTGACCGAAGGCCGCCCATTCTTGCATAATCAATGCTTGGAGTTTGTCAGAATTTGTGAGGGTTTTTTTTTGTTCATCTGCCTCTTGAGGATTGTTCTCAATGGGATGAAGGTCTGAGGAGTTTCCTGTCCATGGACCCAAAATTTTGATGTTTTGTTCCCCAAGCCACTTGGTTATGACTCTTGCTTTATGGCAAGGTGCTCCATCATGCTGGAAAAGGCATTGTTCATCACCAAACTGTTCTTGGATGGTTGGGAGAACAGGCTCTCGGAGGATGTTTTTGTACCATTCTTTATTCATGGCTGTGTTCTTCGCTGAGAAGGAACCCCCCACACATGAATGGTCTCAGGATGCTTTACAGTTGGCACGACACAGGACTAATTATGGTAGTGCTAAGCTTTTCTTCTCCGAACAAGGTTTTTTTCAGATGCCCCAAACAATAGGAATAGGGGTTTCAACAGAGAAAATGACTTTACCCCAGTACTCAGCAGTCCAATCCCTGTACCTTTTGTAGGTAATCAGTCTGTCTGATGTTTTTCCTGGAGAGAAGTGGCTTCTTTGCTGCCCTTCTTGACACCAGGCCATCCTCCAAAAGTCTTCTCCTCACTGTGGGTGCCGATGTCCTCACACCTGCCTGCTGTCATTCCTGAGCAAGCTCTGCACTGGTGTTTCCCCGATCTGCAGGTAAATCAATTGTAGGAGACGGTCCTGGCACTTGCTGGACTTTTTATGGGTGTCCTAAAGCTTCACAAATGCAGTGGGATTTTTTTTTATGGGATTAAGTTCATTTTCATGGCAAAGAGAGACTTCATCTGATCACTCTTCATAACAATCTGGAGTATATGCAAATTGCCATCATAAAAACTGAGGCAGCGGACTTTGTGAAAATTATTATTTGTGCCAGTCTCAAAACTTTTGGCCAAGGCTGTAAACAAAAGGAGATTCCTGCACCCTGCTGGGATTCAAAATAAAAGAAAGAGGCTTCCACCGTGTCAGAAAAAAAAAAAAAAAAAAAGGAGTATGGTGGTCCCATCCCCGATACATAGACCAAGAAAAAATACCCCCTAGACGGGACTTTGAAAGACCACCAACTCAATGAAGGTACAAAAGTTTATTTGCATAAAACATTATTTTATTATTATTTGGGTATTAGGGTACCAGGGTATTTACCCATCGGAGATTATCAGTGTCGTATATTTCTTTTTGTTTTTTGTTATGTTTGTTTGTATGCATTTGTAGACGCCATATGTCTTTTTACAATTAGTCAATTGTTTGTACTTTTAATATATAAGCAAATAAACTTTTGCACCATGATTGAGTTGGTGGTCTTTCAAAGTCCCGTCTAGGGGGAATTTTTTCTTGGTCTGCTGGGATTCAAAAAAACCAGGATGGGCGACTTCAGCATCGGACAAACTCCTGCCTACTACCAGGAGAAGTGCAGTGTGCTCACTCCAGTTATCTTTACCAACAAGCATCTTCTTTATCTTGGCAAAGTCCTGGTCCTCACAAAGAAATGTCTTGCATAGGGCCAGAGGGAGGCCATCCTAATATCAAGACTACAGTAAAATTAGAGATTAAACCGAGAACAACTGAGACCCAAATAAAATGGAGACTTAAAGAGTAACCCCACTTTTGTTGAGAAGAAAAAAAAACCCAAAACATTCTCCTCCGGGTGATCTCTGTACATTGCAGGGATTGTAACAAACTTTGTTGCAGATTCCTACCTTTTGTTATTCTGAAGAATTAGATGTTTGTCTGTGTCCATGTCTATGGGAGTTAGTATTATGCTGGATACTTCACGGTCAACCACTTGGATATAGTTTCTCATATCTACTTATGGACTTTTCATGGGTTCATGGCTGAACCCCTTCATCTATTATTGTCGCCAATTTTTTTTATTGTATACTGACTATGCTGACTGTGATGACAGTACTATTTTGTACCCGATTTGGCTGCTTAACCACTTCCGGACCGCCCACCGCACATATACTGCAGCAGGGCGGCCGGCTGCGTGAACCGACGTACCTGTACGTCGGTCCATGCATTAGATACAACAGGTCACCCGCGATCGCCATGAAGATTGGCAGAAGGGGGATCTGCCTATGTAAACAAGGCGGATCCCCGTTCTGAAAGGGGAAGAGAGAGATCAGCTGTTCCTAATGTTTAGGAACATCGATCTCTCTCTACTCCCAGTGAGCCCATCCCCCTAACAGTTAGAAAGCACCTCCCTAGGGAACACTTAACCCTTTGATCACCACTAGTGTTGATCCCCTCCCTGCCAGTGCCATTTATACAGTAATCAGTGCATTTTTATAGCACTGATCACTTTATTAGCGTCACTGGTCATAAAAAGTGTCACTTAGTTTCAGATTTGTCCGCTGCAATGTCGCAGTCCTGCTAAAAATCGCAGATTACCGCCATTATTAGTAAAAACAATAAAAAAATTTTTTAAAAAAAGTCCCTAAATCTTTCTCCTATTTTGTAGACGCTATAACTTTTGCCTCAAACCAATCAATATACGCTTACTGCAATTTTTTTTTACCAAAAATATGTAGCAGAATACATATTGGCCTAAACTGATGAATACATTTGTTTTTTTATATATTTTTTTGGGTTATAGCAGAAAGTAAAAAATAGTGTTTTTTTTTTAAATTGTCAGTCTTTTTTTGTTTATAGCGCAAAAAATAAAAACTGCAGAGGTAATCAAATACCACCAAAAGAAAGCTCTGTTTGTGGGGAAAAAAGGACATCAATTTTGTTTGGGTACAACGTTGTACGACTGCGTAAATGTCAGTTAAAGCGACACAGTGCTGTATCTCAAAAAATGGCCTGGTCATTAAGGGGGTAAATCCTTCTGGGGCTGAAGTGGTTAATAATGTTTTTTTCTTGTTATTTAAAATCTTAATAAAAAATATTCAAACTGAATCAGTATTGGAGTGATTTTTAATTACCAATCAGCTGCTGCACCTGCAGGGTTCATGAGCAAACTGGCAGGGTCTGCATCCCTTTAGAAGTAATTTCTCTTTGGGGTTATCTCACCAAAAATTACATATTTGTTACAGGGGATGCCCACAATCTGACTTTAATCTTAATGCAGACTTCTGGGAAAATCAGTAAGCCAATCACACAAGCAGGAAAGTACATTTTTGGGGTGGGGGGGTGGGAGGGGGCTCTCGTTCTCTACACCATCTGTGTATAGAATGCCTCCAGGTTGCCATATTGCAATTTACAGAAAATTACAGCGCTGCAGATTGGAAAGAAAAGGTCATTTTTAATAACATTAAATTACAATAAAAAATACGCTCTATTTTTTTTTTTTCCCACAAAAATGGAGTTGCTTTTTAACCACTTCCCCCAAGCAGACGTCATATGACAACATTGACTTTAATTGCAGTTATCTGCATGATGCCTGCAGCTGCACCGGAGAATGAATCCACCGGCTGCGGCGGTTTACCACAGAGGTGGCCGTGGACCAGATGATCCCTGGCCATCTCTATGACCCTCGGAGGCTCGAAGGCGATGTCATAACGTCACTTCCACCTCTCGCAGATTTAAACACTGCTGTTTTTTTTGCTAGAAAACCTGAGATTTTTTTTTTTTGATCTTGTGCTTTCCAGCATAGAGGAGAGATGGGGGATCCAGATCTCTCCGTAAGGGGGGACTTGTCATGCCCTATTCTTATTACAAATAATAGGATTAAAAGTGATCAAAAAATTCAAGGGAAAGTGCAAAACTAAAAATATAAAAATAAAACAAACAAGTGTAGGTCACGTTCGCATATGAAAATGGCGTTCAAACCACACATGTGAGGTATTGCTGCGATTGTTAGATCAAGAGCAATATTTCTAGCACTAGACCTCCTCTGTAACTCTAAACTTCTAACCTGTAAAAAAAAAAAAAAAATATTAAAACGTCGCCTATGGAGATTTTTACGTACTGTAGTTTGGTGCCATTCCACGAGTGTGTGCAATTTTAAAGTGTGACATGTTTGGTATCTATTTACATTATCTTTCACATTATAAAAAAAAATTGGGGGTAAATATTGTGTTTTGTTTTTTTAATTCATGAAAGTTTCTTTTTTCCATAAAAAACGCATTTGTAAAAATTCCTGTGCAAATACAGTATAACAAAAAAAATTGCAACGACTGCCATTTTGTTCCCTTGGGTCTCTGCTAAAATATATAGAATATATATATATATATATATATATATATATATATATATATATATATATATTGTTTGGAGGTTCTGAGTAATAAAAAAAAAAAAGATGATTTTTACATGTAGGAGAGAGATGCCAGAATTGGTTAAGTGGTGACTAACCCATCCTGGTCCTTTTTGACCATGTAGACATTATATTTGGAGGATGGGGTACAATGTGTGTGACCTAATCTGTGTGACCTAATCTCCCACACCAGTGCCAACAGCTGCAACTGACCAATTGTTTAACAAAGAGACAGAACGCACCGGGGTCCAGAGACCTGAGACAGCCGCCGTCCTCCTCTACTGCATCATCATTGTCTGGAGGAAAGGACAGAGAATATCAGAATGAGATAAATCTCTAGAGAGACAAGAAACATGATAACAATGAAACTCAAACAGTTTGACCCCTGATATAGAGGAAGGCAAAAAAAACACCAATAAAGCATGATCCAATTTGCCAAGGGCATGGAGGGAGACCGGAGGAGCACTGAGTACATGGAGGGGAACAGGAGGAGCACTGAGTACATGGAGGGGAACAGGAGGAACACTGAGTACATGGAGGGGAACAGGAGGAGCACTGAGTACATGGAGGGGAACAGGAGGAGCACTGAGTACATGGAGGGGAACAGGAGGAACACTGAGTACATGGAGGGGAACAGGAGGAGCACTGAGTACATGGAGGGGAACAGGAGGAGCACTGAGTACATGGAGGGGAACAGGAGGAGCACTGAGTACATGTAGGGGAACAGGAGGAGCACTGAGTACATGTAGGGGAACAGGAGGAGCACTGAGTACATGTAGGGGAACAGGAGGAGCACTGAGTACATGTAGGGGAACAGGAGGAGCACTGAGTACATGTAGGGGAACAGGAGGAGCACTGAGTACATGTAGGGGAACAGGAGGAGCACTGAGTACATGTAGGGGAACAGGAGGAGCACTGAGTACATGTAGGGGAACAGGAGGAGCACTGAGTACATGGAGGGGGACAGGAGGAGCACTGAGGACAGGGACGGGGACAGGAGGAGCACTGAGGACAGGGACGGGGACAGGAGGAGCACTGAGGACAGGGACGGGGACAGGAGGAGCACTGAGGACAGGGACGGGGGGACAGGAGGAGCACTGAGGACAGGGACGGGGACAGGAGGAGCACTGAGGACAGGGACGGGGACAGGAGGAGCACTGAGGACAGGGAGGGGGACAGGAGGAGCACTGAGGACAGGGAGGGGGACAGGAGGAGCACTGAGGACAGGGAGGGGGACAGGAGGAGCACTGAGGACACGGAGGAGCAGAGAGGGGGACCGGAGGAGCATTGAGGAGGACACGGGGGACAGTCAGGGTTGATCGGTGCGGTGGTGGGGGGAATTACAAGCACCGATCTCCCTGTATAGTAGATTTCAATAAAGCAGCTGAAAGCCTTTGGGTTAAGAAGCAGTGCTTGTAAATCCCCCCCACCACTGTACCAATCACCCCTGACTGCCCAGGTATCGGATCAAGCATCGGAGCATTGGCAAGTACTCATGCCAATGCTCGGTATTGCCACCGATACCGATACTAGTATCGTTGCAACCCTAATATATATATATATATATATATATATATATATATATATATATATATATATATATATATATATATATATATATATATATATATATATATATATATATATATATATACACACACACACACACACACACACACACACATATAAAATTTCTTTTTTTGGGGGGGGGGGGGTATTACAAGAATTTACCGGTTTCAAAATGTTTGAGAACCCCTGATCTATGAAATATGAATAGGAGGATACAACGTATTGTATACCTTTAGTTGGCTCACCTGAGAAATATTCGGATTTGCAGGTTCGGTTGTTGGGCCAGTCTGTGTTCTTCTGTCTTTGCCCTTCGGGAATATGCTCTGCAATGACAGCGAAAAATACCACAGCTAACTGATCTGACTTCTGACTGATCGACATCCCAACATGGCTAAAATCACAAAAATCCTCCAACTCATCACTGAAATGAGAGACAAAGCTGTACTAAGGCCTGAGGGACCAAAACTACAAGAACTTAATATCTTAGTTTGCCACACAAACTTAGTTTGTGTGGCATGAGGCTCACCCGGAATACACGGCATGGTGGGCAGCAACACCTTTTTTCTTTTTCTACCCACTGGTGCTGCTCCTGGACTGTGACCTGAAAGGAAAGATGTGTAGAGTTACACTCATGAATTACCGAAGGTGATTTAGGTACTTTACTGATATACCATAAATACCTGATTTAAAGTGAAAGATCGCCTTTAATAACTTTTTACAAAAATCCCCCCAATGTAATTCTACATTCCATACTGATGGGGTCTCGCTGATAAGCCAACCTTGCATTTTGATACAATGTCCACTTTTATCCCTTACATGAGCAAAGGTCTTTTAAAGCAAGATGTCCAGATTAGATTGAGCAGTGCCAAGATTTGTTAATTAATGGAAAAAACAAACAAACACTAGTTTGCCAACCTACATTAATTTACATTTATAAATATTTTATTTTTTTATCCCTTCCGGTTGGCCTTATGCATATATTTGGCAACATGGAGGTGGGCCTTATTATGTGCTGTTACATATATGCGTGTGTTTTTTTTTGTGCTATGACCACAATTCACACCCCTAGCACTGTGACTGCGCTGCCACCCACCAATTCCCAGTCACCACACGATGATCAGGAGCCACGATTACCATGACAGCCAATCACATGATCAGGAAGCCCATAAAACACCTCCGGCGGGAAGTAGGTAAACACGGTATTGCACTGTGACAGCTGCAGCCAGCTGGTTTGTATGTAAACAAACCTAAATATGATAACCACAACTGGCTCTCACAGTGAGCACATGATCAACAACCACATTGATTGGTTCCCATTCGTTAAGTGTATAACCAGCTGCTGTCAGTAACAGGGTGATCATCTTTTAAAAGCATAGATCAGTAGTCTCCAAACTGCAGCCAGGATGTGACCCTTGGCTTGCGTTTATCTGGCCCCTGGGGCACTATTCTACCCACTGACACCAATGATGGGGTACTACTCCACCAACTGACACCAATCGTGGGGCACTATTCCTCCCACTGACACCAATGACAAGGCACTATATTCCTGCTACTGATACGAATGATAAGGCACTATTCCTCTCACAGACACCAATGATGGGGCACTATTCCTCCCACTGACACCAATGATGGGTCACTATTCCTCCCACTGACACCAATGAAGGGTCACTATTCCTCCCACTGACACCAATGAAGGGTCACTATTCCTCCCACTGACACCAATGAAGGGTCACTATTCCTCCCACTGACACCAATGATGGGGCACTATTCCTCCCACTGACACCAATGATGGGTCACTATTCCTCCCACTGACACCAATGAAGGGTCACTATTCCTCCCACTGACACCAATGAAGGGTCACTATTCCTCCCACTGACACCAATGATGGGGCACCATTCCTCCCACTGACACCAATGATGGGGCACCATTCCTCCCGCTGACAACGATGGGGCACCATTCCTCCCACTAACACCAATAATGGGACACCATTCCTCCCACTGACAGCAATAATGGGGCACCAGTCCTCCCACTGGCACCAATGGTGGGGCACTATTCTTCCCACTGACATCGATGATGGGTCACTATTCGTCCCACTGACATCAATGATAGGGCACCATTCCTCCCACTATCACCAATGATGGTGCACCATTCCTCCCACAAATCAGCGGTGGGGCATAATTTATGCCACTGACACCAACAATGAGTCATTATTCCTCCCACTAACACCAGTGAAGGGGCACTATTCCTCCAACTGACAGCAATGATGGGTCACTATTCGTCCCACTGACACCAATGATGGTGCACCATTCCTCCCACTATCACCAATGATGGTGCACCATTCCTCCCACTGACACAAATTAAGGGGCACCATTAATTCCACCAATACAAGGCCTATTCCTCCCACTGACACCTTCGATGGGGCACTATTTCTCCCATTAAAACCAATTTTACTCTGTGTTGTTGGCCTGACCTGTTGCATTCTATCGCATCCACATGTACTGTATACTGGCCCTTTGCTTAGAAAGTTTGGAGTCCCTGGCATAAATGAATACCCTCTCGACATAAGGTATGGTAGGTACCGCTACTAAGAACAGTAGTAAAATAGAAGCATTATCTTTTCAGTTATTATACAATGGGTAAAGATTTGGAAATTGGTATAATCAGGCTCAGTTTTGGCCAATACAATGAATGGAAATGCTTGAAGAAAGGACACTTTATTATGTGTCCCGAAACTTGAGTTATAGTTGTCGTCCGAAAATACAATACAAATACATTACAGCACATGACATCACTTTCCGATTTTTTTGTCTGTCGTACGAGAATTTTTCGTGACTTTTATTTAGCTATTCAATTTTTATTTGCGACTATTAAGCGAGAACGGCCTTACGATCGGTCGTACGATATTCGGAATGTGTGTACGAGGCATTACAGATGTTTCTTCTCAACATCTGGGATTTCTGTACCTTGTGAGTTCACTTCCAGAAGCTTGAAGAAATGGTCGTCTGTTATATCCGCATCCTCCTCGAAATCATCTGTAAAGCAAATAAAGCGTCAAAACCAGCCACACTCCACACACACAGTACTATTTGTGTATAGAGAAACACAAAACACGCTTTAAAAAAAAGTAACACAACTATTAGGCCTCATTCACACGAGGCGGATCCGCTCAGCGGAGTCCGCCAGCTCAGCAGATCACTATGTTAATCTCTGCTTAGCCGGCGGATGACAGGTCTGTCTCTGCTCACTGAGTGGGGAGGGGCCTGTCAGAGCGCCGCTGATTCCTATGGAGAGATCGGATGAAAACGGACAGCATGTCCATTTTCATCCGATCCGATAAGACAGATGGCGAAGGTATCGCCATACGTCTGTCTTGAGCGCATCGGATGGCAGACGGGTGTCAGCGGACACATCTCCACTGACATCCGCCTGCCCATAGGAGTCAATGGATGGCCCGCTCGTATCCGCCTGATAAACGGACAGGCGGATCCGAGCGGGCTTGCCGCATGAAAGGGGCCTATGGTTGTAGAAACCAATATGTTTCTTTCTTAACTTCTTGTTATGTCATAGGGAGTGGTGTAGTGATTTTGTACATCCTTCCTTCTTCGTTTTATTATAGTCAAGACTATAATGATCGAAAAATAACAGATTCCTCCATCCACAATAATCACTGTGAACTGACAAAAACCCCTTTTTACCATCATTATATGTTTACAGAAACCAGATGACTCACCAGAGCACCAACCCCTCTCTGATCAGATGGCTCAGTCCGAGGTTTCAATCAGGCAAAGGGAGCTGCAAAGTAGGCTGCTATGCTGCTTTTTTTTTTTTAGCTAACCCATAGCTCTCTGGCAACACTTTGTCAGGTATGTTAACACATACAGTAAATAGTGAAAAAAAAAAATCCATAAAAAAAAGTTAGTTAAAAGGTTGGCCAAAAAGTAGTGTATGTATATCTAAAACATTTTATCAGGGTTTGGATAGAGCAAGGAGGGGATGGAATCTCTGTCAGGTTGACATTTCTGTTTGTGACTCCACCGGGGGGTTTTACCCTCTGAAGAAGACAGCTACACTATATTGTCAATAGTATTGAGACGCCTGCCTTTACACACGCACATGAACTTTAATGGCATCCGTTTCTTAGTCCGTAGGGTTCATTATTGAGTTGGCCCACCCTTTGCAGCTATAACAGCTTCAACTCTTCTTGGAAGGCCGTCCACAAGGTTTAGGAGTGTGTCTATGGGAATGTTTGAACATTCTTCCAGAAGTGCATTTGTGACATCAGGCTCGCAGTCTCCACTCCAATTCATCCCAAAGTTGTTCTATCGGGTTGAGATCAGGACTCATCCATGTTTTTATGGACCTTGCTTTGTGCACTGGTCCAAATCATTTGGTAGGGGGGGGGGGGTTATGGTGTGGGGTTGTTTTACAGGGGTTGGGATTGGCCTATTTGTTCCAGTGAAGGGAACTCTTAAGACTTTAGCATACCAAGACATTTTGGACAGTTTCATGCTCCCAACTTTGTGGGAACAGTTTGGGGATGGCCCCTTCCTGTTCCAACATGACTGCGTACCAGTGCACAAAGCAAGGTCCATAAAGACATGGATGAGCGAGTTTTGGGTGGAAAAACTTGACTGGCCTGCACAGGGTCCTGACCTCAACCCAATAGAACACCTTAGGGATGAATTAAAGCGGAGACTGCGAGCCAGGCCTTCTCAACCAACATCAGTGCCTGACCTCACAAATGCACTTCTGGAAAAATAGTCAAACATTCCCATAGACATACTCCTAAACCTTGTGGAAAGCATTCCCAGAAGGGTTGAAGCTGTTATAGCTGCAAAGGGAGGGCCAACTCAATATTGAACCCTATGGACTAAGACTAGGGTGCCATTAAAATTCATGTGTGTGTAAAGGCAGGTTTTCCAATACTTTTGACAATATAGCGCATTTCCAGTACATCCAAGATCTAGTTTATACCCACTTTGTGGATCCAAACAGTATCTGGAGGGTAACAACTTTGGTATTATGAGGAGGAATAGTGCCCCAATGTTGGTATCACTGGAAGGAATAGCGCCTCAATGTTTGTGTCAATGGGAGAAATAGTTCCCCAATGTTGGTATCAGTAGGAGAAATCTTGCCCCATCATTCGTGTCATTAGGAGGAATAGTGCCCCATCATTGGCATCAATGGGAGAAAGAGTTCCCTAATGTTGATATCAGTCGGAGAAATAGTGCCCCATCATTCGTGTCATTAGGAGAAATTGCGCCCCATTGCTGATGTCAATAGCATAAATTATGCCCCATTGTTGGTGTCAGTGGGAGGAATAATGTCTTGTATCAGTGGGGGGAAAAAGTGCCCCAAGGGCCAGATAAAGGCTGTGTTTGTCCGTGTCTGGCCCCCAAGCCGCAGTTTGGAGACCAATGATATAAAACAATCCTACAGCGTAACAAGACAGAAATACAGCCAATGCCAGTGTCACCTATGAAGTCCTCTATTTGGTCCTCCTTAGATTCATTGGGGTCACTGAGTATTTCTTTCTTGTAAAGCTCTTCGTTTTCTTCTATGTAATTCCATTCCTCTCTAGTGAAGAACACAGCCACGTCCTGATAGCGTACTGGAATCTGAAACACACAGGACAGCGATTGACTAAATCACAGTCCCCTGCCACTGTTCGCCAACTGAGGAGACATAATGGCCTATTATGTCCTTATGAGGACACACACTGATACAAACTAGATGGAAATACATTTATCATTTTCGTTTTTCTATTTACAAAGAAGTTGGGAAGATAAAGAATGACGAGGCATTCATCAGTGCAGCACATACATGGTTCATTGAGTAGTACCTGGCGACTATATAGAGCTCCTTCATGGCTCTTTCATTGGGGTCACCAGCTTGGATAAAACATTTTTTTACACCTCCCACTTTAAAAAGAGGAAAACACGGCATAAGGCTTATGCTCACTTCCAATGTGGAGGACTCTCACACCAAGTACTTCAAGGTTTGAGATCCATGGATACCCTACAATAATCGTCTGAATATAGATAGTACCCTACTCTCTGTGTGATCACTCCTAAAGTCAACATGCTCAGCGGTTGGCCCATATGGGGTTATTTTCAATTTTCTACTGCCCCCCCTTGCTCTCTTCTGCCCCAGGCAATTTCCCTTTTCAGCTTTTCTCTTTGACTTCTTTCTCCCCTCTTGGATAACTATTACTTAGTCTTAGACATGTGCACAGCCAAAAAATTCGTTCATTTTCGTTTTTTTTGTTTTTCGGGTCATTCGTTATGATCGCGATTTGTAAATTCGTAAATTCGAACATTCGTTCATTCATACATTTTTACATTTGTACATTCGTAAATTCGTACATTCGTAAATTCGTAAAATCGTACATTTGTAAATTAGAAAATTCGGAAATTTGTAAATTCGAAGTTTGAAAATCCAAAAATCTGAAATAGTAACTAACTATTAAATTATAGGTATTGTAATTTCATTTCAAATTTGACTGTCAGTGAACGTAACAAATACGAATTTATCCGAAGTTACGAATTATCCAAAATGAATGCTGCATCTAAACAAATGGAACGGAACAAATTAATAATAAATAATAATAATAAAACGTTGTTATTATTATTATTGTTATTTATTATTATTAATTCATTACGTTCCATTCCGTTTTTTCGGATCATTCATAACTTCGGATAAATTTGTATGTGTTACGTTCACTAACAGCCAAATTTGAAAGGAAATTACAATACCTATAATTTAAAAGATACTAGTAATTACTAATAGTTAAGTTATTATTAGTTAACTATTATTTCAGATTTCCGAATTTTCGAATTTAGAAATTTACGAATTCACTAATTTACTAATGTACGAATGTACGAATGTACGAATGCCCGAATTTACGAATGTCCAATTTTATCGAATTTACGAATATTCGGAAAAAATTTGTTAAACGGGTTTTCGTTCATTTGGATATTCCCGAATTAACGAATTTGTCCAAATTCGTTAATAAATGAATTCGGAACGAAACGAATTGCACATGCCTACTTAGTCTTACCTCTCCACCCTCCCTCTTTCTTCCCACCCTTAAACCCCCACTAATGAGTCGAAGGGCACTCTCCCTTCCCTTTTTGCACACACAAGGTGCTCATCAAAACTGATGTGGAGCACTCCCCGCTGGCCTATCCAGTACCCCCCAACTCTGATTTGGCTGTGGAACTTTAGGGGTCCTCTAGTTTTATCCTCCCTTAGTTTATGGTTCCCACCGTTGTAGCTCCATAGAAATCACTAAAGAAGAAGAAATCTCAAAAGCAGCACATCACACAAAACCCTCAAACGAAGAGTAGAAGCAGCCTCACCCTGGACTCCATCCAGACCATGCCTTCCGACGCATTTCGCCCCAACCCATGGGGCTCAGTCATTGGGAGTGATGTGTGGCTTTTGAATTTGTTTTCTTTAGTGATTTCTATGGAGCTGAGACGAGCCCTTTCCCTGCCTGCACTTCCAGCGGTTGATTACAGATGAGGACCCACTGGAGCCTGAAGCGGCACCCTTAATTTCCGCTGTTGCAACCATTTGTCATTTCTCTGGCAATTTCGTCTCAGTTCCATCTGTTACATCTTGATATGCTCATGTACACTGTTATGCCCCGTACACACGGTCAGATTTTCTGACGGAAAATGTGTGATAGGACCTTGTTGTCGGAAATTCCAACTGTGTGTGGGCTCCATCACACATTTTCCATCGGATTTTCCGACACACAAAGTTTGAGAGCAGGCTATAAAATTTTCCGACAACAAAATCCGTTGTCGGAATTTCTGATCGTGTGTACACTAATCCGACGCACAAAGTGCCACGCATGCTCAGAATAAATAAAGAGATGAAAGCTATTGGCTATTGCCCCGTTTATAGTCCCTACGTACGTGTTTTACGTCACCGCGTTCAGAACGATCGGATTTTCCGACAACTTTGTGCAACCGTGTGTATGCAAGACAGGTTAGAGCCAACATCCGTCTGAAAAAATCCTAGGATTTTGTTGTCGGAATGTCCGATCAATGTCCGACCGTGTGTACGGGGCATTAAACCTAGAAAAGCCCAATAAACCTTTTGGAAAACAAAATAGAAAACAGCCATGGGTATCCTGCAGGAAGATAACGTTCACTACCTGTGTCCATGTCCCCTGTAGGAGAACACACCTACTGAACCATCATGGTTGCACCTCTGTTACCCCGATACATAGAGTTCCACATAACACTACCTGTAGTCAGAATTCCACCTGTCTGCCTGGCCCACCTACTCACCTGTCCTTCCTTCTGATAGAATTTGCTGAGATCTTCATTCTTCTTCACCAGCTTCAAATCCTGCAAGATATAAAGAATGTGGAACTCGCCCGGCAGTCACAAAGTACAGTCAAAGAACAGATTTAGATACACAAAATTTATAGGGTGCAGCAAACTCTCCCACAGTATTTACTGAATACACTATTCTCAGCCATGGATCTATACCATATGGCCAAAATTGTATGGACCCCCCCCCTCCACCTGCCTGACAGCTGGTGTTTCCAGTGAAGGGTACTGTTAATACTACAGCATACAAAGATATTTTAGATGGTCTTGCACTTCCACCCTTGTGGTAAGAGTTTGGTGAATACCTTTTTCTGTCCCACCATGACTGTGCCCCTGTGTACAAAGCCAGCTCTATAAAGACATGGTGTGACCGGTTTGGTTTGAAGGAACTTGAGTATCCTGCACAGAGCCCTGACATAAACCCTATTGAACACCATTGGCATGAAATGGATCACCAACTGTGAGCCAGGTCTTATCATCCAATATCAGTACCTGACCTCAAAAATTAGCACAAATGACTGCAGACACCCTCTAAAACCTTATTAAAAAGCAATTTCCAGAGGAGTGGAGGATGTTATAGATGCAAAGCAGGGACAACTGCATATTAATGGACATGAGTTGGAGTCCAACGTGCTCATATAGATGTGATGGTCATAGACTTTTGCCCACACAGTGCATTATATCCGAATTATTTTTTGGCTGCCCTGAGACTACTTTTTGCATATTCTGTCGATGCGGGGTGATAGTTGTTGGTAACTGCTGGTGCCAAATGCATACGCCTATGATCCAGTACATGCCCCCTGCTGTTCTATCATGTGGCTGACTCACTGGAACTCTATTGTACAAGACAAGGTTTTTTAACACTTTTATTATATATTGACCCCGTTCTGGATATCATATGTGTTCACATGCGATCCTGAAGAAGATAGAATGTTGTCGAAACGCGTCAGACTTCTTATGTGGACCAGTTTTTGTAAAAGCAGGAATGTTCTCTGTATTATAGATGTGAACTTTACATGGGTACAACACATGGATGTGGTTACTACTATGTCTTTTTTACATTTTCTATAATAAAAATTTGGAATTTTATGTGATATAGTTCCCTTTTTATTGGTTTTGCTCACTACATGTATGCCCTTTTACAGTTCCTTTGCTACAACACACATTTTGTATATGTATTTATATATTTTATATATATATATAAATATATATATAATTATTATTATTATACGCAATTTATATAGCGCCAACAGTTTATGAAGCGCTTTACAATGATATTATAAATAATAAATAATAATAATATTAATAATAATAAATAATAATAATATTATAAATATAAGTGGGATGTGGGTATATTAGCATGGTATCTTCTTCCCCTATTGATATTGACACAGGTGTCATCCCTGGAAAGAAGTCAATGCAGGAAATATCTCTATCACATACCAGGGGAAAAAAAAAAAAAGCTTCTAAGCAGCGCTGAAGGACGCTCTTGGCCCCTAGCATCTATCTAGACTTGCAAATGGCTGCTTCGGCAGTGTGCATGCCAGGCCAAGGTGTGTATAATGGTGAAAATCACTTTTGAGAATAAGGAGCAGGCAACAGAATGTTAAAGCTCTCAATTGTAGCTACCCTTATAAAAAAAAATGATTGTGCTCATTGCTGAGAAGGCCTGGCTCGCAGTCTCAACTCTAATTAATCCCAAAGGTGTTCTATTGGGTTGAGGTCAGGACTCTGTGCAGGCCAGTCAAGTTCCACCACCCCAAACTCGCTCATCCATGTCTTTATGGACCTTGCTTTGTGCACTGATGCACAGTCATGTTGGAACAGGAAAGGGGCCATCCCCAAACTGTGAGCATGAAATTGTCCAAAATGTCTTGGTATGCTGACGCCTTAAGAGTTGCCTTCAATGGAACTAAGAGGCCAGGCCCAACCCCTGAAAAATGACCCCACACCAAATGATTTGGACCAGTGTACAAAGCAAGGTCCATAAAGACATGGATGAGCGAGTTTGGGGTGGAGGAACTTGACTGGCCTGTACAGAGTCCTGACCTCAACTCGGTAGAACACCTTTGGGATGAATTCTCGTCCAACGTCCGTGCCTGACCTCACTAATGCGCTTCTGGAAGAATAGTCAAACATTCCCATAGACACACTCCTAAACCTTGTGGACGGCCTTCCAAGAAGAGTTGAAGCTGTTATAGCTGCAAAAGGGTGGGCCAACTCAATATTGAACCCTACGGACTAAGACACCATTAAAGTTCATGTGCGTGTAAAGGCAGGCGTCCCAATACTTTTGACAATAAAGTGTATCTCAACTAGGTGCCATATGAATATGACCCATATTTCCACCCTAGGACAGCAGAATAAGAAATATGAATGAAAAGGCCTTACTGTACATATCTGTCGATCCCAGTCCTCACCTCTCCAGCCACAAGACACACAAGCTCCACAATCTGACTCAGCAGTTTCCTGGTCCGCTGCCTCTTGTAACTGCCCATATGTGGTGCTTCAGTCATGTGTCTCAGGAGCGCCACCTTTCAGGAAGAGAAAGGCACAACATGAGCTCATATCTGCCCTGATCTTCAGTAAGCTGCTTTCTTTTCTAACACAGGTAGAGCTGGAAATGAGAATAAAGTGTTGGTAAAAGCAAACAATAAATGTCTGTTTGCTTCCTTTTTGCTCTTCTACATATAGCATTGAAAGCATTTATATATTTATACATATAAAACAAAAATGCCTCTTGATTCTGCCAGAAATCAATTTAGCTGGTAACTCCCTCTGCTCTCTGCTGCACTGAATTCCCAAGCATCATCAGCCCCGCGCAGTTCTCCCCTACTGGACTACTGAACCCCACCGTGTTATGGAGATGAGGGAGGTGCACTGTAGTCCTAACACACTTCCTGTCCTACTGTGACAACAATGCTACTCCAAAGGCACAGTACATCAAGTCAGCATTGTCACCCTAGGACAGGAAGTGTGTTACTGGCAGGATCACCAGGAAAAAATAAAAGGGGAAAGATCCTACAAAAAGGAAAATAATGCAGCCACCATAACTAAGGACTGATAAACTGCAATATATTACATTTCTATTCTTGGGTTTAGCATAGCTCCCAACTGTCCCTGATTTCGAGGGACTGTCCCTGATTTGGAGCAAAGTCCCTCTGTCCCCCTCATTTGTCCCTCATTTTGGTCTGATCTATATAGTTGTATATAAAATGCACTTCCATCCAAATTTTAAATTGCTGCATTTGTAAATTTTAAAAGCCAATATAAAATGAATAGTAGTGGTAAAAAAAATCCCTTGTGGATTTAATTAACCTTTTTTTTTGGTTAATTCTCCTTTAAAGGGGTGGGGCGGGGGGGCGTGTCCTATGCCTACATACGTTTGCTAGTAGGTGTCCCTCATTCCCGTCTCAAAATGTTGGGAGGTATGGATTTAGATACACTTCATTGGTAATAATGAAGATTGTTGTTTTCCAACAGCCCTTCGTTCTAGAACACTGGTCTCCAAACTGCGCCCCGGTGGCCAGATGTAGCCCTGTGCTTACCTCTATCTGCCCCTTGGGGCACTATTCTCCCCACAAACCAGAGGTGGGGCATAATTCATAATTTATGCCACTGACACCAACAATGAATCATTATTCCTCCCACTAACACCAGTGATGGGGCACTATTCCTCCAACTGACAGCAATGATGGGGCACTATTTCTCCCACTGACACCAACGATGGGGCACTATTCCTCCCACTGACACCAATGATGGGACACTATTCCTCCCACTGACACCAACGATGGGGCACTATTCCTCCTACTGACACCAACAATGGAGCACTATTCCCATCACTGACACCAACGATGGGGCACTATTCCTCCCACTGACACCAACGATGGGGCACTATTCCTCCCACTGACACCAACGATGGGGCACTATTCCTCCCACTGACACCAACGATGGGGCACTATTCCTCCTACTGAAACCAACGATGGGGCACTATTCCTCCTACTGAAACCAACGATGGGACACTATTCCTCCTACTGACACCAACAATGGAGCACTATTCCCATCACTGACACCAACGATGGGGCACTATTCCTCCCACTGACACCAACGATGGGGCACTATTCCTCCCACTGACACCAACGATGGGGCACTATTCCTCCCACTGACACCAACGATGGGGCACTATTCCTCCTACTGAAACCAACGATGGGACACTATTCCTCCTACTGACACCAACGATGGAGCACTATTCCTCCCACTGACACCAACGATGGGGCACTATTCCTCCTACTGAAACCAACGATGGGGCACTATTCCTCCCACTGACACCAACGATGGGGCATTATTCCTCCCACTGACACCAACAATGGGGCACTATTCCTCCCACTGACACCAACGATGGGGCACTATTCCTCCTACTGAAACCAACGATGGGGCACTATTCCTCCCACTGACACCAACGATGGGGCACTATTCCTCCCACTGACACCAACAATGGGGCACTATTCCTCCCACTGACACCAACGATGGGGCACTATTCCTCCTACTGAAACCAACGATGGGACACTATTCCTCCTACTGACACCAACGATGGAGCACTATTCCCATCACTGACACCAATGATGGGGTGCTATTCCTCCCCCCTAATATCAAAGATGGGGCATCGTTTACTCCCACTGACCCCAAGACATTTTCTACTCCCACTGGCCACAGTCCGGTCCCCCTAAAGTCTGAAGGACAGTAAATTGGCCCTTTGTTTAGAAAGGTTAAAGACCCCTGTTCTAAAACAACACTTTCCAGTTGGTCTGACGTTCTCCATAAAATAAGCCATGTACTCACCAGTTTGGCCTGTAAGATACATAATGTTTTCTTGTTTCGCAGGGAACATTTGGAGAAGAAGCATCCTTCCGGTGTTTCGGGGGAGGTGTGAGGTTCAGACTCCTGCTTAAGAGGTTCCTGTTGGGTGACACGATGATCCTCTGGGGCGGAGCCATGTTGCAACGTAGAAGGAACTTGATGATAATGGTCCTTCATGATCTCTTCCTGTTCTACGTTGGGTAACTCCTGAACACATTTAAATCTGCTGTTAAAATACATGTGGTCCAGCTGCACCTTCCAGTCTTCCCCATAAAAATTGAACTCGTATTCAGGCCATTGGACGCCCCTGTCATAGGTATTCCAGCGAGGAACGCTGATGGAGCAAGACTGGATGGTCACCATAGTCAGGTCAGTCTGTGTGCCCATTTCTGTCTGTAAGATGTGTATGGTGGAGGTGCCAGCGTCCACCTGGGACCATCGCTCTTTTTTCCCGGCCTCCTTCTCTTCCAGGCGCTGCTTCTTCTTCTGAGGAACGTGTTTTATGGCGACTTCCACCACATTCCCGGGGAAGATTGTGGGCACGGCGTCCGGTTTGAGGACCACTTTGGTCCCCTGGGTCATGTAAGATTCGGGAACGAAGTGGGCCGAGCACATGCGGTAAGAACCCATTTTTGAAGACAAAATTTTCTCAGCAAAGTCATCAATGTCCTCACAGTACTGAGCCGTCTGCTGAAGCCACAGCTTTATCCGGCTGAGATCTTTGGGGAAGACGTGCAGCGTTATGCCGGGGGAAAAGCAGTTCTTTCCCATGAAGTGCGGGCAGGATCGGAAGATACATTTTGGCATGGCTTCCACCTGCAGACAAATTCCGATTATTATACACAGCAGATGAAACTTTAAAAATAAAATGAAACTGCGCAAGAGTAGTGCACAAAAGATAAAAAGGAGCAGCAAACACAAAAAGAAGATATCCCTTCTAATAATAAACAACAAAAATTACCTGTGTTGCGCTAAATCAGTGAACAAATTAAATGAGTCCAACATATGCGTAATTAATTATACACACACAGTGCCAATGTAATAATTCAATAAACCTAAAATAGTGTCCAGACAAAAAGCCTCGAAAAGTACTCCAAAAAGTAGAGTCCCCTTTAAATGTGTCAAATTAAAGAATTTCTTCCTTATTCCCGAAAAGTGTCAGAATATACCATCACCAAGACCAATAAAGATGCAGGCTTACCAGACCACAATGACCCCCTTACAAACAAACAGACAAAACAAATCAATCAATCAGTAAATTAACTGATATATTTGTTTGAAATCACACTCACATGTATAATAAAATATGCACATTTGAAATAAAATCACCCAGCTGGCAAATCCCTTGCATAATGACATCAATGGGAGGCTCCGCCCCACGAGTTTCGTCACTCAAAAGATGTCTCCTGTGGGGATTATATGAGGGTAAGGTTGAGCTCTGGCGTGTTCGCATGGCGCACGTGCCGAGCCCGCCAGGAAGTCGGCACGGCGCAGCGCTAATCACAAGCAGTGAGACATTTCCCGATGTGCGGCTGCAGAGATCGGGAAATGTCTCACTGCCTGTGATTAGCGCTGCGCCGTGCCGACTTCCTGGCGGGCTCGGCACGTGCGCCATGCGAACACGCCGGAGCTCATCCTTATATGAGGGTAACTGTACAGACCGCCACTGTTCTGGGCTTTCCAGTCACCGCACGTACATACCGTCCGGCCTCCTGCACCGAGGGCCGCACATCTCCACACAGTGGAGTACGACCTCCTAAGGTGTGAGGGCCACTCTCCATTGTGAGATATTGTGGAGCCCGTTTTGCAGGTGGCCAGTTGGTGTGTATACAGAACCAGCTGCACCTTCCAGTCTTCTCCATAAAAATATAACTCGTATTCAGGCCATTGGATGCCTGAAAACCCATCTTACGAATTTGGAAAAATTAGTAACTGACCCTGAGGAGGAACTGACATAGAACTGACATACCATTCATATATGCGCAACTTAAATACTTGCCTACCGGGCCAATTCCGACACTTCTCTCCTACATGTAAAAATCATATTTTTTTTGCTAGAAAATTATTCAGAACCCCCAAACATTATATATATATTTTTTGAATCAAAGACCCTAGGGAATAAAATGGTGCTGGGTGGCGCCTTCCACAACTCTGCACTCTCTACTTGTGCAGGGGGACTGGTCTGGTCTCCGCCCCCTCCTGTAACTCTCTGCAGGCAGGCTGTAGTGGGTGGGGCCTGCTGGGTATCCCCTGCAGCTCTGCATAGGCTATGTGCAGCACAGTGATGAGTTCACTGCTACCTTTTCAAGACAACAACATTTGGGTTTGCAGAGGCATTTCATGAGCACAAAGTGGATTTAAATCCTCTGTGTTTAAGGAATATTTTTGAATTACATTTTTTGTGCCTGGAGTTTAGCTTTAAGTAATTAGTTTTTTAGGTGAATACTGCTGGCTGACAATGCTAGGCCACTGCGCATGGCAGGGGTTAAATAGCTCATTGTGGTCTCGGGCGCAGGGGGGGGCTGGGGGACAGTAAAGGAAATACCCGATCCTCCGTGCCTCCCTGCATCTAGATTAGTCCCCTGCAGCTTCTGCACCCCTGTGGTCTTGGCATCATGAAGACCAGAACAGGGTCATAGCCCTGCACTGGACGCAAGGATGCAGAGGGACAATCCACCATCAGATCATGGGACAGCGCCACCTGCTGGGGAGCAGAGGATCAGGTACGTGAAACAGCTTCTCTCCGCTACACAAAACAAGCAATTAACCCTTTGCGGTTCAGGCACAGGACCCCAATTTTTCTTTTCCTGCCTGGAGCCGGGCATTAAAGCAGTATCAAACCCAAAGATTAATTGTATTGCAGCTTACCAATTTTTAGATGCGATGGCTGTATTCCTTTTTTTTTTTAGGCTCTCTTTCATCCATTTTCATCTGGTGATGCAGCCAGTTGTTTTTTACAGCACAAGCTCTCCAGCAGAATGTATCAGTTTACATGGATGAGACAAACCAATTAACACTGGCAGGGGTGCTTACAGAGATCATCTTTTATTTATGTAAAACCTTTACCAGAAAAGGAAATAAAGGTTTGCTATAACTGATTATAATGTGTGAGCTGGAGTTTGGCTTCAATTTGTTAGTGTCCCTAAATCTGCTAGTACATCTAACACTTCCCTTCCCCAGACTGACAATGCTGCTGTATGCTGTGCCTCCGATGCTCCTTCATCCAGAGTTGTGTCTCACTAATACAAGAGATGTGTTACTGGCCAGATCACCAGGTGAAAACAACAGGGAGAAAAAGCCAAAGAAAATAAAACGAATGCAGCCACCACATCTAATGGTTGGCAAGCTGCGATACATGACATTTTTGGTTTTCGGGTTTATCACTGCTTTAACCCTCTTCCCGCCAGCGCTGAAAGACTGCTACAGCACGGGCTTGCTTTGCCAAGAGGGTGTACATGGACATCCTCCCGTGATTGGGTGGCGCTACTTCGGACACAGCTGCTCACAGATCGGGGTAAAGAGCCATTCACAGTGGTCCTTTACCATGTGCTCAGCTGTGTCCAATCACAGATGTAAACACAAGCCGATGATCGGCATTCCTTTCCTCACACTGACTGCGTGAGGAGAGAAGAAGAGAGCCGATAACTGGCTTGTGTTAAAGGGACATTGATACTGATTATTGCAGTCCCAACAGTGCCCACCAGTGCTGCCAATCAGTGCCTACCAGTGCCACCTATTAGAGCCCATCAGTGCAGCCTCATCAGTGCCCACCAGTGTCGCCTCATCAGTTCCACCTATCAGTGCAGCCTCATCAGTGCCCACCATGGTCACCTCATCAGTGCCACCTACCAATGACTATCAGTGCTGCTTCATCCGTGCCACCTACCAGTGACTATCAGTGCCACCTCATCAGTGCCACCTCATCAGTGCCAACTACCAGTGACCATCAGTGCTGCTTCATCCGTGCCACCTACCAGTGACTATCAGTGCCACCTCATCAGTGCAGCCTCATCAGTGCCAACTACCAGTGACTATCAGTGCTGCTTCATATGTGCCACCTACCAGTGACTATCAGTGCCGCCTCATCAGTGCCACCTCATCAGTGCCCATCAGTGCAGCCTCATCAGTGCCAACTACCAGTGACTATCAGTGCTGCTTCATCTGTACCACCTACCAGTGACCATCAGTGCCACCTCATCAGTGCCCATCAGTGCCAACTACCAGTGACTATCAGTGCTGCTTCATCCGTGCCACCTACCAGTGACCATCAGTGCTGCCTCATCAGTGCCCATCAGTTCAGCCTCATCAGTGCCAACTACCAGTGACTATCAGTGCCGCCTCAACAGTGCCTGTGACAGACCTAGCCGGGACAGAGGCAGTTGGAGAGGACTGAATGCAAGCCTGTTGCCTTTTGATTATGGGCCCTAGCATTTGGGGGAATGATGCTCTCTGTGAGCTGTATGCCTGGGGACCCTGGGGTTGGTGTTACTTTGGATTCAGCTCCATGTCCCCCCAAAACACACAGACTCTGGGAACTCTTTATATGCCATATTAGAATGATAAGACTGATTCATTCTGTTGGGACACATCCTGTGAGGAGATGCTGGTGTCATCCACTCCAACTACCTGTGTTTATGTTAATTGAATGAGCTGATGACATTGTCCTCTATACAATGTAGGAGACGGGACGACTCCTATTGGAGCTGCTGCTATTGTGAGGAAATGTCCTGTGATAATTAACTCAGTCTGGGCAAAAGGTCATGTCTCAATCACCTAGGCTGTATAAAGGATTAGTTAATTAGCTCATGTTAATTAGGTTAATTAGGTTACAGTTGTATTGTTAGAGGAGGTTCCAACGGCATATAAAGTCTTGTAATTTTGATTCTAAATAAAAACAGTTCATGGTAGCAACAAGCAAGTGTCGCCTTGTTTTGTGCTCAGAGAGGTTGGAATATCTGATATCTGTATACAGACTGGGAGGAAGTGGTATATGATGGAAGCACTCAAGCGGAGTGTGGGATGTTCCATGACAGTGCCCATCAGTGAAGGAGAAAAATTACATGTTTGCAAAATTTTATAACAAACTACGAAAAATAGTTTTTTTTCCCTTCAAAATTGCAGGTATTTTTTAGTTTGTTTAGCAAAAAAATAAAAAAAACCCCAGTGGTGATTAACCGCTTGCCGACCGGCGCACGCCGATGTACGTCGGCAGAGCGGCACGGCTTGGCAAATGGGCGTACCTGTACGTCCATTTGAATTTCCCACCGCGCCCGTGCGTGCACGCCGGCCGGGAGCTCCGTGAGTCGGGTCGCGGGTCCCGCGGACTCTATCGCCGCGGGGAGACCCGCGATCGCCTCACGGAGCGGATGAACGGGAGATGCCGTTGTAAACAGCATCTCCCCGTTCTGCCTAGTGACAAGTGTCACTCGATCTCTGCTCCCTGTCATCGGAGCAGAGATCAGTGACGTCAGCCACACAGCCCATCCCCCTACAGTTAGTAATCACTCCCTAGGACACACTTAACCCCTCCCCGCCCCCTAGTGGTTAACCCCTTCACTGCCAGTGTCATTTACACAGTAATCAGTGCATTTTTAATCGCACTGATCGCTGTATAAATGACAATGGTCCCAAAAATGTGTCAAAAATGTCCGACATGTCCGCCATAACGTCGCAGTCACAATAAAAAAAATCGCTGATCGCCGCCATTACTAGTAAAAAAAAAATTATTAATAAAAATGCCATAAAACTATCCCCTATTTAGTAAACATTATAACGTTTGCGCAAACCAATTAATAAACGCTTATTGCGATTTTTTTTACCAAAAATATGTAGAAGAATACGATCGGCCTAAACTGAAGAAAAAAAATGTTTTTTTTATATATTTTTGGGGGATATTTATTATAGCAAAATGTAAAAAATAATGCGTTTTTTTCAAAATTGTTGCTCTTCTTTTGTTTATAGCGCAAAAAATAAAAATCGCAGAGGCGATCAAATACCACCAAAAGAAAGCTCTATTAGTGGGAAAAAAAGGACGTCAATTTTGTTTGGGAGCCACGTCGCATGACCGCGCAATTGTCAGTTAAAGCGACGCAGTGCCGAATCGCAAATAACGCTCTGGTCAGGAAGAGGGTAAATCCTTCCGGGGCTGAAGTGGTTAAATACACCCAAAAGAAAGCTCTATTTGTGTGAAAAAAATGACAAAAATGTCATATGGGTACAGTGTTGCATGACCGCGCAATTGTCATTCAAAGTGTGACAGCGCTGAAAATTGGCCTGGGCAAGTAGGGGGTGAAAGTGCCCGGTAGGCAGGTGGTTAAAGCAGAGCTCCACCCAAAAGGGGATGCTTCGCTTGCTTGCTCCCCCCCCCCCGCCACATTTGGCACCTTTCGGGGGGGGGGGGAGCGGATACCCGTTTTTGACAGGTACCTGTCCCCACTTCTGGGGGACCTCGCCGTGGGCCCCCCTCCTCCTTCCCCGGCCATTCATAAAGCGCAGCACGCATACGCAGTAGAAAACCAGCTGTGAAGCCGCAAGGCGCAAGGAATGGCGACGGCAGCACCCGAGAGCGGATTGAAAAATCATCTGGGGTGCCAACATCACGGGCTCCCTGGACAGGTAAGTGTCCTTATATCAAAAGTCAGTTTTTTTTTTGAAAAACTTTAATAATGAATTAAATTTTTAAGATAAAAAAAGCTACAGTTTTCGTAGCTACTGACTTTTAATTTTTTGGTGGGTGGGCTGGAGCTCCGCTTTAAGAAACCTGTATACAAGCATGATCCTAAATATACATTTTGTAGCAAAATGTCTAAAATGAAATCTCTTTATTCAGCAGATGAATGTGCACTTCCACCAGTATATGTATGTGATGTACAGTGCATGCACCAAACATGCAGTGATTTGCTGGACCGCTGAAAGCATGTATGGACAAAAAAAAAAAAAAAAGCATGCTGGGATATGTAGTACCACAGAAGTAAGGAATTCGCAGGTAAGGCATGCTGGAAGTTGTAGTTCTACAGCAAATTGATGTTTTGCCAATATCAGGGAGGGCTGATAGTTGTAGCTCTGTGATGGGCCACATGCCCATAGTGTACACATCAGACTGATGATAATGGGAGTTGTAGTTCCACAGCACCCCCTAAGCAAAAGACGACCCAACCCTGGGATAAGTGTCAGCACTGTGTGCGGCAGGCCATGCTGAGACTTGTAGTGCTCTGAGCTGATGGTACAGAACGCGCACACACACACACAGGCTGGTACAACATGCTGAATGATGTCACTGGCCTGATACATGATACCTGATTGTTGTAGCAGATCCACAGTCCCCCCACACACAGGAAGTTCAAGCTGGAGAGACAACAGCGGCTCCGACTGGCTGGGAGATGACAACCCGCATCACTTCCTGCTTTCATCACGTGGGATTCTGGGAAGTGCAGTCTCTTTCAGTTCGTTAGCTGGATGGCTTGCAATCATTATCTAAAAGATAAACTCCAGGTTAGGCATCTAAACGTTAAAAAAAAAAAAAAAAAAAATTAAAAAAAAAAATTTGAAATCAATTTAAAATTATTTTAACCCCTTCACGCCTAAGAGTAAAAACACATCTAAATGCACAATTTTGCAACATTGACACGTGTTCCTAAAAACCGTAAATATCATCACAACTACTTTGTGCATCCAGGTGGATTATACTGCGTTTTTTTTTTTTTCAGGACAAATTCGGCTTTTATTTGGTGGTAAATGGTAATGGGGTTTTTTTGTTTTTTTTGTTCTCATCAAAAGGGAAAATGGCCCAAAATAGTAAAAAAAAGAAAAAATTTTTTAAATTTAGCTGTATATATATTTCTTGCTACTACCATAACCTTCCACCAAAGGACAACCTAAATGAAATACTTCTGCTCCTGACAAAGATATGCATTATCTATCTATCTATATATCTATCAATCTATATATATAGATATAAATATATAGATATACAATGTTTTAGGGTTCTAAGTAATTTTCTAGTAAAAAATGCTAATTTAAACTTGTAAACAAAAAGTTTCATAAAAGGCCTGGTCAGCAATTGGTTTAATAACTCTTTTTAGTAATTACTGATACACTTAGGTGCTGCAATTTTGATTTTTACTGTGTTTCTGGGATTTAGGGAATGCCTGCATCCTCCCATGTTTTTTTTTGGTGTCACTGGAACAGGAAGTAATGGTAAATCTCCCCAGGGAGACACCGAACAGTACAAAACTTGACAGAGTTCTGACACTATTGTTTTATATATATATTTTCACACATTGCCTGTTTCCCTTAGTTAGGATGGCGGTGCCGGGACCCGAGAGCCGAGGGACGGGTCGGCCTCGGGCGCCCGACATCGCGGGCACCACAGGACAGGTGAGTGTACTTATTTAAAGTCAGCAGCTACAGTGTTTGTAGCTGCTGACTTTCCCCTTTTTTTTTGCGGCCGGAACCCCGCTTTAAAGGCAGATTTTTTTTTTGTTTTTAAATAACAAACATGTCATACTCGCCTGCTCTGGGTAGTGGTTTTACACAAAGCAGCCCGATCCTCCTCTTCTCAGTTCCCCTGCCGGTGCTCCTGGCCCCTCCCTCCTGCCGAGTGTCCACATAGCAAGCAGCTTCGCTCCCGAGCTGCTGATATGTGTGTCCATTCACACACAGAGTGGGGCTTAGCCTTCTTCTCATTGGCTCACTGGCTGTGATTGACAGTAGCGGGAGCCAATGGTTCCTGCTACTGTCTCAGCCAATGAGGAGGAGGAGACCTGGGAGAGCCGCTGGATTGAGAGGGGGCTCAGTTAAAGTGGAGGGCCACCCTAAAATAAAAAATAGCATGAAAAATCTTTAAAAATTAAAAAAAAACATTTGAAAAAAAAAAAAATTTAAACTTACCTGAACCCTTGTTGCTAGGCAGTCTTCCTAATCTGCCTCTTCCTATTCTGCGGCGTGTCCTGCTCCTCGGTGAGCGGCCCCGTTGCCTTCTGGGAACTGTGTGTGTTCCCAGAAAACCACGGGGCCATTCACAGAGCGCCGCAAGGCTCCACTGCCTGTTTCCCTTAGTTAGGATAGCGGTGCTGGGACCCGAGAGCCGAGGGACGGGTCGGCCTCGGGCAGCTGACATCGCGGGCACCCAGGACAGGTAAGTGTACTTATTTAAAGTCAGCAGCTACAGTGTTTGTAGCTGCTGACTTTAAAAAGAAAAATTCCCTGGCCAGAATACCGCTTTAAGTATTAGGGGGGCTGCTGCACACAGAAGGTTTTTTAACTTCAAGCATAGAACACATGAAGGTAAAAAAACCTTGAGCCTTTAGAACCACTATGACCACTTGCCTACCGCTGACACCCTTATATGATGGCAAGGAGGCTCTCCTGTACTAGGTACGATGTCAGAACTATTGAGTTTAAAAAGAATCAATTTATAAGGCCTATACATATTTTTTATATGGTTTCATGGGCAGCTTGGAAGCCACTTTGTCTGTTAGAAGGTGAATGCAAGTTCATTGCTTTTGGACAGAGACTTTTACAGAAGATTTTACGAGCCTTATCGCATATTCTCGCAGGTTGTAAATTGTGAGGGTACTAGACAACAAAAACAAGATAAGGACTGGCCATGGTGCCAGAATGTGTATAATGAGATTGATGACTCATGTCTCAACTAAGACAATGAACAGCAACTTTAAAAAAAAAAAATCTTCTCATTACGGGAAAAAGAAGAAAAGAGGCTTATTTAAAAGTTACCTTACGAACAAGTATTAATTGCAAGTAATTATATTAGCAATAATTTCTATTGTATTACTATTACATCATATGGAGCATTTATATGCCTATTTAATTCAATAATTCCACACATTTGTGTTTATGTATTTTTACAATATTTAACATATATTCATTATATGTGGTTTGAATTTTAATCATTGAAATATATTAGTATATATATATTATTAATATGAAGGGTACATGTTAAAAGTTCTATCAGTGGAATTACATGTGAATAACTATTGTGTGTTTTTTGTTCCAATTACCTCATTCTCAACTATATTTGGAGCAAAAGTTAATTACCATCATTCAGACGTTGCTATATATTGTATGAAGAGACAATAAGTCTGTCATAAAAGAGACATTCTATTATATTTATGGTTTTGTTTAAGGCTTAGGTCAGAGGTTATTTGAAGTGAAAACTTGATATTTTTAAGGACATAACAAAATGTATTTTTAATCCAATGATGCGCCCTTTAGGTAGTTGTGCGAACAAGTGTACGATGAAATAATGTGTCATTTGACGTCATCAATTACGTGGAAAACACATCCACGCCTATTTTCTTAGGGGGATAAAAATTTGTAGAAGGATTAGGTGGGGGGACGAGAAAGACACAAACGAAAAAGGAGATAAGGAGGGGAAGAAGTTTCCACTGGGACAAAAAGCTGACATCTCTCAGACAAAAGATTTGAGATTTCTGGTAAAGTATATATTTCTATTCATCTGTAGGCAATTGACTAGCTATCATACATCTGGCTGGACTATTAAATTTTGTAGCATAAAACCTGCAGTATCAATTGTTTCTTTTTCTAATCAAAGAGAGAAATACACACATATGTATAATATCATTGGAGCTGATTTAAGTTTATAGTAAATGGTTTAGTTATGATGTATGCTTAAAATAAAATAATTATTGGAAATTTATCTTTACCTTATATTTAAGTCTTGTCCTGTCAGCGGGGATGTGCTGTATTTTGTTTCTCTGCAAAGCACACTGGTTGGACACACCCTGGGTTGTTTCTGGAGTGAAACTGGACATATAGGACTGCATTAAAGGTGGCAATCATCTTCCCCAGTACCTTCATGCAGGCCTGTTTCGAGGGACTTTACAACAACCTCTGGGACATCACCTGGAATGAAGATACAAGCATTTCTCCTGCAAAAACCATGCTGAGGACTAAGCCTAAATACCGATGATGCTGTGTAGGAACCAAAGCCAACTTCTGAAGCTTCAGGATCTAATTCTCCACTGCAAATCACCGTAGGCGAGGCCAGAAAATCAGGACATGTAGATAGGCATCTTTTGTTACCCACTAATACCAGAAAATGTCCCTGATGAAGTGCAGGTATGACCGACGGGTTGGACTCCACCCTGAATTTTTGTATATTCAGGAACTTGTTGAGACCCTTGTGGTCCAAAATAGGCTGGCATGGGAAATGTAAACAGGTTGGAATAGTCTTGAGGCTTTTCCCCCTCTGGTAGCAGTGCAATGTGCCCCTAGGATAGCAGTCTTTCCAGACCCGCAAAGAAAGCCACCTTTTTTAGCTCGGACGCTGCCTTACATAAAGCATGGAGGTAGGAAGCAAAACTCTAGCTTGTACCTCTGGGCACCACACTGCAGCCCAAAGGCGTCTGTGACTTCCTAAGCTCAGTCGGTCGCAAAGGTTGATAGACATCCCCCCACTCGTGTGAGTGGAGGTGCCCCTTCACTGTGAAGAGGTCTTGACTCCAGATCCTGAGGACTTGGGGCTCTTCTTTCAGGACTGGGACAAGGGCTTCTGTTTGGAGCCCATGACTTGCTGCTTATGAAAGGAACTCTTTGTGGATTCCGAATTCGTTACCAGTTTCTGACCCATCACCTTTGCCTTCTAATTTAGGGATAGACTTGTGCTTTTCCCATAGTCATCTTTTGGATGAAGGTATCCAAGCATGGCTCAAACAAGTAATGGCCTTCAAAGGGTAGCTGCTCAATTTGCTTCATGCAGAGTAATTCTGCCTACCAACACTTGAGCCATAGGATTGTCCATATTTGGATAGACACGGTGCCCACCTGGGAAAGCTGCCTTATGGAGTCTTCCAAGGCACCTACCAAGAAACTCAATGCTCACATAAATTTTTCTAGGAAATGTCAGATTGTAGGGTCCCCTGGGTCCGAATCTCTGGAACAGAGCATAAGCTTTGTATCCAGGACCCGAACCCAGTGCCTTTTAGAGAGAATTCTGGCAGTAGTAACTGCACGTTAAAGGGGGAGGAGGGGAACGGAGGGCACCCACATTCGTGTCCCAAACCACTGAGAGCTGATCTCGCAAACTAGAAAAATCTGCAGAAAATTCCTCCCTTGACACAAAGGAACCAGAAGGATGATGCCCCTAAGACAGTGGAAATAACAGATAAGAGCAGGAATTCAAAGCTAATCAGACCCTTAGGCGAGCCATTACAAGGTAATCTGTGGAGGGGGGTCCTCCCTACTTGACAAGAGATTTGGGAGCCAATCCCATAGCCCTTCCTTCCTACCTCTTTGCCAGTGCGAAGCCATGACTTAGTAAGGGTTAGTAGACCTTTAATACTCAATAAGGGTGTCTACCCAGCTGAGAGAAGTGCCGACACAAGTCAGAACACAAAAGTGTCAAGTCACTCCAGATTGGCAAGTGTTCCAATACTTATTAAGCCCTGGCTCCAATGTGCTGTAACGCAGCTGACCTGTTTAGTGCTGTAGCAGTCAGGAGCCTGCAATTGCACATGCTACTGTGCCCAGAGAGTCAGAAAAATGGCACCTCCACACGTGATGATGACATTGCACACATGTGCCGGTCCTTTTCTTTTGAATACCACTACTGTGGTGTATTGCTCTGTCTGTAAAAAATAGCCTACACTGCCCCAATGCGAAGGGAACACTGTTGGGAAAAGACTCATGCTCCACCACACAGGCATTCACTGATCTATACTGCAGGGCCAGCATGCCCAATCTTCACCTTTCACAGTGGGTGCGCCCTGCAGAGCCTCGAGGGGAATGACTGTTCTGAACCTGTAAACCACCCTGCCAGCGGGGTCAGCAGATATAGAATACCCCGGAGATCACTGCCTGAAGGATCCAGGACCAACTGGCAACATTAACCGCTCTTGCATTCAGAGGCTGGGTGCAGCCCCTTCTTGTCTTCTGGCTATAGGCAGAAAACAGGGGACTGAGTCCACACAAGATCTTCAGAGAGACATCATGACCCTAAAAGACACTAGCTAAAAACAGACTTAGCCGTGCTGCTAGGATTTATACCTAGGCCTGGGTTCCTGGTTTATATCCCAGTGCTATCACATGCTCCTAATGGAATATTTGAATGCCTATCCCACCAAGGCAATGTCGCAGTGGGAGGAGGATGTAGGAACATTGACAGGGGATCAGTGGGAAGAAGCTTTTCAGTCAGCCAATATATGCTTCCTCAATGTCTCACAGAAAGTGTCGCAATTATATATTTTACTCAGAGTGCATTATACCCCAGTAAAACTCCACAAGATGGGAAGGCTTCCCGACCCACTATGTGGTAGATGCTGACGCACTTCTGGGGACCTTATTCACATCCTTTGGCGATGCCCAAAATTACATCACTATTGGAGTGAAGTCCTCTCTACGCTTAATAGAGTATTCCAGGTCAATGTACCCTTAAACCCTATTCATTGTTTACTGGTGATCCTTTGAAGAGGTGATACCTGAGGAAGCAACTAGAGTGGCTTTCTTAAAGGACCCTATTTCAGGCTAGGAAGGTCATTCTACTGGACTGGAAGTCCATGACTCCCACATCGGTCAAGACGTGGGTGACTCATATGTGCAACACGCTCCTTTTGGGAGAGGGACATATATCAACATAGGGGTCGACTTACTATGAAAAACATTTGTCTCCATGGCTTAATGTCCCTGGACTAGCACCTAGGAAAAAGTTGTCTGTCTATTACTAACTAGTGGCAACTCTAAGATTGATAAGGGGGACAGTCAAAACTTGGGGGGGCCCGGGCACTAATAACTTTTACCACTAAATCATACAACTAAATAAATATATATAAATGTGCACACTCACACTCTGGTGCTGCCTGGTGGGTATTAATGCTGGCGTGGGTACTGCTGGTGGGTATTAAAGCTGGTGTGTGTACTGCTGCCTGGCTCCTCTGAGACGCCGAAGTGTGACAGGAAGCTACAGCATGCGGCTGCAGTAGAGAGCAGAGCCGATGCTTCCTGTATCTGTCACAGGCGGAGTGCTTTTCATATCACTCCGCCTGTGAAGAGCCGAAACTACACAGAAAGCATCGGCTCTGTTCTTCACAATGACAGCTGACTCACCCTGCCCGCCGCTGACTGATCGTGTGGCACTCTGTCTCTGTGAGGGAAGGAGCCGCACCGCACAGCACTGGCACAATACGGCAGTGAACTTTGTAACATCTGAATGATGCTTGGCTGGGGTCGCTGGGCAGGTGGGGCCTCCCAGGCAAGTGTGGCCCCCCAGGCAACTGCCCAGCGTGTCCATGCGAAAAGACGGCCCTGATTACAGGTAAATTTAGCCAGGCCTGCGGTGTTGGGGGGTGTGGCCATCTAAACTTGGGTTCAGAGACGCCTTGTCAGAAAAGAGCCTGTCAACATCGGAAGGTCCCTGTGCGTTTGCGCGGCAGAGCCGCGCTTCGGCGCATGCGCGTTAGCAAAGTAGCGGCACACACGGGTTCACTACACGGCGTAACGGCGTACAAACGTTCGCTCGTCAGCATCACGCCCCCTTTCTGGCCTATATAAGGACTGACTTGTGCCCTGTTTAATTGCTGGTTTGTCTTTCAGCTTCCAGTGTTCCGTTCCTGATTCCTGCTTCTTGTTTACCTGTTTGACCCGGATTTGCCTGACCTACCTTGTCTCTCTCCAGCATTTGACCTCGGCTTGTTTAAAGGACTTTCCCACGATCTGCTTCCAGTGTTTGACCCTCTGCCTGTCTCCGGATTCTCCTGCCTTCTCGTGTATGACCCCGGCTTGTTTAAACGGACTTCTCTGCTGACATCTCCAACCCCTTACCTCTGGCTTGCCTTCAGGATTCCTCTACTTACCATCTGCTGTGTTTGACCCCCGGCCTGCTTCTAGGACTTCCTCATCTACCAGTCTCCAGTATCAAGTCATCGGTCTGCATCTTAGACTCTCCACTACTGGGTTCTCAGTGCCTGATCTCCTGCACTTATCCCAGCTCCCATTGTGTTTGCGGGTTAGAGCCCCGGCCGGGTCTTCTTCTCCAGCTCTGGGTCAGAGCCACCATCGCTCTCATCTCTGCGTGACTGAAGTCCTCCTCTCAAGAAGCTTCCTGCCTGCAGGCGACCCGTGCCCCTCTGTGCCCTACACCCTCTGTACCACTACCAGGGGTGTAGTGCGCTCAGCCGCAAGGGAAGCCACTCTCGGCATCTCGGCCTCGGTGAGTACCCGTGATAGTACAAACCAGCCAGATGTCTGAGGCCGACAGAGTGGGTTCCCCTCTCGAAGCTCTATGCCAGCAGGTAACGACCCTTACGCAAGCAGTCCAGAGGCTACAAGATGGCTATTTCCAACTAGAAGGTCGTCTCCAGCACCTAATCTTATCTCCCGGGGATGCAACTTCCACATCCCCCAGTGGGGCCAGCTCTTCACAAGATCACTCCAGCACAGCTCCTGCAGTTGCTATGACTCTCCCAGAACCTAGGGTGCCCACACCCGAACGATTTTCCGGAAATCGGAAGAGGTTTAGAGCATTTAAAAACGCCTGCTTGTTATACCTGGCTCTCCAACCTAAGACTTTCAGTTCTGAGACAGTAAAAGTTGGGTTCATCATTTCCCTGTTGTCCGAAGAACCCCAAGCTTGGGCTCATAACCTCCTGGAGCAGAAGAGCCCCTTACTAAACTCCGTGGAAACCTTCTTTGAATCTATGGGAAGATTATATGATGATCCCCAACGCTTAGCCACGGCCGAGTCCATCTTACACACCTTAGTCCAGGGAAAAAGACCGGTGGAGGACTATACGGTCGAATTTCGGAGATGGTCAGGGGACACTGGATGGAATGAGGCGGCTCTCAAATACCAGTACCGCCAGGGGCTCTCAGAGACTCTCAAAGACGAATTGGCACGTGTTGATTCTCCTTCCACTCTGGAAGAATTGATCCAGCTAGCCATAAAACTTGACCGACGCCTACGGGAACGACGTTCTGAACGTCTTCAATCTCCTCGGCCTACATGGATGCTACCCAGGGTCCCCACAGGTCATCCTCTCCCTGCAGTCCCTTCCTCCTCTACCTTGGAGAGCGAGCCAATGCAACTGGGACTGATCCGGGCTCCACTTACACCTGATGAGAAACAACGCCGGCGGGAGGCCAATCTCTGCCTATACTGTGGAGGGTCAGGCCACTTTTTGCGCAACTGTCCTATAAGACCCAGTAAGTCCCAATTACAAACAGCTATGAACTTTCAAGTCAATGGTTCAAGTACAACCCATCTTGTCCTTCCTGTCTCCCTACAGGTGGCAGACGAGGAGATCCGGCTACCAGCCATTATTGATTCTGGCGCCTGCAGCTGCTTCCTGGATACATCCCTATCTCGAAGTTTACGCATCCCTCTGCAAAATAAAAGACAAAGGCTCCAAATCCACCTGGCCGATGGATCATCCCCCTGTTCCGGGCCTGTTACCCAAGAAACGAAACCCATTCTCACCATCACAGATTCAGGACATCAAGAATTTCTGTGCTTTGACATCATCTGCTCCCCCATGTTCCCTATCATCCTGGGACTTCCATGGCTGCAAGCTCACGACCCCCATATCAATTGGAGGGAGAAGAAGATCTCCTTCTCTTCGGCTTACTGTTCCCAGCACTGCTTCACCTCTGGTCCTGTCTGCACAGCTTCCTGTCTAACTGTCCAGCCAGTCCCTGAACACCTTCAGCACGTCCCTGCAGCCTACCATGAATTCATGGACATTTTTGACAAAAAGAGAGCTGACAGTTTGCCCCCTCACCGACCATACGACTGTCCCATTGATCTCTTACCTGGCTCCGAGATTCCTTTTGGTCGGATATTCCCTCTATCAGAAAAGGAGTTGGAGGCTCTGAAGTCCTACATCAACGAAAACCTTGAAAAGGGATTCATTCGTCCTTCCTCTTCCCCGGCTGGAGCAGGGATTTTCTTCGTTGAGAAAAAAGATGGTACTTTAAGGCCTTGTGTGGACTACAGGGAGATCAACAAGATCACCATCAAGAACCGTTATCCACTTCCCCTCATCCCAGAACTGTTCCAACGGTTTCGAACCGCACGAGTTTTTTCTAAACTTGACCTAAGGGGCGCCTACAACTTGGTGCGGATACGCCCAGGGGATGAGTGGAAAACGGCTTTTAGGTCTAGATTCGGACATTTTGAATATCTAGTGATGCCATTCGGTTTGTGCAATGCCCCAGCTACATTCCAACACCTGGTAAATGATATTTTTCGTGAATACTTAGATGACTTTGTGATTGTTTACCTTGACGACATCCTGATTTTTTCTACAAACATTGAGCAACACCAGGTCCATGTGAAGAAGGTACTCACGATCCTCAGGAAGCACGGACTTTACCTAAAGGGAGAGAAATGCGAATTCGAAAAAACAGTAGTCCAATTCCTAGGGTTCATTATCTCCACTGAAGGGGTCTCAATGGATCCTCAGAAGGTGAAGTCTATCCAAGAATGGCCAGCCCCTACAGACAAAAAGGGGGTCCAACGATTCGTGGGCTTCGCCAACTTCTATCGCAGGTTCATAAAAGGATTTTCATCGATCATTTCTCCCATAACCCAACTGACTCGCCAGCAAAGTCGATTCCAGTGGTCCTCAGAAACTCAGGAAGCATTTGATAAACTGAAGAATCTATTTACTTCTGCCCCGGTACTACTGCATCCAGACCCCGCCTTTCCCTATGTGTTGGAAGTAGACGCTTCAGAATCCGCTTTAGGAGCAATTCTATCCCAAAGACGAGGCCAGAAGGCCCTTCTTCATCCTGTGGCATTTGCCTCCCGGAAGCTGTCCCCGCCGGAAAGGAACTATGACGTGGGGGAGCGTGAACTACTGGCCATCAAATTTGCTCTTGAGGAGTGGAGATATCTTTTGGAGGGCGCTTCTCACCCCATTATGATCTTCACCGATCACAAGAACCTGGAGTACCTTAGAACAGCAAAACGCCTCAGACCCCGGCAAGCCCGCTGGGCTTTGTTCTTCTCCAGGTTCAACTTTCACATTTCCTATCGGCCTGGTTCTAAGAATGGGAAAGCGGACGCCTTATCTCGAATGTTCCCAGAAATCTCTCTACCAGCAGAACCTGGTACTATTCTATCCTCACAGAATTTTCTTTGTTCAATCCAGCCAGATCTAAGAACTGCCATTGAACAGGCCTCCAGCCAATGCTTAAACCCAGAAGTACCCACACTGAGGAAACAGGATGGTCTACTATGGGCCCAAAACAAAATATTTGTTCCAGCGCAAGTAAGACCCTTGGTACTAAAAACATTTCATGATAACAAATTTGCAGGACATTTTGGGGTACAAAAGACCTCGGAACTAATACATCGTTCCTTCTGGTGGCCAGGGTGGAGTCAGGACTGTAAGAACTACGTAAACTCTTGTATTATTTGCCAGCGCAGCAAGGGATCCAATGCAAAAGCCTGGGGTCTATTAAGACCATTACCCATTCCAGAGCAACCCTGGAAGGAAGTGGCTATGGACTTCATCGTTGACCTACCATCTGCTGAAGGATTCTCCACCATTCTGGTAGTAGTCGACCGCCTCTCAAAGATGGCCCACTTCTTATCCATGAAGGGCACACCCTCTGCCTCAGATACCGCGGATATATTCATCAAGGAAGTGGTGAGGCTACATGGAGTACCCGCTAGCATTGTGTCCGACAGAGGAGTTCAGTTCACCTCAAAATTTTGGAGAGACCTTTGTAAATCCCTGGGAATCAAGGTATGCCTATCCTCAGCATATCATCCTCAAAGTAATGGCCAAACAGAGAGGATGAACCAAACGCTGGAACAATACCTGCGCTGTTTTTGCTCATGCTCTCAAGACGACTGGGTTTCACTCCTCCCCTGTGCAGAATTTGCCTATAACAATTCCATACATACAGCAACCAATCAAACTCCTTTCTGGGCTAATTATGGATTTCACCCCTCTTTTTTGCCTAATTCTTTTGCAGAAGTATCAGTTCCCGCGGTGCAAGACCGAATAAATTCCATTCAAGCCAATTTTCAAATAATTCAGGAAACTATGAAGAAGGCTCAGGACAGCTACAAGAAATACTATGACAGGGGGAGGAGGAGCAACCCAATTTTTAAAATTGGGGATGAAGTCTGGCTATCTGCAACAAACCTTAAACTTTCTTGCCCTTCACGCAAATTAGGCCCAAGGTTTATTGGTCCCTTCAAGATAAAGAGAGTAGTGAACCCAGTGGCCTTTGAACTCTCTTTACCCAGCTCTTACAGAATTCATCCTGTCTTCCATACTTCCCTTTTGAAACCAGTAACTCCCAGTTCTTTTCCAGGAAGGGAGGAGTTGCCACCTCCTCCAATTAATATTGAAGGCGAAGAGGAATTCGAGGTTGAGGCTATAATGGACTGTAGAAGGAGGGGGGGTCATATCCAGTACCTGGTCAAGTGGAAGGGGTACCCCCCAGAAGATAATTCTTGGGAACCCTCCTCCAATATACACGCCCCACGGTTAATACAAACATTCCACAAGAAATATCCAGGAGTACTGGCCAGATTGGGCACCCGGAGGTTGCCCTTTGGGGGGGGGCACTGTCAGAAAAGAGCCTGTCAACATCGGAAGGTCCCTGTGCGTTTGCGCGGCGGAGCCGCGCTTCGGCGCATGCGCGTTAGCAAAGTAGCGGCACACACGGGTTCACTACACGGCGTAACGGCGTACAAACGTTCGCTCGTCAGCATCACGCCCCCTTTCTGGCCTATATAAGGACTGACTTGTGCCCTGTTTAATTGCTGGTTTGTCTTTCAGCTTCCAGTGTTCCGTTCCTGATTCCTGCTTCTTGTTTACCTGTTTGACCCGGATTTGCCTGACCTACCTTGTCTCTCTCCAGCATTTGACCTCGGCTTGTTTAAAGGACTTTCCCACGATCTGCTTCCAGTGTTTGACCCTCTGCCTGTCTCCGGATTCTCCTGCCTTCTCGTGTATGACCCCGGCTTGTTTAAACGGACTTCTCTGCTGACATCTCCAACCCCTTACCTCTGGCTTGCCTTCAGGATTCCTCTACTTACCATCTGCTGTGTTTGACCCCCGGCCTGCTTCTAGGACTTCCTCATCTACCAGTCTCCAGTATCAAGTCATCGGTCTGCATCTTAGACTCTCCACTACTGGGTTCTCAGTGCCTGATCTCCTGCACTTATCCCAGCTCCCATTGTGTTTGCGGGTTAGAGCCCCGGCCGGGTCTTCTTCTCCAGCTCTGGGTCAGAGCCACCATCGCTCTCATCTCTGCGTGACTGAAGTCCTCCTCTCAAGAAGCTTCCTGCCTGCAGGCGACCCGTGCCCCTCTGTGCCCTACACCCTCTGTACCACTACCAGGGGTGTAGTGCGCTCAGCCGCAAGGGAAGCCACTCTCGGCATCTCGGCCTCGGTGAGTACCCGTGATACGCCTCCTCTGCCTGATGGTGGATTGTTCCAGAAGGAGAGGATGGCTGAGACCTGAGTGGCAGGGAACTTATGTGAGAGTCCTGACCAATCATTAACATAGTTGCCAACAGTCCCGATTTTCCCGGGACAATCCCGATTTTGGGACCCTCGTCCCAATTGGAGGCTGTCCCGATTCGGGATTTTGCCCAAGGAAATCGGGAATGTTTGCTTTTTAATTTTTGGAGCAGCTGGCTTCAGCAAAATGGCCGCCAGCGCTGCCACTAGATCGTTCCCCCTTGTGTTCAGTGGAGAGAGGAAGGGGGCTCGATCCGTGCAGCCAATGAATCGGCTTCTCCTCTCACAATACTGAAGCCAGGGTTAGCTGCACTGATCGGCCCCTTCCCTCTCCACTGAACACATGGCGCCGGCCGCTCATGCCATGTTCCTTCTGCTCTTGTCTCTGCAGCAATTTAACTTTAATGTACAGGAGGGGGGGTTAGCTATATACAGGAGGAGGGCGGTTAGCTATATACAGGAGGAGGGGGGTTAAGTATATACAGGAGGAGGGGGGTTAAGTATATACAGGAGGAGGGGGGGTTAACTATATACAGGAGGAGGGGGGGTTAACTATATACAGGAGGAGGGGGGGTTAACTATATACAGGAGGAGGGGGGGTTAACTATATACAGGAGGAGGGGGCTTAGCTATATACAGGAGGAGGGGGCTTAGCTATATACAGGAGGAGGAGGGGTTAACTATATACAGGAGGAGGGGGGGTTAACTATATACAGGAGGAGGGGGGGTTAGCTATATACAGGAGGAGGGGGGTTAACTATATACAGGAGGAGGGGGGTTAGCTATATACAGGAGGAGGAGGTTAGCTATATACAGGAGGAGGGGGGGGTTAACTATATACAGGAGGGGGGTTAACTATATACAGGAGGAGGGGGGGTAGCTATATACAGGAGGAGGGGGGATAGCTATATACAGGAGGAGGGGGGTTAACTATATACAGGTGGAGGGGGGGTTAGCTATATACAGGAGGGGGGTTAGCTATATACAGGAGGAGGGGTTAGCTATATACAGGAGGAGGGGTTAGCTATATACAGGAGGGGTTAGCTATATACAGGAGGAGGGGGGTTAGCTATATACAGGAGGAGAGGGGGGATAACTATGTACAGGAGGGGGAGGGTTAACTATATACAGGAGGGGGGGTTAACTATGTACAGGAGGGGGTTTAACTATATACAGGAGGGGGGTTAACTATTTACAGGAGGGGGTTAACCATTTACAGGAGGGGGGTTAACTATGTACAGGGGGGGGACTATGTACAGGAGGGGGGTTAACTATATAAAGGAGGGGGGGTTAACTATGTACAGGAGGGGTTACTATGTACAGGGGGGCTAACTAGGGGGAGAGGGGAAACTATTTACAGGGGGAGGGGGTAACTATGGCTCTGCCTGGGACACTGATGAAAGGACTGAGGCTGGAAACACTGGTGTAAGGACAGACTCTGCTGGGGGCACCTGATGCAAGGAAGGACTCGTGCCTAGTGACACGCTCAGGGATCCCACTGATTCGGCATTATGGTGAGTTGAATGATTTAATTTTATATTACAGTGTAATAATAGAAATAATGCACTTCAATCATCCTGACATCACAACAATCATGGTGCCGGGATGATTGAAGCGCTAACACCGGGTGTTTGGCGTATATTTATCTGCTGATTGTTAAACTTTCTAGAATACACATATTTCTATTGTTGTGTAGGATATGGGGCTGCTGTCCCTTCAGTCCTCTCTCCCCCTTTCCCTCTCCATCCCTCATTCATCTCCACCACACACCCTTTGAGCCACGCCCACTATTTCACGCAAACCACGCCCATTTTTCGCTGCAGCGCGCTAAACGTTTTTCTATGCACGCCTACAAACACATGCCCCACCCCCTAATTATTATACGGCTTCGCTTACAGCCAAAAAAGTGTCCCACAAATTTTTTTTGCAATGTTGGCAACTATGCATTAACTTGTTTGGTCGAAAGGAGGTCTCTTATATAAAGGGAGGTTATATGCTTCAAGAGCAGGAGGGGCCTGGGGCCCGAGCGCAGGAGGAGAGGGGCCTGGGGCCCAAAAGAGTGTTCCAGGAGGTCCAGTCCAGGCGCCTGGATTGCGGGGGAGCCAGCATGTAGCACTGGGGACGGAACTGGACATTCCCACGCGGGGATGTGCTGGACGACTGAGGAGGAAGTAGAAGTAAAGCGGAAGAAGAGGACTGGGGATCTACTTTCTGTGAGTGAAACATGGACTGTTGATTGGGAGGGAACAGGTCAGTGAAACCCAGAGAAACTAGTGCAGAAGTAAATGGAATGACATACTGTGAGCCTACGGACCACCGTATGGGCGTTGGCGTCGCAGTCTCCGCTTTAATTCATCTCAAAGGTATTCTATTGGGTTAAGGTCGGGACTCTGTGCAGGCCAGTCAAGTTCCTCCATCCCAAACTCGCTCATCCATGTCTTTATGGACCTTGATTTGTGCACTGATCTAAATCATTGGTGATGGGGGGATTATTGATTGGGGTGGTTTTTCAGGGGTTGGGCTTGGCCCCTTAGTTCCAGTGAAGGGAACTCTTAAGGCGTCAGCATACCAAGACATTTTTATGCTCCTAACTTTGTGGGAACAGTTTGGGGATGGCCCCTTCCTGTTCCAACATGACTGCGCACCATTGCACAAAGCAAGGTCCATAAAGACATGGATGAGCGAGTTTGGGGTGGAGGAACTTGACTGGCCTGCACAGAGTCCTGACCTCAACCTGATAGAACACCTTTGGGGTGAATTAAAGCAGAGACTGCGAGCCAGGGCCTTCTCGTCCACATCAGTGCCTGACCAGAAGAGTTGAAGCTGTTATAGCTGCAAAGGGTGGGCCAACTCAATATTGAACCCTACAGACTAAGACTGGGATGCCATTAAAGTTCATGTGCGTGTAAAGGCAGGTGTCCCAATACTTTTGACAACATAGTGTATATACAGTGCATGTATATATACACACGCACCCACACACTCACACAACATCCACCAGTCTGTGGGATATTAAAGTACTTATGCAAATTTTTTAATGTGCAAAATCTAGTCCTCCAACTCCAATAAAGTGCCAGTCCAATTGTATTAATATGCCTCCTTAATTCATCTCCAGTAGTGCTCTTCCACCATATAAAGTACTTGACACCACCTTGTAGGAAAACACTCACCAGATGGTTATGACACCTTATTAAAATAAGCAGGTCAGCAGCCATTTTTATACTTTCTTCTCCTCCCTTTTGGCTCTGTATATTAACTCCACTGCTTCCGCTCCACCTCCAGGTACACTCCAGACCGTACACCAAGAGAGAGACCGCAGTAGTGAAAACTGCACTTACAGGGTAACACAGCTTCCCATTCAATCCAATTCAATGGCACTTCCTGGTGTCAGGAAAAAATGCAGTGAACACCAAATGCCAGAAATGATGTCATGTGACGGCAGCAGCGTGGCTCCACCCAATGCGTTTCGTTTGTGTGACACCGTCAGGGTACCTGGTTCTTATGATAACTATATATGTTCCTAGCTAGTCAGGAATAGGTGGGTCAGCTTGTGGTACACAGTCATATCACACAGCAAAATACATTTTGCCAAAATCAGTCAACTTGTCTCTACATCTGTACAGCTTCCTACCCCACCTGCCACCACCAGATCTTCTCTTTGCTTGGCTGCAGAGGGAAAAAAAAAACATCCAGAAAACAGACATCACACTTAACGTAAACATTATTTATTAATCTTCAATGTTGTAACAAAGAGTCAGTTTTGCAAATTACAGTCTAATATAACAGCTGTGAAATCAGCAAACAACAAATGAGAATCTGCACATCTGCCACCTTCTGTTGAAGTGGACAGTCTCAGTGCATTTGAAAATTAAGGTAAACAAATAAATTGCTCGCTAGCCTGATGACGGGTTTCTTAAATCCCTCCAGGTCTCCGCAACTACTGCTAAATCCTTCATGGGAGAGGCAGTGATCACAATGGTTGTTCTCACCAAATGCACTTCAGGTGAGCTGATGTGGTAGTTGGGGGGGGGACTAAAAAAAAAAAAAAAAAAAGCGCGCAACAGTAATGCACTGTTATGTGTGCTGTGTTGGAAAAACAAATAAATGGGCTGTCCTAAAGCTGAACTTTTTTTTGTGGAAAACCGCACCTGTCACATAAATTACCTCCCATCAAATAAAAGGGGCAGTACACCAATGATATCTTTCTCCTAATATGTTTAATCCATTGACAGCACACAGTTGTCAGTGAATTAAACAAACTCAGAGCAAGATGTCATTGGTGTGCCAACCCTTTGAACTGATTGTAAAGTGCAGTGGAGAGCAAGCAGTCTTCTTGTCTTGAGCATCTGACTGATACACATGGGACAGAAGAGGGTAGTTTGCTTGTGAGTGGTGACATTGACAGGGATTTAATGCATATCCCATGTTCTGTTATCTGCTGATTAATGTAAAATTCCACCCTACAATGAAGCCAGATACTCCCCACAGCAGTGACCTTAGAGGCAGAGGCACGATGGAATTTGTAGTTTCACCACAGCTGGAGGGCCAAGATTGCCTACCACTGCTGTAAAGGATAGTGCTGCTCGCCCTTCCCCTTTTTGTCCTCTCCCTCCATTCACAAAATCCTAGCATTGTTCTCCCAGAATCCCAAAGTGTTCTGTAAATGAAAGAGGGGTGGCTGGATGATACGAACTCCCCTGTCCATTCACAGAATGCCTTGCATTCTCGGAGAAGAATATTAGAAGTTGTGCGAATGAAGCCGTAGACAAGGGGAGGGTCAGGCATCATGATCCTTAACAGTGGCAGCCACTGGCCTTAACTATCCCAGTGCCGAAAGATCAAGGCAGTGAGGAGTATCGAGCATCACTGAATGGAGGATTTTTTACAGTAACAAGAGACGCAGAGGATGCATTAGCAGGGGTAGGCAACCTCGGCCCTCCAGCTGTTTTGAAACTACAAGTCCCAAGAGACATTGCAAGACCCTGACAATCACAGGCATGACTCCTAGAGGCAGAGGCATGATGGGATTTGTAGTTTCACCACAGCTGGAGCGCCACAGTTGCCTACCCTTGCATTAAGGTAAAAAAAAAAACTTTCTGGGTGCAGCTCCCCCTCAGCGCCCCCTATACTTACCTGAGCCCCACCTCTATCCAGCAATGTGCATGAGAGCAGCGTTTCTCCCTCTCCTCAATGGCTCACACAGCAGCAGGAGCCATTGACTGCTCCTGGCAATGAAAGCCAGTGAGCCAATGAGGAGAGAGCAGGGGGAGGGCTGAGCCAAGCTCCGTCTGTAAATGGACAACGTCCAGTCACAGGAGCGCAGCTCCGAAGTGAGCCTGCTTGAATGCCCCCATAGCAAAAGGCTTGCTACTGGGGGCACTCGATCGGGGGGGGGGGGCAAGGACTGCTATTAAAAGGTAATAATACCTTTAGAATCACTTTGAAGGGATTGTAAAGGCAGAAGTTTTTTTTTTTAACTTAAGGCATTCTATGCCTTAAGATAAAAAAAAAACCTTCTGTGTGCAGCAGCCCCCTCAAAACCCCTAATACTCACCTGAGCCCATCTTTATCCAGCGGTGTTGCAGGAGTGTCTCAGCTGCCAGAACTCCCCTCTTCATTGGCTAAGACAGCAGCGCAGCGCGATTGGCTCCCACTGCTGTCAAAGTCTGTCAGCCAATCAGGAGAGGAGACAGGGCTGGGTCACGGCTCCGTGTCTGAATGGACACAGGGAGCTGTGACTCGGTTTGGGTGTCCCCATAGCAAGCTGCTTGCTGTGGGGGCACTCAACAGGAGGGAGGGGCTAGGAGCATTGAAGAGGGACCCGAGAAGAGGAGGATCCGCGCTGCTCTGTGCAAACTCCACACACAGAGCAGGTAAGTATAACATGTTTTTTTTTTTTAAACAACAAACAAGACTTTGCAATTACTTTAATTGCATTGCATATTGCATGGGAGGGAGAGCTGCAGCATCAAGCTGGAACAGCAATCCTCTAATGCTTATGGAAATGACCTGAACTGCAGCAGGCCATGTCACGCTCAGACATTGGAAGCTAAGCATTATTCCTAACATGACTCACCAGGAAACTTTCTACTAGGAGGAATCTCTCCTATTTATAGAAAAAAACTTGAAGTCCTTAAAATACAATACAGAATAAAATACAATGTAGATGTATAAGATGTAGAACTGTTGTGAGGGCTGCAGGCGATTCGGCATATGCAGTTTTAACAGATTCAAATTCAAGTAACAAAACTGTACATAACCATCAAGAATTCACAAGCTGTTGAACACAGCTAACATATCCAAAATGGAAGAACACAACTTCAACCAGGACCAAGGCCCAGGGGTAGGTAGAAGAGGTGGCTGCTTTGGGCACTTCAGCAGGAGGGTGGGCATAGGAGGGTCAGAACCTGCAACCTTTGGTACTGCAGGATGCTGCTCAGCCACTGCCACTGAAAAAGGAAGACAGTGAAAAAAAAAATATTGTGAATGGTCTTTGGCCACACCTCCGTTGAATGTCATAGGAGTCAAAAGGGGGAGGGCACAGACAACAAAGCACATTTTTTTGCATGTCTGGTTTTGGAGACCAGTAATCTGCATATTAGCAGCCCCTCCCAGCGTCAAGGATAAAAACAGAATTGTCAATTTAGGTCTAAACAGTTCCGCTGTTAGATACTATAGAAAAGGTTTTGGAGCGCTGGGCTGTGGAGGCAGCAGGAGTGGCCGGCTCAGCCTCTCAGCGGCTTGCTCAGAGGCTGAGCCGGGTGCCGGTCCAGGCATGTGGGTGGATCCTGACTCCATGGCCGCGATCTTGCCCGAGCCTGGACCAGCTCTGTGATATCAGCAAAGAGAGGACTTCAGACTGCTGTCTGCTGAAAACGGGTCACAGGAGTGCAAAACTAACTGCATTCCTGTGATCCATAGAAGAAGTACAGCCAAACAAGCTTTGGCTGTACTTCTCCTTTAATGGGGGCACAGACAGCAATAAAAACTGACAGGGGCTCTAGTCCATCTCTACTCCATCCAAAACGTAAAAAAAAAAAATACGTTTTGCCTTTAGTTATACTTTAAACCACCTCTAGAGCAGGTCATTAAAGAGAATAAATTACACAGGTCCCCCGACCACTGTGATTGGTTGTCCCAGTGGTCGCATGATTGGGAGGCGCCCTACCAGCTCCCAATCATTTCTAGGTGACCAGGAATTGAATGACAGCATGGTGACAATGCTGGGGGCACCAACTGAGTGCATCCCCAGCAGAACAACGTTGGCCGAATGCACATATGGGGCTGCATGGCATACCGTCAAGCACCATGCTGTTACATATATGCATACAATTGCATAATCTCACTTTCAAGGAAACTAAAGGCTAGGTTCACCTTTAAGAAAAAAAATGTAAATGCACATGTTTTTGCAGGTAAAGAAAAATGTGCATTATTTTTGTTTACACAGGAGTCTGCAAAGTACTGCACCCACGATCAGTGGGTCATGGGTGCAATGTCAGGCTCCTGCAGGCATTTCCTACAGCTCTTTGCCAGTACCTCTGTTTGGGCTTTCAGGTACTGAGCTACAGAAGTGTCAATAGACTTTCAGTGCACCAAATCAGTGCACCCGTATGCGCACTACAAGTATGCAACTTGTATTTTAATCATTCACAGATCTCTGCGAATGAAGAACGCAGCTGTGCGGGCGGAGACCCACACAGCCGCAACAATTTTAAATGTGACAGCAGCTGCGGGGAAGTGGAAAACCCCCCGCTGTCATGGGAGGGGGGGGGGGGGGCTCAGGAAATGAGGTGTTTAGCAACATGTTACACCCTAAATATGGGTGTAACATGTTTCTAAAGGCAGAGATAGTCTTTAAAGTGTCTGTAAGCAAAAGCAAGCATCCAATCTTGTTCAGTTGCCCTTCTGCTGCTCAATTTTCTTGCAGGACATCACCGGGAGGAGAGTTTGGTGCTAAGCTATCCTCAGGTGCCGGTGCCATCACCTCCGGGGCTCGCTTTGCCTCCTCCTCATGCTCCCACTTATGTTTTGTGAAAAGTGATTTCTGATTGAACTGTTTCCCGCACACAGGGCAATTATAGGGCTTTTTGGGCACGTGAATTCTCTCATGTCTGCTCAGCTGGGACTTGGTGTCGAACAACCGGCCGCACGTGCCACACTTCACCGTTTTCCCCTTGATGTGCCTCCTGTGGTGGACAAGCAGAGTGCACTTGTGGCCGAACCTCTTCCCGCACTTGTCACACTCGAACGGCTTTTCCCCGGTGTGCGCCCTCTGGTGTATGATATACTGGGATATGTAGTCATATTCCAGGCCGCAGATGGTGCAGGCGTATCGCTTGTTCGCGTGGTTCTCTGCTTTGTGCTTAGTCAGTGCCGATCGAGTGCTGAACACCTGACTGCACTCCTCGCAGGTCACCACCTCCTCATCAGCGCGGAAATTCAGGTGCCTCTGTGTCTTTAAGTGGCTTCGGAAACCCCGCCTGTCTTTCAAGGCTATATTGCACCTCAGACACCAAAATGTTCGTGACCTCCCATCTTCAGAGTACTCGATCCTTATCTCAGGGTTCCCCAGAAACGCATCTTCAGTTTTGCGTTTTTTGGAGCCATCAGAATCATCGGCATCATCTGAGGATAAGTCAGACTCGCTGAACTCGCTGTTGTCACTCTGCGGCTTCCATTCTGGGGAGTTCTGGCGATCTGGGGAAGGTTTTGCTTCATCTTCGCTCGCTGACTCTTCCCCTGAGAAGAAAACAAGACAATGTATGTCATATTTCTAAAACCCTCTGAAGCATCAGCAAAACAACAGCCTTCTTACAAAGGCTACTCCAAAATTTTCCTCAATAGTTTTACTGATTTATTAAGTTACTCTGGGCATTTTTCTGTTTTAGCCATTTTCATTAAAAAAAAGAGTATAAAAACAATATTCATTTGTACAATGCTGAACTGTCAGGAGACAATGGATACAAGCAATAACATCTAGATCAAGTGGGAAACAATATAGTCTCACATCATAGTCCAGCAAGGGAACTAGCAGGAAAAAAAAAAAACATAAAATATTCCACAGGTGCATTAAGGGACAATCCTGACTTAAAAATATACTCTGGGCATTTATTAGCTGAACTCCAGCAAGGGGGAATAGGATATTAGTAGTAATCGCCTTCCTTGTGCAAAGCACGCCCTCCATTTCTTTTTAAAGTCTGGTTTTCTAGTAGGTCTCCTCCCCCAAACAAGTACTTTAACTACCTCCCACCCACCGCATAGTAAAATGACGGCGGACAGGATCACCTCTCATATTGGGACGACGTCATATGAAGTCGCCCCAGTGTCACCGCTCTTGCGTGCAGCGCAGCGAATGGGTCGTGTTCCTAGGACACAGCACGACCCCAATCTGGGTAAAGAGCAAATGACACGGCTCTGTAATCATGTGTCCAATCACAGCTGATCACATGTAAACACGGAAGTGGCATTTTTTTTCAGCTCTCCTCGCCTCACACTGACAGAGTGTGAAGCGAGGAGAGACGATCAGCGGCAATCCCTCGCAGCAGCGAGTGTACAGGTAATCAGTGCCCTGATTGTCAATGTAGCCCCAGCAGTGCCCATTCGTGCCACAAGCAGTAATGTTAGTCAGGGCTGCCTATCGGTGTATATCAGTGCTGCCCATCAGTGCCGCCTATCATTGACCATCAGTGCGACATATTAGTGCCCATCAGTGCGACCTAATCAGTGCCCTTCAGTGCCGCCTCATCAGTGCGGCATATTAGTGTTTCCTCATCAGTGCCACCTAATCAGTGCCATCTCATCAGTGCCCATAAGTCCCGCCTCATCAGTGCACCCCATTAGTACTCATCAGTGCAGCCTTATCTTATAAACTAAGAAAAACTTTTTATTATTTTCAAAATTTTCAGTCATTTTTCATTTATTTAGCAGAGGTGATTAACCACTTGACAACTGGGCACTTAAACCCCCCTCGTGACCAGACCAATTTTCAGCTTTCAGCGCTCTCACACTTTGAATGACAATTACTCAGTCATGCAATACTGTACCCAAATGAATTTTTTGTCCTTTTTTCATACAAATAGAGCTTTCTTTTGGTGGTATTTGATCACCTCTGGGTTTTTTATTTTTTGCGCTATAAATGAAAAAAGACTGCAAATTTTGAAAAAAAACGCATTTTTCTTAGTTTCTGTGATAAAATTTTGCAAATTAGTAATTTTGCTTCATAAATTTTGGCCACAATTTATACTGCTACATATCTTTGGTAAAAATAACCCAAATTGGTGAATATTATTTGGTCTTTGTGAAAGTTATAGAGTCTACAAGTTATGGTGCAAATTATAAAAAATTGATCACACCTGATGTACTGACGGCCTATCTCATTTCTTGTGACCCGAACAAGTCAGGACAGTACAAATACCCCCCAAATGACCCCTTTTTTGAAAGTAGACATTCTAAGGTATTTAGTAAGATGCATGATGAGGTTTTTGATGTTGTCATTTTTTCCCACAATTCTTTGCAAAATGAAGATTTATTTATTTTTATTTTTTTCCCCCACAAAATTGTCATTGTAATAGGTTATTTCTCTCACATGCCATGTATATACCACAAATGACGCCCCAAAATACATTCTGCTACTCCTCCTGAGTATTACGATACCACATGTGTGGGACTTTTTCTCAGCCTGGCCATATAGAAAGGCCCAACATGCAGGGAGCACCATCAAGTGTTCTAGGAGCATAAATTACACATCTAACTTGTTGACTACCTATTACACTTTTGAAGGCCCTGGAGAACCAGGACAATGACATGTGACACTGACGTGGCACTGATGACAAATGGCACTGATACGTGGCACTGATGTGGCACTGATGACAGATGGCACTGATACGTGGCACTGACACTGATGTGGCACTGATGACAGATGGCACTAATACATGGCACTGATGACAGGTGGCACTAATGACAGATGGCACTAATATGTGGCACTGATGACAGATGGCACTAATACGTGGCACTGACAGATGGCACTAATACGTGGCACTGACAGATGACACTAATACATGGCACTGATGACACGTGACACTGATGACAGATGGCACTAATATGTGGCACTGATGACATGTGGCGCTGATGACAAATGGCACACTATGTGGCACTGATGACACGTGGCACTGATGAAAGATGGCACTAATACATGGCACTGATGACAGATGGCACTAATACGTGGCCCTGATGACAGATGGCACTAATACGTGGCACTGATGACAGATGGCACTGATACGTGGCACTGATGACACTGATGACAGGTGGCACTGATACGTGGCACTGATGACAGGTGGCACTGATGACAGGTGGCACTAATGACAGGTGGCACTAATGACAGGTGGCACTAATGACAGGTGGCACTAATGACAGGTGGCACTGATGACAGATGGCACTGATGACAGATGGCACTTATACGTGGCAGTGGGGACAGATGGCACTAGGGACAGATGGCAGGGCAGATGGCAGGGCAGATGGCGGGGCAGATGGCAGGGCAGATGGCAGGACAGATGGCAGGGACAGATGGCAGGGCAGATGGCGGGACAGATGGCAGGGCAGATGGCGGGACAGATGGCGGGGCAGATGGCGGGGCAGATGGCGGGGCAGATGGCGGGGCAGATGGCGGGGCAGATGGCGGGGCAGATGGCAGGGGCAGATGGCAGGGGCAGATGGCAGGGCAGATCACATGGCAGGGGCAGATAGCAGGGCAGATCACATGGCAGGGGCAGATAGCAGGGCAGATGGCAGATCACATGGCAGGGGCAGATAGCAGGGCAGATGGCAGATCACATGGCAGGGGCAGATGGCAGGGCAGATGGCAGATCACATGGCAGGGGCAGATGGCAGGGCAGATCACATGGCAGGGGCAGATAGCAGGGCAGATGGCAGATCACATGGCAGGGGCAGATGGCAGGGCAGATGGCAGATCACATGGCAGGGGCAGATAGCAGGGCAGATCACATGGCAGGGGCAGATAGCAGGGCAGATGGCAGATCACATGGCAGGGGCAGATAGCAGGGCAGATGGCAGATCACATGGCAGGGGCAGATGGCAGGGCAGATGGCAGATCACATGGCAGGGGCAGATGGCAGGGCAGATCACATGGCAGGGGCAGATAGCAGGGCAGATGGCAGATCACATGCAGGGGCAGATGGCAGGGCAGATGGCAGATCACATGGCAGGGGCAGATAGCAGGGCAGATCACATGGCAGGGGCAGATGACAGGGACCGTTAACAGCGGGACACTTTTTTTTTTCTCTTTTACACTCACCGCCGCAGCGGTTCCACTCTCCCTCCTCACACGCTGTCTCTGTGTGAGGAGGGAGAGCCGGCGATGAGAGATGATCTCATATGTTTACATATGAGATCATCTCTCGTTGGCACCGCCGATCGCACTGTAAACGGCCGCTGTCATTGGCCGTTTACGGCGATCTGTGACTGGCTGTGTCCGAGGGACACGGCCAGCACAAAACTTCCGCGGTGCGCGCTCGCGGGAGCGCGCAATGCGGAAGTAAACAGGAGGACGTCCAGGGACGCCCTCCCGGCAATTGAAGTCCGCGCTGTAGCCGTCTTTCGGCTATAGCGCGGACGCCTAGTGGTTAAATACCACCAAAAGAAAGCTCTATTTGTGAAAAGAAAATGATAAAAATTTAATTTGGGTGTTCAGTGTTGCATGAACGTGAAATTGTCATTCAAATTGTGACAGCACTGAAAGCTGAAAATTGGCCTGGGCAGAAAGGGGGTAAAAGTGCCCAGTATTGAAGTGGTTAAATTGGTTCTAAAAGGAAAATATTTTTTACTTTAATGCATTCCCCACATAAAAAGTGGTTGTAGACCCTTAGTTAAAGCGGAGTTCCACCCAAAAATTGAACTTCCGCTTTTCGTAATCCTCCCCCCCTCCGGTGTCACATTTGGCACCTTTCAGGGTGGAGGGGGGAAAAAAGATACCTGTCCAATACAGGTATTTTGCCCCACTTCCGGCGCCTTCTCCGTCCCCCCCCCCCGCTGTCTTCTGGGAGACACACAGGTCCCAGAAGACAGCAGGGACCAGTGGGAGAGCTCAGCACAAGTCACACATGTGCAGTAGGGAACCAGGAAGTGAAGCCACAAGGCTTCACTTCCTGACCCCTTACCGAAGATGGCGGCGTCTCCACCTTAGACCTGAGGGACGAGTCGGCTTCGGGTGCCCACATCGCGGGCGCCCTGGACAGGTAAGTGTCCTTATTTTAAAAGTCAGCAGCCGCAGTATTTGTAGCTGCCAACTTTAAAAAAAAAAAAAGGCGGAACTCCGCTTTAAGTGACTAGCCTCAGGTGTTTCACAGAGATTAAATAAAACCTACTATTTAAGAAGTTGTTCCTGTTTATCTGCAGCAATTTCTTCTCTACAGCCATTCAAAGTGCATAATTTACAAAGCTTGTCTAAGCTTTCAAAAACCGGGGGGCAGGAAGCTGAGGTTGCACCCTGCAGATCTTAGTGAGAACAGCTCTGACAGCTGATTGGAGGGATGAGAAGGGATGGTAAGGAAGGGACAAAGCCCCCCCCCCCCCCCCCCCCCTTACACAGCACACAGGAACAGAGTACAGGCTGTCAATCACAGATCCCTTCCTGTCACCTTTTTTCTCTTGGGGTCAGGTAAAACATGTTCCAATATTTCTTTCACCCCCTCACCCTCTAAATACTTATCGGAGTCCTCACTTGATCTAGCTATATCCAGGTTTTAAAGCAACCTATGCTCAGGCAAGAATGGGACATCATCCCTCTCCCAAAACTCCCATCAACAGTTAATTGAAAGAAAAATATGCTGCGCTAGGGTTGCTAAATATGCTACTTGGTATTATAGCATGCCAAAATTGCTGCGCATATATAAACGCATATAACCATAGGTATATAAGTGATATGCCCTCAAGGGTAAAAAAATGGTCTGTGTTAATAGATAAGTGATCATATATAAAATATACAAATATATAAACGCATCAAAGTGCATATGTAATAATAAGTATACCTGATGACAGTATTATAAAAGTGCATAGATACATAAATACAAATAAATTCCCAAAAAGTGCTTAGTGCAAAATTAGATTAAGAATTCAACAAAAGTGCTAAGTGCCACACAGTTCATGTGAAAAAAAGTCCTTTTTTAAAATAGACCATATAATAAACGGTGAAGTCCTGGAGATAAACAATGAAGGTGATACGTGATATCCACTAGTGATGTAGTAAAGCATGCTCATAATTTCTCAAGCCATGCAATACGGTGACCCCCAAGGTAATGCGCTCACCTCAGAGCGTGTGACTTAGTCGCTAAACAAAGTCAAATCACGCTTTTGAACCAACCCAGGGCTCTATGCTGATCACAGGATCCCAGGCTCCATTGCAGTATGTACAGATGGATGAGAAGAAAAAAAAACGTTAGGTGCGTCAGTGCATCGCTCTATGTAAAGCATAGAGCTGCTGTAACAGTGAGGACATGGTGTACGTCCCGTCAAACAGCAGATACACTGCCTCTCGCTCCGTCCTGGCCCCTCCCCTACGCGTGTTCGACACAGGGATCACGTGTCTTCATCAGGAGGAGGGGTCTCCCTAGTTCCCAGACATTTACAGAGTGTTGTTAAAAGCAGAGGGGATGCTATATACTGTGCTAAACATGGCCCCACCCCCAACTTTTTTAAGACATGTTGCTGCTATCCATTTCAAAATTACCTTATTTCTTAAAATAAGAAGCCCACTCAGGACCGAGACACAGGAAAGGACTGAGGTGTCTTGGGTACACAGGGGAAGAACAGGAAGTGACTCTGGTAGGTGTTATTTCTGACTCTACAATACCTGAAGCCAAGTCTTGCTGGGATTCTGTCAGTAGAGGATCATCTGGGATTATGTCAATGTACATCTCCTTGTGAGCTTCAAGATAGTCCCACTCATCCGGAGTGAAATAGACACCAATGTCACCGCATTTCACCGGCACCTGCAACATACAACATACAACACTGCTCAGCAACATGCATGGAACACTTGGGATCACCCCAGGAGCTGAGGGGTTAACTCAATGGGCACCACAGCAATGCAAGCTACATTCATTATATCATCACTATATCATCATTTCTTACTTGCGTATTCCGGTGCATGAGACCTAGGCACTAAAAACACAAACCCCAGAATACAGACAACTGTCAGTTCTGTTCTCACTGTCTGGACATAAACCTGGAAGCTGCCACCGCTGACTTGCATTTTAAATGTGCAAGCTTCAGGTGTTGTCATACTTGCTTCATTATTTACTAAAGCCGGCCATAAATGGATCAAATCAGCAGGGACCGACCGAAATTCGATCCATCTATGGGCAGGCTGATTGTACCCAATCTATCCATTGATTGACTTGGGTACAACCAGCATGTTGGATTTTCAGCATGCGATTACTTACAGCGGCTATAGCTGCTAACAGTAATCACTGTGTTCTACCTACAGGGATGGCTCCCCGCTCTTCCCCATTGGGAGAACACTAGAGCTCCACGGGAACGATTCCCCCATCAACACAGTCAATGGGAATTGAGCAATTTTCTTTCCTGCAACCCATGGTGGTATAAGCAATGTCCTGCTTAAGTGGCTTGCAACAAGAATACAGATTCCGGCCTCACTGGCTGCATTCTTGTTCAAGGTGAACGACCCAGCAGGTAAAGAAGTAATCAAACAAGCAGGAACTATTCCAAGGACATCAGGGGCATAATGACGTCATTGATTACAAAACGCACAGGAAAGAGTCGTGACGTCATTGCGTACCGGGACGCGGCAGCCATTTTGATGGTTAGAAACATTTGGTTTCTCTTTGTATTGATGCCTGTTTGAAACTTTTATCAAGTGAGCGCAACACTTAATAATACATTTTTTATTGAAGATGCTATACCATGATATACCGTTTCATTCCTCCATACCTTTATGAGAGCAATATGGATATCGTGGGCATTCGGCCCGTGTGTATGGTTGCCTGTACGACAAAAGCCGGCTGAACATCCAGCTTTTGTAGAACGGCATGCCAGAAACACATCTGCGGATCGGCATTCGATCAGCGCTTGCAGCCAATGGCTGCGAACGCTGACGGCTGTGTTCTAGCAGTGGGTTAGTCCCCCTGTCAGAACACTACTTCCACCTAGCAGCACTGGGGTTTTTGGTTTAAATCCCAACCACGGCACTACCTGCCTGGAGTTTGCATGTTCTGCCTGTGCCTGCGCAGGTTTCCTCTGGGTACTCCGGTTTCCTCCCATATTCCAAAGACATACTGATAGGTTAACTGGCTCCTCTCTAAATTGGCCCTAGTATGTGTATGTATTGATGTGAGTTAGGGACCTTAGATTGTAAGCTCCTTGAAGGCAGGGACTGATGTGAATGTACAACATATAAAGCGCTACATAAATTGACGGCGCTATATAAGTACCTGTAATCGGTGGTGTATTTTGGTTTTGTGCTGTCCAAGGCAAGGCTAAAACCCCCCCCCATCTAAATTTGTCCCACCCCAGCCGCTTTAAAAGTACGCACGCCCGTGCAACTGCGACAAACAAAAATTTTACTATCCATAGGCGACATTTTAAAAGCCTTTAAAAATTTTACTATCCATAGTCGACATTTTAAAAGCTTTTAAAGGTTACCACTTTGGATATACAGAGGAGGTCTGGTGCTAGAATTACTGCCTATGATCTGACATTCGCGTTGAAACCTCACATGTATGGGATGATCGCTGTTTGCGTGCGTGCAGGGTCAACAATCGCGTTCGCCTTTGGGTGCGAGAATTAGAGGACGGGGGCACTTTCAAATTTTTTTTTTTTAATTCTTTTATGTTTACACTGCTGTTTTTTTTTTTTTTTTTCCTTGTAAAATTCTGTTTATTGAACAAATAAGGAGATTACATACAGTATAAAATCTACACTGCTGTTTTAATTTAATTTAATTTTTTTAAAATCACTTTTATTGCGGTCATGAGGAATGTAAACATCCCTTGTGACAGCATTAGGCATGTGACAGGTCCTCTTTATGGAGAAATCTGGGGTCTATAAGACCCCAAATCCCTCCTCTGCACTTAAAAACATTCAAAACACCAAAATCTGCATTTTTTGAATGCTTTAGATTTTAAAAAACTGCAGCCGACTGTTCCCGAGTAAACCGGAAGTGACGCTATGTTATCGCTTCTGGGTTCACTCGGGTCTCCCAGTGGAAAGGGAGAGCCATAGAAGGCAGTGGGAGGAGGACCTCCCCCCGCTACTTGTAATAGCAATTGAGCGGCTAGTAAGCCACTCCGATTGCTACAACAAGAGAGCTGACCGCCGGCTCTAAAAAACAGTACCGGGGTGATGCCTGCAGGCATAATAGCCGATTGCTATTGCTGTACTAATATGGCATAGTTAGCACAGAGACCTCCTCACTCGTAGTGTGTACCAGGCAATATGGTAACCGACAGGCTCCCAATCACCTGATTGTTGTGACAGCCAATCACACTGATTAGATGTTTGGGAAAGCCAAGAAACTCCTCCAGTGTAATGTTAAATGGGCAGCCACTCACCTCATCTAGACTTTCAAGGTCTTCCTCTTTCTCCGCAATCACCCATTTCTGCAGAGGACACAACACAATGTCATGATAAGATGAGGGTACAATGTAGAGGAAAAAAACATGCCTTTCTTGTAACCCAAATAGTGAAACAATTGCAGAATTCAGAAGTCCATCTGTAAAGCCTGGAACACACTAAAAAAAAAAAAACGAGAGCTTGCCGAGCAAACCAATCGCTACCATCACTAACCAAGCAATGTCAGTGCAGCGATCTCCCCCACTGTGCCTTTGTGCTCTGACAGGGGGACCCCCCACCCTCTGCCAGAACACACTGATCAGTGTTGGCAGCAATCAGATGCTGGTTTGACAAAAGCCTTTTGTAGAACAAACAGGTATACACACGGGTCAAAAGTTGGCCAGTATTTCGGCCCATGTGCACAAGGCTTAAAGTGGTTGCAAAGGTTTGAATGTTTTTAGATAAAAATAACAAACATGTTATACTTACCTGCTCTGTGCAAAACCCTTGCCCCGATCCTTCTCTTCTCCAGTGCCCCTACGGAGAGCCGCATTCCATGGGGGCACCCGTGCGGGCGCGTTCCTCAGTCCTGCTGCTGCATCCATTGACACAGATAGTGGGACTCAGCCCCGCCCCCCCGTGTCACTGGATTTGATTGACAGCAGCGGGGGCCAATGGCAGATTTAAAGTGGATGTAAACCCATACATATACTGTATCCAGTGAAGTGACTGGCCTCAGGTAATACACAGATGAGACAAATCTTCCAATATAAGTTATACCTGTTTATCTGCAGTCTTCTCTTCTCTACATCCATTCAAAGTCCAGAATGATTAAAGCTTGTCTGAGTTGTCAGAAAAAAGGGGGCATAGAGCTGAAGTTACACTCCGCAGAGCTCAATGAGGAGAGCTCTGAGAGCTGACAGGAGGGAAAGCGATGAGAGCGCTGAAAGCTGACAGGAGGGAAGGGAAGAGACCCCCCCCCCCTTTCACACAGCACACAGGAACAGAGCTGAGGCTGTCAATCACAGACTGTGTGCTGGAGTTCCCTCCAGCACACCTTTTTATCTCTTGGTGTCAGGAAAACACAATACAGAGGGACATGCTTTATTCATATTTTAGGTCTGAAGTTTACAACCTCTTTAAAGCTGCACTTCAGGAACAGAATATTTTTTTTCTTGCAGCAGGACTGCAAAAAGTTACATTTTGTCTAGGGTACCAGTAAAAAAGCACTTTGTACTTACCTCACCCTTTGCTCCCGCAGGCTCCTCCTTCCATACAACCAGTCCCCTGCAGTCTCTCCTCTTAGGCACTCAGTCTAGCAGGGCAGCTGTGACCTCATCATATACAATGCAGGACTAGCAATGCTGCATTGTAGGTAAGAACGCCAAGGGCCCATCCATGAGCCGCAGCATTGGGGGAGAAGAGGTGAGTGGCAGCTGCTAGAGGAGTAAAGGATAAGAGAAGATCAAATTGCTTTATACTGGTATCCTAGACAAAAACAGAGCATTTAAAGTGGTTCTAAAGGCTCAAGGTTTGCATTCTATGCATGAAGATTAAAAACCTTTTGTGTGCAGCATACTTACCTGAGCCCCATCACAATCCAGCGACGTGCATGAGAGCCTCGGCTCTCCTTCCTCATTGGCTGAGACAGCAGAAGAGAGCCATCCCGTTGCTGTCAATGACAGCCAGTGAGCAGGCATGTACTGGCCATCGGGACTAGTTTCTCGGTGGGCCGATGGCTCAGTGGGCCAGTTTAAATAAAAGCGGAGGTAGAGCGGGCGGGGACTCCCAAACCCTGTCCACCAATAAGCTAATCTCCCGCTGTGCAGCTGTTTAGAAAAAACACTTCTCCAGGCCCCCTGTGTTCAGTGGGAGCCGGGGGCCAGAAAGTGGACTATTTCAGTACTTTCGGCAGGAGGAAGGGAGAGGACCAGATGTACCAGCAGTGCACAGCTGGTCCCAGGCTCCCAGCTTCAGAGGAACCATCTGGCGGACAAGCACTGCACCCGGCACCTAGGTAGAAGAAGCTGTGCAGACCAGATACAGGGGGGGGGGGGGATGACTAACATTGATGGGCACTTATGAGGCTCCGCTGATGGGCACTGATCAGGCTGCATTAATAGGCACTGGTGTGGCTGCATTAATGGGCACTGATCAGGCTGCATTAATGGGCACTGGTGTGGCTGCACTGATGGGCACTGATCAGGCTGCATTAGAGGGCACTGGTGTGGCTGCATTAATGGGCACTGATCAGGCTGCATTATTGGGCACTGATGAGGCTGCATTAAGGAACACTGTCCTATGCCCAATAGTGGAATTTTTTACTTATTTTTTTTGCGCCATTGCGTATAGTTTATATACTGTTTTTTGTGTGTGTTTGCAAAATTAAAGTGAGCCGGTTTGGACAAAGTCCAGGGCCAAATTTTTGTCCCAGTCCAGCCCTGCCAGTGAGCCAATAAGGAGAGAGAGAGGGCTCAGGAGCGAGCCTGCTTGGGTGAACCCATAGAAAGCTGTTTGTTCTGGGGGCACCAATAGTAAAGGGTCCCCAAAAACGCAGCGTTAGCAGGATCAGCCCCAAACACTGCCAGAACTTGCGACATGTAGCAGAATACATTCTAGGCATAAATTTAAGAAAAAAATTGATTTTATTACATTTTTTTTTAACAGAAAGTAGAAAATATTGTTTTTTTTCCCGATATATCTGTCTTTTTTTGTTTATGTAATATCAAAAAAAAAAACATAGTGGTGATCAAATACCACCAAAAGAAAGTTATATTTGTGTGAAAAAATGATATAAAAGTTTTGTTTGGGTACAGTGTTGCATGACTGCACAATTGCCAGTTAAAGTAAGGGCCTGGTCATGAAGGGGGTAAAGCCTTCCAGTGGTCAAGTGGTTAAAAAAGCTAAATACATAACCAGGTGCCACAAATCACAAGTGTGCAAAGTATTAAAAATTAGTTTTCTTTAGAAAGCGGCCACAACCCGAGTAGAAAAACCTGTCCCCTGCCAGCACGCTGAAGAGATGGACCCTTGCTTTCTGTGTAAAAAACAGTGTTCTCTTTGCAAAGGTCTGACACAACTCCCTAGACAGAGCTAGAGCTCTCCAATCAGTAGGGAGTGGCTCTTTGAAAATTGGACTAAGGAGAGGGGGGGGTTCGGACCTTTGCAGAGAGATCACTGTTTCCACACAGAGCAAGAGTCCTTCTATGCTGCAAGGACCTTGCTTTGTGTACTGGTCCAAATCATTTGGTGGAGGGGGGATTATAGTGTGGGGTTGGTTTTCAGGGGTTGGGCTTGGCCCCTTAAGCCCCATACACACTATCAGATTTTCTGCTGATTTTTTCCTTCAGATTTACCAAAACCATATAATATGAGGTCAAACCTTAGGAGTTTAAATTTGTATGCAATCAGGCAGGCCCTTGCACTACATGGTTTTGGTAAATCTGAAGACAAAAATCAGCAGAAAATCTGATAGTGTGTATGGGGCTTAAGTTCCAGTGAAGAGAATTCTTAAGGTGTCAGTATAGCAAGACATTTTGGACAATTTCATGCTCCCAACTTGGTGGGAACAGTTTGGGGATGGCCCCTTCCTGTTCCAACATGACTGCGCACCAGTGCACAAAGCAAGGGCCATAAAGACATGGATGAGCGCGTTTGGGGTGGAGGAACTTGACTGGCCTGCACAGAGTTGAAGTTGTTATAGTTGCAAAGGGTGGGCCAACTCAATATTGAACCCTATGGACTAAGACTGGGATGCCAGTAAAGTTCATGGGAAGGCAGGTGTCCCAATACTTTTGGTAAGTGTAGGATTAAAAAATTTTTGCAGGTTTTCTGAACACACAGTTTGCAACTTTTGGCCTGCTGTGTCTAATAAGGGACTTGTGTGTTTGAGCTAATGAACTCTGAAAACAGGATTTTTAATCAACTGACCTCACATGTTTTACAACCTTAGTGACGTTCTTCAAGAACATACTCACATCTCCAGTCATAAGACCAACGATGTCCAGAGTTTGTCTCAGGATACGATGTGTCGTCAGTTTGGCGTTCTCTTCGATGAATGAGGAGCTGGCCATATGTTGCATGAGAGAGATCTGCAGGAGACAAAGAAATGACATGATCAGGAGAGAACAGAGATTCTGAGTATCCTCAGTCTCACAACCCCAGTAAAATAATTTGTTTCTTGGAGTAAAAACAGGACAAAAAAAAAAAAAAATGGAAAGCTGCAGGAACATTCCCCTATATAACCCATCCCAATCCCAGCTAGCCTCTTTTTTGTAGCAAAGGAAGATCGTAAAAACAGACATGAGAGACCTGCGTTCTGTACTGTACTCCAAGAAACAAATTTTCCGGGTAGGGTAAAAACTCTTATTTTCTTAGTTGTGCAGTAAAGGACAAAGTATCTTCAATCATTACCACTGGGACATACAAAACCCATCCAGCCGAGCGGTGGACAAAACAGAAAACAATGCCAAGAGGTCCACATAGCAAAAGAGGCCAAGATAGGCTTGACAGACTCAGGGCAGCTTGAAGCACTTTATGCCCAAAACTGGCTTAAGAGGAGGCCTGAACATCCAAGCCTATTTAACCCCAAAAACGAAATCTATTATATTGCATCTTATCAGTACTCACATTTGGTGACTATTAGTTTTCTCTTTTGGGACCCTTTTTTCTTTTATCGTCACAATGGCCCCTTGCAATTAGAGGTGCACTGCACAGCAGAGCAGTGCGAGTTGCAGTGTGGTGCGCTGTCAAAGAAGGTGCAGGTCTGATTACTGGGCTGCTAATGCCTTGTTTCCTCTGAGCGGATCGGTTCGGTACGCTATTTTGAGCGTTTCCATTATGAAAGCGGCCCATACAACTGAACCGAACCGCACCATTCAGGGTCCTGCTTCAGATGTGGGGCCATAGAAATATGGTACGGTTCGGTTAGGGCGGAGCTACGATACATTCCACTGATTGGCGGACGTGTGACGCCATGCTAGGCATTTTTTCTAAACCCACGTATGGCCCCTGGCAGTCCGACTTGCAGTGGAAATGCTCCCCTGAATAGGCCGGACCATTCTAGGCCTTCTAAACTGTACCGACCCAAACCGATCCGCTCAGTGGAAAGGAGGCATTAGATGCATGCCAGCCCATTCATTTTGACATAAAATGTGTGAAAAAAAAAGTGTTTGCTTTAGCGCACTGCATCTCAGCAGTTCGGTGTGAACCTAGCCTTAGTTACTTTTGTAAAGTCCATCTATCTCTTCTCTCCCTCCACAGGTTGACAGTTCTGATGTCCAAGGGTGGCAATATTGCTCCTCCATAGATACAGTGGAGGTGTAAGATAGTCAAAACAGGAAATATGAAAAAAAAAATAGTGCAGCCACCACAACCCACATTTTTGGTTTAGAATTTAGATACACCTTAAAAAAATGTGTCAACAGAAGCCCGGGTGGTAGCCTTGCAAAATTGAGACACAGATGTCAGATGTGGAAAAGTGTATGAAGCACTATCAGATCCGGTAGAATGTGCCTTAACAAGAAAGGGAGGAACGCTATCCTTCAGACTATAGGCTCTAATAACTTGTCCAATACGCCTAACAATGGTAAAAGTGAGAAACAGATCCTTACAGGATAAGGTTATGGACTCGGACAAGAGCCTTAAAGTGGAGTTCCACCCACTTTTACAACTCTTCAGCATCCCTCACTAAACTGTGCACTGTAAACGAATTGGATATTTTTTTTCTCAGCACCTACTGTATACCTGCTGTATTAATTTTTCACTTCCTCCTCCCTGGCCGCGGCCCATCGCATCATTTCCTGTTTGCACTGCCTTCTGGAAAGGGGCGGCAACTTCCTCTGACACTGCCGTTGCTATGGAAACCTGACCTGAAACCTATTACACTGCTTGTGCTGCACTGAGCATGTGCGAAATCTGCAAGGATGAGATCCAGGAAGAAATACAGTCTGGCTTCAGATGCCCACACTTAAGATGGCCACGGCCTGCTGTAAGTTTATAAAATAACAAACTACTGCTATAAACTAACAAAACAGACCTTAGTTTACAGACTAACTTTACTAGAATACATTAAGCTTGTGTATTATAGGGGTATTTTTATTTATTTTTTTATTTAAAAAGTATCATTTCGGCCGGAACACCACTAAGTAAGGAATGTGATCTGAAACAGAACTGCCAAGGCTGAGATTTGTCTTTTGATGGTACTTAAGGCCAGATGCTGACCCAGACCAAGCTGGAAAAAAAAGATCTCTTCTCTACATGTGAGTATAGTGATGTGTCTGATATATCTTTTCTACATGTGAGTGTATTTTAAACCTTTTCAATGGTTTCTCAGTAAAATCTACACTTAGACGGTGCCCCCCTCTAGCAATGAATAAAGTGCATCTGTCGCTTACTGTACAACAAAGAAGCCTAATTTTCCACCACAGTCACAAACCATTATTAATGTACATTCCTATAGCTGACATATTCTACGGTGCTGTACAGAGAATACTGAGCCATTTACGGTGCCTTGAAAAAGTATTCATACCCCCTGAAATTTTCTAGTTTGTCACGTTACAACCAAAAACATAATTGTATTTTATTGGGATTTTATATGATGGACCAACACAAAGTGGAACAAAATTGTGAAGTGGGAGGAAAATGATAAATGGTTTTAAACATTTTTTACAAATAAATATGTGAAAAGTGTGGCGTGCATTTGTATGCAGCCCCCTTTACTCTGATACCCCTAACTAAAACTAGTGGAACGAATTGCCTTCAGAAGTCACTGAATTAGTAAATAGAGTCCACCTGTGTGTAATTTAATCTCAGTATAAATATAGCTGTTCCGTGAAGCCCTCAGAGGTTTGTTAGAGAACCTTAGTGATCAAACAGCATCATAAAAGGCCAAGGAACACACCAGACAGGTCAGGGATAAAGTTGTGGAAAATTTTAAAGCAGGGTTAGGTTATAAAAAAATATCCCAAGCTTTGAACATCTCACAAAGCACTGTTCAATCCATCATCTGAATATGGAAAGCGTATGGCACAACTGCAAACCTACCAAGACATGGCCGTCCACCTAAACTGAATGGCCGGGCAAGGAGAGCATTCATCAGAGAAGAGCCAAGAGGTCCATGGTAACTCTGGAGGAGCTGCAGAGATCCACAGCTCAGGTGGGAGAATCTGTCCACAGGACAACTATTAGTCGTGTTCTCAACAAATCTGCCCTTTATGGAAGAGTGACAAGAAGATAGACATTGTTGGAAGAAAGCCATAAGAAGTACCATTTGCAGTTTTCGAGAAGCCATATGGGGGAGACAGCAAACATGTGAAAGAAGGTGCTCTGGTCAGATGAGACCAAAATCGAACTTTTTGGGCTAAAAGCAAAATGCTATGTGTGGAGGAAAACTAACACTGCACATCACCCTGAACATCCCATTCCAACCGTGAAACATGGTGGTGGCAGCATCATGTGGTGGGGATGCTTTTCTTCAACAGGGACAGGGAAGCTGGTCAGAGTTGATGGGAAGATGGATGGAGCCAAATACAGGGGAATCTTAGAAGAAAACCTGTTAAAGTCTGCAAAAGACTTGGGACTGGGGCGGAGGTTCACCTTCCAGCAGGACAACGACCCGAAACCTACAGCCAGAGCTACAATGGAATGGTTTACATCAAAGCATATTCATGTGTTAAAATGGCCCAGTAAAAGTCCAGATCTAAATCCAATTGAGAATCTGTGGCAAGACTTGAAAATTGCTCTCCATCCAATCTGACAGAACTTGAGATATTTTGTAAACAAGAATGGGCAAAAATGTCCCTCTCTAGATGTGCAAAGCTGGTGGAGACATCCCCAAAAAGACTTGCAGCTGTAATTGCAGTGAAAGGTGGTTATACAAAGTATTGACTCAGGGGGCGCCATACAAATGTACCCCCCACACTTTTCACATATTTGTAAAAAAAATTGGAAAACCATTTATCATTTTCCTTCCACTTCACAATTATGTGCTACTTTGTGTTGGTCTATCATAGTGGTTCTCAACTCTGGTTCTCAGAGCCCACTAACAGGCCAGAGATGCAGACTAGAATACTGCAATCATGGAGCAGCAAATTATATCACCTGTGATGTATTTCAGTTATCTTGCAAACCTGGTCTGTTAGTGGGTCCCGAGGAAAGGAGTTGAGAACCACTGGTCTATCACATAAAATCCCAATAAAATATATTTACGTTTTTGGTTTTAACATGACAAAATGTGAAAAATTTCATGGGGTATGAATACTTTTTCAAGGCACTGTACATCAGTCTCTGCATCAGACCAGCTTACACTCCAATGTCTCACCACTAACACAATTATTATTATACATTTATATAGCTCTGACATAGCAGAACATACAGTATAAGCATCACAGAAGATATTTTAGTAATTGTATGTAGTGTGGATTTGTACTGCCACCTATAATTTGTACTGACCAACACATCTTCCAGTGCCAGAAATAACCTGCTGTCCTTCACATGGACACCTTCAGCTGAGTCGATATGCTCTTGATTTGCCTCATTTAGCCCATGTTCCTCGCTCCATCGTGGAGTAGCACCAAACAGTGGTTTATTGAAGCCCATTTCTCCTGAAGGCAGGGACGGACTGCCCTGGTAAAAATTATCAGGTCTGGAGCTTCGTGTATCATCATCAAAACCCAACTCAAATGTTGAGCACTGGACGCCCTTATCAGCCGTGTGCCGTTGTAACTTCATGCACTTCACATTTTTTCCAAACCGTGACACGGACGTGCAGGTGGAGGCCTCCTTCATGAGGATGGGTCTGGTGAGGATTCCAACGCTGCGTACCCCCAATTGGGGGTCAGTGGTGGTGCCAATATGTCTAACTCTACGCTTCTCATCTATACACTCATCAATCTCTTCTTTGGAAATAAATGATGTATCACAGCTGGTGCTCGTGGTGCTCCCTGGCTGAAACTCCTCCGTTTCTTCCTCTTTGATAGTGGGATCTTCAAAGTTTGGGAAGATAGTTGGCACAGCATTGGGCTTAAGATCCACTACAGAACCATGGATGAAATAACTGTCTGGGCCGAAGTGAGAAGAACACATACGAAAATTTGTCCATTTGCTCAGAATGTGACGAGCAGCCAAGTCAGGGTTGCCAAGATGTTGCCCGCTTTGCCGCAGCCAGACCTTCACTCTGGAAATATCAGTTGGAAAATGATGTAGGGTCACTCCAGGGTACAGTGGTTGGTCCACTGCACCATTCGGACAACCTGCGATAAAGCATTTAGGTGTAGAATATGTCTGGAAAGACAAGACATTGCAATGAATTAGAATGTATTCATACGTGTATATACAGTGCTGTGAAAAAGTATGTGCCCCCTTCCTGATTTTTGTTTGCATATTTGTCACACTTAAATGATTCTGGTCATCAAACAAATTTTAATATCACACAAAGATAACCCAAATAAATACAAAATGCAATTTTTAAATTATCATTTCATTTATTAAAGGGAAAAAAGCTGCCTGACTCGTGACAACTTCGGGTGACTCCGCCCCTTAGCCATTTAAGAAATGCCAGATGCAGGAGCAGGCGAGGAGCCTTTCGATGAGGCCGGAGGTTTTATTTCATTTTTGGGGTCGAGCGGTGCGACGCACGTCGTGATTGATGATGGTTCTACATCGGCGGACATTTTTTTTTAAAGGGGGCCTCCATATTCCGATAAGTTCCCCGCCCGTAGACACCCACAACCATCGCTCAGGGTTGTGGGGATGAGGCCCTTGCCCTCATCAACATGGGGACAAGGTGCTTTGGAGGTGGAAGGGGGGGGCGGGGGGAGGAGGACAGACCTACCCCTGTCCCAGGTCTACCAGGCTGTATGGATTGGGGGGGAGCCCCAGCTGTTTTTTTTTTTCAGAATTTTCTATTGCGGCATTCTTTTGTTTACATTTTAGCTCTCAGTGTTGAAGCCTGCTATCAGCTGATGAGTCATTGGTTGTTAAGGACGTGGCGCACGCCTTAACAACCAGCGATTCTTCACACCAGTGGCAGCTGGTGCTGTATATTTTTGGGGGGCGGCAAACAAGATATCCTGAACTCCCCCGTTGGCTCCACACTTACCCCATCTAGGTCGCAGGCAGCTTTGGCTCCTTCCTGCGTCTCCTCCTCCTCCGCGTCTTGGGCTTCACAGCGGTTTCCTCTTTGGTGGCTTCCCTCGGCGCGACGGCCAATACAACCGCTTCTCCTCTCGGCCAATCGGGTCTCAGAACCCGCTTCCCAATTGGCCAGGAGGAGAATCAGGAAGATAATAGCGAATATTAATTCTCTATTGACACACAACTGGGTAGGCTCAGGGTGCAGTGCTCTGCGCCCCGAGCCCAACTTTTTTTGAAGCCAAATTAGAGCCTCTGGCTCTAACCACGTGCTTCTAAAAACAAAAACAAAAAAAAACACATTGAAATCCATGTGTCCGGCACCCTGCATGTAGATTAGGGGCCGGGAGCATGGATATGGAGGGGCAGTGCCCTAGCGCCCCTAATGGATGGGCCGCTGCTGCTTCACACAGAATTCAAATCAGTCGATCATTTTTCGACCAATCCGAATCGTCCCCAAAAATTTGGAATTCATTAGAAAACGTATAAATGAAACAAAATTTCAAGAAATGCGCTACTATTTTATTTGGAGATGCGGATACATCCAAATCTCAGAATAGCCAAAAAAATCATCCGAATTTACATTCAGACCAAAACAAATTGAACATGTCTAGGTGGCTCCATTGTGCCTCCATAAATAGAAGAGCTCTAAGAAAGGAATGTTATTGGCAGGATCACCAGGTGAAAAAAAAAAGAAAAGAAAAAAAAAAACAGAAAGCGAATGCAGCCACCACATCCAAATATTGGTAAGCTGCAATATAACTGTTTTAACCACTTGCCATAACCACTTGCTAGCTGCCATAACCCCGGTATCCCCGTTTTCGGCCGGCGGTCAGCTACAAAATAAAAGTGGTCTCTGCGGCGGATGCGCCATGAGATCACTTTTATCGGTGGCAGGAGAGGGCCCCCGCCCCCTGCGTGATCCGGTACCCTCTGCCGCTTACCGGAGCCGTTGGCAGCGGCGGAGGCGATCGCGTCTGCTGCCTAACTGTGCATGGAGACGAGTTAGGGGCAGATGGCGCCCACTCGTCTCCATGACACTGCAGGGCAGAAGCGACGTCAAAACGTCACTTCCGCCCATATGTCTTGAAGGCACATTTTTTTCAATGTCATTTTTTAAATTAATTTTTTTTTTTTTTGCATCTTAGTGTAAATATGAGATCTGAGGTCTTTTTGAAACCAGACCTCATATTTAAGAGGTCCTGTCATGCTTTTTTACAAGGGATGTTAAAAGGGGATAAAAGTGACACCATTTTTTTTTTTTTTTTTAAACAGTGTAAAAATAAATAAAATCATGTAAAATAAATAAGAAAAATAAAAAAATTTTTTTTAAAAAACGCCCCGTCCCAACGAGCTCGCGCGCAGAAGAGAACGCATACGTGAGTAGCGCCCGCATAGGAAAATGGTGGTCAAACCACACATGTGAGGTATCGCCGCGATCGTTTGAGTGAGACCAATAATTCTAGCCCTAGACCCCCTCTGTAAGGCAAAACATGCAACCTGTAGAATTTTTTAAACATCGCCTATGGAGATTTTTGAGGGTAAAAGTTTGACGCCATACCGCGAGCGGGCGCAATTTTGACGCATGACATGTTGGGTATCAATTTACTCAGCGTAACATCATCTTTCACAATATAAAAAAAATTGGGCTAACTTTACTGTTGTCTTATTTTTTTATTCAAAAAAGTGAATTTTTTCCAAAAAAAGCGCGCTTGTAAGACCGCTGCGCAAATACAGTGTGAAAAAAAAGTATTGCAATGACCGCCATTTTATTCTCTACAATAAATATATCTAATATATAATGTTTGGGGGTTCTAAGTAATTTTCTAGCAAAAAAAACTGTTTTAAAACATGTAAACACCTAAATTCCAAAACGAGGCTAGTCCTTAAGTGGTTAAGCACTATAAATTTTAGCATCATACCATTTCCTGATCCTGAGAACCTACGGAATCTGTGTCATCGTCATCCTGCTGCTCATCATGAAAAGGAGCAGGTATAAGAGGAGAAGAACATCTTCCGGAGAAGCTTGTGCCGCTATCTGTTGGTGAAGGTGAGGAAAGACTCAAGGGGCACTCTTCTTTTTTAATCTGCACCCTCAGAAAATCAGATGGGGACAGAGCAGGAGAAGACGGCCTGGAAAAGATGGTGGGCACAGCATTCTCTTTAAGGATTCTCCTTGAACCATCCACATAAAGGTAGCAGTCTGGCGCAAAGTGCAGTGAGCACATTCTGTAGGCTTGCGTGTGAAGCACATTTCTGGAAAAGGCGTCCAGGTCCCCAAAGTCCTGACGGGTCTGCCGTAACCAAGACTTGATGGTGGCGATGTTTTTAGGAAATCCGTGGAGAATCCGGTCAGGGTTTTTCCAGTTCCCGGTACACCCCTTCACAATACAAGATTCCATTCTGTACAGGGACAAAAAAGGACACATCACTTTCTCTCAGCACCACATGGTGAAATTTATTATACAGTGGAACCTCGGTTTGCGAGTAACGCGGTCAACAAGCGTCTTGCAAACCGAGCACTGTATTTCTAAAATTCCTAACTTGGTTTGCGAGTGTTGTCTTGCAAAACGAGCAGGATTCAGGCCAAAAGTGGTGTGCAGTACCGCTTTTGGCCTGAGGTGGGGGGGCGCCGGAGCCGAGCAGAGCCGAAAGTCGCCGAAGTGTCTCTCGGGCCTTTCCGAGGCTCTCTGGCGCCCCCGCCTCTGGCCACATGCGGTATTGCATCCCATTGAAGTCAATGCAGAACTAATTATTTTCGTTTCCATTGACTTCAATGGGAAAACTCGCTTTGATATGCGAGTACATTGGATTACGAGCATTCTCCTGGAACGGATTATGCTCGTAATCCGAGGTTCCACTGTAAGAGAAAATAGTAATCCCCATTCCACGCCCTTTAACTGATCATGGCCTTAAAAAAAAAAAAAAAAAAAAAAACACACACCTAAATACCCCTTTGACCCACCTAAAGCCTCGGTCTTGAAATGCTCCAGTCCTGGTTCAGATTTTCCCCTATTGTGTACATGAGGCATGGTCCTTATTCAGAGGTCCACATCCCTGCCTGCTTGACGTGGACACTTCCTATTGGCAGTCCAGCGGCGGGGTCCTCTCAGGATCAAGAAGAGGAGCGACATCTGCGTGAAGTAATTATCAGTGATCAGGCGGCACAGGCACATCTGGAACGCTGGATTGGCAGTCCCCTGCACCCAGACTATGGGGTTAATTCACAAAGTTAATTACTGCATGAATTTTTGCATTAACCACTTGACCCCCCCCCTCATGACCAGGCTACTTTTTTGCAATACGGCACTGCGTTAACTGACAATTTCGCGGTCATGCAATGCTGTACATAAATAAAATGTATGCTTTTTTCCACCCACACAACTAGAGCTTTCTTTTGGTGGTATTTGATCACCTCTGCGATTTTTTGTTTTTGCACTATAAACAAAAAAAGACTAACAATTTTGGAAAAAAAAAAACGAAAAAACAATGCTATAAAACAGTGTTTCTGTGTACTATGGGAGGTGCTTTCATGGGGGAAGACACAGATCCATGTCTCTGCTTTGCAGGAATACAGTGGGCCATCCCTTCCCCACTGACAGAACGATGATCTACCTGATTTACATAGGCAGACCCACCTTTTATATATATATATATATATATATATATATATATATATATATATATATATATATATATATATATATATATATATATATATATATATATATATATATACACACACATACATATATATACACATATATACACACACACACACACATATACATACACACACATATACATATACATACACACACACACACACACATGATCCGGCACAGAGATACCGCCCTGTACACACGGTCGGACATTGATCGGACATTCCGACAACCAAATCCATGGATTTTTTCAGACGGATGTTGCCTTGAACTTGTCTTGCATACACACGGTCACACAAAGTTGTGGGAAAATCCAATCGTTCTGAACGTGGTGACGTAAAACATGTACATCGGGACTATAAACGGGGCAGTAGCCAATAGCTTTAGTTTCTTAATTTATTCTGAGCATGCGTGGCACTTTGTGTGTCGGATTTGTGTACACACGATCGGAATTTCCGACAACGGATTTTGTTGTCGGAAAATTTTATAGCCTGCTCTTAAACTTTGTGTGTCGGAAATTCCGATGGAAAATGTGTGATGGAGCCTACACAGGGTCAGAATTTCCGACAACAAGGTTCTATCACACATTTTCCATCGGAAAATTCTATCGTGTGTATGGGGCATAACAGTAGAACTGCTACAGGGCAAACCTCAAGTGGTTAATGATTCACCCTTATAAATTGCAGGGAGTTTAATAAACTTTGCTGTAGATTCCTACCCGTTTCTGCTCTGTAGAAATAGCTGCTTGCTTCACCATGTCCTGTTTCTAAATTGGAGGGTCTGGTTTATTATAATCATATGGTGCACTCACAGTAAAAGCTGCAGTGTCTGCATCCCTTTACAAGTAATTAACCCTTAAAAAATAACTCCTTTTTGTTGAAAAAAAAAACAATCCCCCCTGAGCGATCTATGTACATTGAGGGATTTTAACCACTTTACAACCGGCCCATAGCCGAGTGATGGCAGCAGGGCGGTTGCTTAACTCTGGGATCACGTCATATGACGTCTTCCCAGAGTTCCCCTCTCGCGCGCCCCCTGAGGCGCGCACCTGAACACATCCGTGACCGCCGGGTCCGCATTACGGATCCCGGTAAATGGCCGCTAATCGCGGCCGTTTACCATGTGATCGCTCCGTCAAATGACGGAGCGATCACATGTAAACAAACCGGCGTCATCCGATGGCGCCGGTTCCTCTTCTCCCCTCCTGTGTACCGATCGGTACACTGTGAGCGGAGAGGGGGATGGATGGATGGCAGTAGCGCTGTGGGCTGGTTGTGTAGTGCCCACAGCGCTAACCAGTGACATCCAGCCATCCATCCATCCATGCTCAGCCATCCCTAATGCTCTGCACTACTCTGCAATATCCCGCAACACTCTGCAATACCCAGCAATACCCACAATACCCTGCAATACCCCACAACACTGTGCAATACCATGCCATACCCAGTCATACTCGGCGATACCCCCCCATACTCTGAAACACCCCGCAATACTCTGCCATACCCAGCCATAGCCAGTCATACTCAGCAATACCCTGCCATACTCTGAAATACCCCGCCATACTCGGCGATACCCCGCCATACCCTGCCATACCCCGCAATACTCTGCCATACCCAGCCATACCCCGCAATACTCGGTGATACCCTGCCATGCTCAGCCATACCCTGCCATGCTCAGCCATACTCGGCTGTACTCGGCCCCTGTATGTGGCCAGGCTGTGGAAGTCTCACATATGTGGTATCGCCGTACTCAGGAGGAGTAGGAGAATCTATTTTGGGGTGTCATTTTTGGTATGTACATGCTATGTGTTAGAAATGTTGTATAAATAGACAACTTTGTGTTAAAAAAAAGCATTTTAACCACTTCCCGTCCGCCGGCTGTCATACGACGTTCTTGACTTTGTGCGGGGATATCTGAATGATGGGTGCAGATACAGGCATCATTCAGATATCACCTTTTTTAGCCGGCCTACACCATAAGAATGATCATAGCGGCTGTTCCACTGCTTGATCGTTCTAACGGGAGGCGAGAGGGGACGTCCCCCCCCTTCCCGCCACCCTCCGGTGCTTCTATCGACTCACCGCTACGATCGAAGCCAGGATCTTTTTTTTATTTTTTTTTATTTCAGGCTTCCCAGCCTAGAGGTGAGATGTGGGGTCCTATTGACCCCATATCTCACTGTAAAGAGTACCTGTCATGCCATATTCCTATTACAAGGGATGGTTACATTCCTTGTAATAGGAATAAAAGAGGTCAAATTTTTTTTTATTTGAAAAAAAGCATCAAACTAAAATAAAGTAAAATGAACAATAAAAAAAAAAAAAAAAAATTTTTAAAGCGCCCCTGTCCCTGTGTGCTCGCATGCAGAAGCGAACGCATACGTAAGTCCCGCCCACACATGAAAACAGTGTTCAAACAAACACATGTGAGGTTTCCCTGCGTTTCCATTTTTTCGATTTTTGAGGCGCCATTCCACAAGCACGTGCAATTTTGAAAGGTGACATGTTGGGTATCTATTTACTCGGCGTAACTTCATCTTTCATATATATGCAAAAACATTGGGCTAACTTTGCTGTTTTTTTTTTTTTTAAAAGCACAAAACTTTTTTTTTTTCCAAAAAAAAGCGCCCAAAAAATTGCTGACCGCCATTGTATTCTCTAGGGTCTTTGCTAAAAAAACATATATGTTTTGGGGTTCTATGTAATTTTCTAGCTAATAATGATTTTTACATGTAGGAGAGAAATGTCAGAATTGGCCTGGGTGCTCCAGAACGCCTGAAGGTGCTCCGTGCATGTTGGTCCTCTGTATGTGACCACGCTGTGTAAAAGTCTCACACATGTGGTATCACCATACTCGGAAAGTAATAGCAGAATGTGTTTTGGAGTGTAATTTGTGGTGTGCATATGCGGTGTGTGAGAAATAACCTGCTAATATGACAATTTTGTGAAAAAAAAAAAAAGGAAAAAAAAACAAAAAACTTGATTTTGCAAAGAATTGTGGGAAAAAATGACAACTTCAAAAAACTCACCATGCATCTTTTCTAAATACCTTGGAATGTCTTCTTTCCAAAAAGGGGTCATTTGGGGGATATTTGTACTTTTCTGGCATGTTAGGGTCTCAAGAAATTAGATAGGCCGTCAGTACTTCAGGTGTAATCAATTTTCAGATAGTGGCACCATAGCTTTTGGACTCTATAACTTTCGCAAATACCAAATAATATCCACCGATTTCGGTTATTTTTACCAAAGATATGTAGCCGTATAAATTTTGGCCAAAATATATGAAGTAAAATTAATAATTTGCAAAATTTTATAAACAGATTTTTCGGTCTTTTTTCTTTTATAGCGCAAAAAATAAAGAACCCAGTGGTGATTAAATACCACCAAAAGAAAGCTCTATTTGTGTGAAAAAAAGGACAAATATACACTCTACTTGTAAACAATATGTATAGTAGGTATAAATCATTTAAATACCTACAAAAGTAACTAAGGAAATGATATATATCTTTAATTTAGGTTTACCTATATAAACCCTACTGTAAAACAATGAGCTTACTTTATAGATCCTTGTAAACTTACTTTATGTATCTTTATAATATTGTATACTCAATAAACTTCTTTTGACAAGGAAAAAAAGGACAAAAATTTCATATAGATACAGTGTTGCATGACTGAGTAATTGTCATTCAAAATGCGAGAGCACCAAAAGCTGAAAATTGGTCTGGTTATTAAGGGGGTTTAGGTGCCCAGTGGTCAAGTGGTTAACAAACTTTGTTGCAGATTCCTACCTGTTTCTGCTCTAAAGGAATAGCTCTTTATTAATATCGATGCGCAGGGTGAATCTGAATGAGATTGACTTTTCCATTATTAACCCCTTCCCCTCCCTGGTGTATACTAGCTCATTATGCCTTTGCCTTACGGGTTTAAAAAAAAATAAAGTATTTTTTTGCGGGTATACAACCGCTTTAAGGTGAAAAACCTCAAGGGTTTACAACCCCTTTAAAAGTAGCCCAGTGCCGAATAGCATAAATGGAAAATATATAAAACAGCAGTAGCAACCTATATCAAGCAATATACATCCTAATACACAGTGCCTAATGTATCAATGTTAAGAGAAAACAAAAACATAAAATCTAAAAGTGCTCAGGTGCTTCAGTGAAAAGTGCAACTGTGTTCCAAAACTTTTGAATCGGTGAAGCGGCTCCCCCTTTGGTGTCCCCACTCACCAAAATTATTGGATCCTCAGCTTCGCAGTCTGGGATTAAAAAGCCATAGGATCAAATGATCTGGGGATATGCTGGATGGTTCCTCAGTAAAATCTTGCAGGGAGACTCCATAGATGGGGAAACAGAGAGAGAACTCATAGTGAAATAACGCTTGGCATTAATTATCAAGCGCATACAATGTGCAACTTACAGGATTTTTGGCAAAAACAGGCATCAGTAAAAAAAATCATCCGAGTTGCGTGTGCGTTCCATGGAGATGTAAATTTGCGTCAATGATTAACACGAACTGGAAGCACGTTGATGCGTTTCGCCCCTCCTCCAGGGCATCATCAAGGACCATGTCGACGAGTTTCGCCCCTCCTCCAGGGCGTCATCAAGGACCATGTCCTTGATGATGCCCTGGAGGGGTGAAACACGTCCATGTACTTCCGGTTCGTGTTAACCATTGACACAAATTTCCGTCTCCGTGGAACGCACGCCATTCAGCGGCGAACTCGAATTATTTTTTTACTGGATGCCTGTTTTTGCCAAAAATCCTGTAAGTTGGGCATTGTATGCGCTTTATAATTGATGCAAAACATTATTTCACTATGAGTTCTCGCTCCGTTTCCCCATCTATGTAGTGTGGTATATCCTTCCTGTCTTAAAATGTCTCCCTGCAAGATTTTACTGAGGAACCTGTCAGAAACCATGAATCAGACCGAGACAGAAGTACAGGTAATCACACTTGTTTAATAATAATAAAAAGGTAAACAGAGTAAGCGTAGTCAATACATAGCCAGAGTTCAGTAACCAGATAGGTAGTCAGCGAATGCCAATGACAGAGAGCCAGAGATCAACGTAGTAGTACAGCAAGGAGGATCTGGAGCCAGAAGGGACGTCAGCCGAGCAAGTCTTCAACAGGAACACAGGAGAAAGTCTCTGAGATAAGGCAAAGGCAGAGATCAAGTGAGCTGGACGGCTTTAAGTAGCCAGGACTGACTAGCAGAATCAACAACAGCTGAGTCACTGTGGAGAGAATGGAAGGAGCTGGAAATTAGCTGACAGCTGAGCGGCCAGCTCAGAGAAGGAAGGGCTGAGCCCAGCCCTGACAGAACCATCCAGCATATCTTCAGATCATTTGATCCAATGCCTTTTTGATCCCAGACTGCAAAGCTGAGGATCCAATAATTTTGGTGAGTGGGGACACCAAAGGGAGATCCGATTCATTGATTCAAAAGTTTTGGAGTACCGTTGCACTTTTCACTGAAGCTCCTGAGCACTTTTAGATTTTATGTTTTTGTTTTCTCTTAACATTGATACATTAGGCACTGTGTATTAGGCTGGGTTCAAATTAGTGCGACAAACACTCCGACATTGGGAGCTCATGTCGCATGACGTGTGAAAATCAATGTTTCCCTATGTGAGCCATCCTAACTGGTCCGACTTTGAAAATGCTCCCTGTACTACTTTGGTCCGACTTTGATCCTACTTTAGTCCATTGACTATAATTAAAGTAATCAAAGTCGGATCGCCGTCTTGCATGATCTAACTTTGGCATGCGACTTGTGTTCAGATGATCTTGAGGGGGAACTCCGCGCCAAATTTTAAATAAAAAAACAGCATGGTTTCCCCCTCCAGGAGCATACCAGGCCCTTGGGTCCTGGTATGGATTTTAAGGGGAAGCCCCTACGCCGAAAAAAAGGCATGAGAGTCCTCCCCAAATCCATACCAGACCCTTGTCCGAGCACGCAGCTCAGCCGGTCAGGAAAAGTGGTGGGGACGAGCGAGCACCCCCCCCCCCCACCTTGTCCCCATGTTGATGGGGACAAGGGCCTCTTCCCGTCAACCCTGGCCGTTGGTTGTCAGGGTCTGCGGGCTTATCGGAATCCGGGAGCCCCTTTGATAAGGGGGCCCCCAGCCCTATGTGAATGAGTATGGGGTACATCGTACCCCTACCCATTCATCTGGGGGGAAAAAAGTGTCAATAAAAAAAAACACACTAAACAGGTTTTTAAAGTAATTTATTAGGTAGCTCCGGGGGTCTTCTTCCGACTTCGGGGGTCTCTTCCTTCTTCTCCGCGCTCTTCGGCCTCTTCTCCCGCTCTCCGGTTCTTCTGCCGGGCTCCTCTGCTATCTTCTGCTCTTTTGCCGCTCTTTTGCTAGCGGTGGCCTGGTCTTCTCCATCATCTTCTTCCCTCCGGTCTTCTTCCGATGTTGACATGACGCTCTCTCCCGCTGTAATGCCGTGTTCGAGGGGCGCAACAACTTATATAGGTATTGGCCGTGGTCACGGGTGATGTCATTCGGTCACTCAGCCCATTATGACGTCACCACCGGGGGCATGATGGGACAGTGATGTCAGAATGGACGGAGACACCGAATGACATCACCCAGTGACCACGCCCCATACCTATATAAGTCGTTGCGCACCTTGCACACGGCATTACAGCTGGAGAGAGCGTCCTGTCAACATCGGAAGAAGACCGAAGGGAAGAAGACGACGGAGAAGACCGGGCCACCGCTAGCAAAAGAGCAGAAGATAGCGGAGGAGCCTGACAGAAGAACCGGAAAGCGGGAGAAGAAGTGGAGAGTGGGAGAAGAGGCCGGAGAGCACGGAGAAGAAGGAAGAGACCCCCGAAGTCGGAAGAAGACCCCCGGAGATGCCTAAAAAAAATTACTGTAAAAACCTGTCTAGTGTGTTTTCTTATTGACACTTTTTTACGATGTACCCCCATACTCATTCACATAGGGCGGGGGGCCGGGATCTGGGGGCCCCCTAATTAAAGGACAAGGCGCTTTGGGGTGGGGGGGCCGCAGGGCGCCCCCCTGCCCTAAAGCACCCACCCCCCATGTTGAGGGCATGCCGCCTGGTATGGTTCAGGAGGAGGGCGCTCGCTCGTCCCCACCCCTTTTCCTGACCGGCCGGGCTGCGTGGGTCTGGTATTAATTTGGGGGGACCCCCACGCCGTTTTTTCGGCGTAGGGGGTGCCCCTTAAAATCCATACCAGCCCGAAGGGGCTGGTATGCTCTTGGAGGGGGAACCCATGCCGGTTTTTTATTTAAAACTTGGCATGGAGTTCCCACTCAAGATTCATACCAAACACAGTGCCTGGTATTGGCGGTATCCAAGGCGGATCCCCGTTCATTGAAAGTTGGAGGCATGTCGGCTTCAAGTCGCAGGACAAAGTGGGATCCAAAGTAGGATGGCTGCAGTGTCGCACCAGTGTGAACCCGGACTTGGGATGTATATTGCTTGAGACATGCTGCTAGTGCTGTTTTATATATTTTCCATTGTCTTAAAGCAGTTTCACCCAAAAATGGAACTTCCGCTTTTCGGAATCCTCTCCCCCTCTGATGTCACATTTGGCACCTTTCAGGGGGGAGGGGAGAGCAGATACCTGTATAATCCAGGTATTTGCTCCCTCTTCCGGGCATAGATAGCCGCAGTATCCGCAGATATGTATCCCATATCCGGTGCCTCCTCCGCCCCCTTGCGGTCTTCTAGGAGACACAGAGGTCCCAGAAGACAGTAGGGACTAGTGGGATCGCGCGGCGCGACTCACGCATGCACAGTAGGGAACCAGGCTGTGAAGCCGCAAGGCTTCTCTTCCTGATTCCCTTACTGAAGATGGCAGCACCTCCACCCGAGAGGTTATTTTTATTTGCCTCCTCCCCCTTCTGCTGCCACCTTTAAGGGAGGATCGGGTACCTGGAATTGACAGGTACCCGCTCCCACCTCCACGGCGAAGTCATCTGGAAGTTTGGCCCCCCTCCTCCTGCGCAGTAGGGAGCCAGCTGTAAAGCCGGTTTCCCTTAAACGAGATGGTGGCGGCAGCAACCAAGAGCTGATCGAAAAATCAGCTCGGGTGAAGATTTGTGGACAGGTAAATGTCCTAATATTAAAAGTCAGCAACTACACTGTTTGTAGCTGATGACTTAATTTTTTCTGAAGGAGCCTAGAGCTCCACTTTAAGTGGATACAGAGGCCAAATAAAAGCTCCATAACCACAGATATTCACATGTGTGAATGAGCCCTTATGCTAGTCATACACCAGTCGGAAAGAATTGTTTAAACGCGTTCTGGAAAAACGAACACGCAGTCGTAAGAGCAAATGATAGTGCCGTCATGTAAAGACTGCCTTTCCAGAGATAAATTGTTCAATGGACATAAAGGAATCAGTTTCTCGTTTGTTTTTTTCAGTCTGGGTCACATATGCGCAGTACCAGCCGTTCAATTTTTTGCTGTTCAATTTTTCCCCCCCAAATAATATATTTTTTTATTGTTAAGGTACAGATCATATTATGCATCATTTCTGTTAGGGTTGTCCGGATACCACTTTTTTAAGACCGAGTACAACTACCGATACTTTTTTCAAGTACTCGCCAATACCGATTAGCGAAACTTTTTTTTAATGTCATGTGACAATTTGACTGATGGGCACTGATAGGTGGCAATGACTGATGGCTAACCTAGCACTGACTGATGGAGACTGATAGGTGGCACTGGGCACTGATAGGCGGCACTTATGGGCACTGATAGGCGGCACCAACAAGTGGCTGGCACTGATGGCACTTATGGGCACTGACAGGTGGCTGGCACTGAAATTCAGCAATAAATGACACAAGGAAAGGATTTAATTTTGAAATGCTGTGCTGTGACGCCCATCTTGGTACACCCTGCCGCAGTAAGCAGCAGCAGACATCTTGTTACACCCAGCTCAAACTATATGGGCTGGGTGTAACAAGATGTCCGCTGCTGGCTTACTACAGCCAAGTGCAGGGTGTACCAAGATGGGTGTCGGGACGTTCAGCCACCGACAGCTCTCTGTTGTCTCTCTCTGTTGTCTCTTTCTCTCTGATCGCTCTCTCTCGTATGTCTCTCTCTCTGATCTCTCTGTAGTTTTCTCCTGGATCTCCAAATGAGATAGGAAAGTGAAAGTAAACTCAGCTTCAATCTCTGTCACAGCGAGGTACAGGGCAGCAGAAGACACGCCCCTTCACACACGTCCCCCTTGTAATGTGTCTCATTACACAGGCTGACTCCACCCGCTGACTCCGCCCGCCCTTTCCGTCCACCCGCTGATTCCGCCTGCCGACCAGGTATCGGATAAGGCATCGGGAGCTTTTGTGCGAGTACAAGTACTCGCGCAAATGCTCGGTATCGGGACAACCCCACTTTCTGTTATACAGTCAGGTGTTCAATTTTTAATGGGCGAGAAACACATTAAAAGTGATATTAAAGTCTTGTGTTTTTTTCTTTAAAAATAACAAACATGTTATACTTACCTGCTCTGTGTAATGGTTTTGCACAGAGCTGCCCAGATTGTCCTCTTCTCGGGTCCCTCACCGGTGCTCCTGGCCCCTCAAGCCTGTTGAGTGCCCCCCACAGCAACCAGCTTGCTATGGGGGCACCGGAGCCAAGCCGCTGCTCTGTGTGTCCAGTCAGATACAGAGCCGCGGTTTTGTCCCCGCCTCCTCTCTCTTCATTGGCTGACTGATTGACAGCAGCGGGAGCCAATGGCGCCGCTGCTGTATCTCAGGCCAAATCAGGCAATCAGGAGGGAGAGTCCTGGACGGCTGAGGCACTCGTGCACATCGCTGGATCGAAAGGGGGCTCAGGTATTGGGGGGCTGCTACACACAGGTTGTAAAAACTTCTGCCTTTAGCCCTCGTTCACATTGACTACAGCTTTGAAATCGTGCCAGATCAACTGAAATTGCACGATTTCAAAGGCCACATGTCAGTGTGACTTAAAAGATGTCTGTGCGGCTTCATGCAAAGATGTCTATGCAAGTCGCATCTGAAAATCGACAAAAAGTAGTGCAGGTGTACCGTCAGATTAGGCGACCCGTCAGATTTCGTAACGGAAGGGACGTTCCGTCGCGGCCATCTTGGTACACCCCGCAGTCGGCCACACTACGCCTACAATCTGGGGCGTGGCCAAGATGGCGGACTGAGCAGACGTGCTCCTTGAACTCTCCTGGAGTGTGATCCGACTAATCTATCCGTACCTAGTGACTGCGCAGATCGGAAAGATCCTGGCACCTCTGGATGCCTTCTAAATCCTTTGGGAGTCAAAAGAGGGGTAAGTGGGGGGCGTGGCCTGACCTGGCATGAAGATGGCTGCTTAATTCAATAGCTCCTGCCATCCGACGACCTTTCATCTGCTTATCGGTGCAACAGACACCCTCAACTCGGATATAAAATGGGGACAGCATCCCGGAATACCTCGACCTCCCGATCCCGCTCTCCTAGGGAACAATCGGGCACCACAGGACACTCTAACATCCCTGAAATGTTCCGGTCGGGCAGAGGCAATATGGCGCTTAACACCTCAGAGGCCATGATCTCCTCACAACCAGGCCCCACACCGCAACCCTTACCGTCCAACCAGGCGAACGGGAACATGATGGAGGACCGTCCAGCTCCTCAACTAAACATCCAGGACTTAAGAATGATAGCCACAGACATCAAAGACACTCTCTCCGCCGCTATCTCTGAATTACGCATCGACATCCGCGCCCTCTCTGATAGAGTACAGGCAGCGGAACAAATGGCGGACCGTCAAGAACTACAACTACGCAAAACAACGAGGCATGTCGACACTCACACGCTTCAAATGAGGGAAATGCAAAGACACCTCGAGGATCTTGACAACCGTGGCAGACGCCACAACTTGAGGGTCAGAGGGGTGCCCGAAACCGTTGAAGGCGACCAGATTGCTCAATCTACCATCAGCCTATTCAACGGCCTCTTACGCAGACCACTACAGACACCGATTGAAATGGAGAGGATCCACAGGGCCCTGCGACCAAAAGGGAAAGACACGGATCCCCCTAGGGACATCATATGCTGCCTCACAGACTTTCGAGTGAAGGAAGAGATACTTAAGCAGGCAAGAGGCGTACCGCAAATAGTGCATGAGGGGAAAGTTATTCAAATATATCAGGACCTGTCAGGCATCACCCTCCAACACCGCCGTGACCTGAAACCCCTGCTAGATGTTCTACGCGCCAACAATATCACCTACAAATGGAGATTTCCGTTTTGCTTAACCGCCACTTCACATGGCCGCACGGCTTACCTTAAAGTCCCTGAAGACCTCCCGGCCTTCTGCGACACTCTGCACATACCGAAAGTTGAGGTGCCCAACTGGTATGCAGAATTTCGGCGCTCCGCAGTCCGCAGAGATCATCCAACTGAGGAACCCATGGAAGCCTCTAACGCGGGCCTAAGGAGAAGAAGATCTCCCTCCAACACGCCGCCTCACGGCGCGCACCGTTCCAACCGCAGCGGTCACAGCCCTCACTCTCCTACCTCCAGGAGAGCTCGGAGGGGTCGCTGACGCCACCCATAGTAGGCCGTGACTGCCAGGGCTCTGTTACCCACTTGTTCCCCCTGGATGGCCTCTACAACAGATGACCCAGACACAGCTTTTTGTTTTTGATTTTTATCCACAGTTCTTTTATTTAGTTACTATCTGGACTTTACGGTTTTTTCATTTTTACTTTCTTTCCGTACCGCCACGCTCAGCTCTCTGCCCCTCCGGAGCAGAGTGACGGGACTAATCCTCCTGCTCCTCAACCACCATGCCCGTGGGTTGCTACCAAGTAATGTTCTCATCCTCTTCATATCGGTCATACGCAAACTAGCCTTCCTACAACTACCAGACTGCACCGCGCCAGCGAGAACCTTCTAGTACATGGGCGTGCCCTTCCGGGTACTAGTTTCCGGCACCTCCTACACCTGTCATCATCATCGCGCTGGATGCAGAGGCTTGAAGTCGCTCTCAACACCAAACACGGATCGTTGCATACCAGACGAAATCGATCCTCTCACCCGGCTCATTGCAAGACCCCTCCTGATCTCCAACCACTCTTCAGCCCCGGAATTCCGACGACAGGGACGGATGCGACTCGACAGGCTGCTCCTCGGCTTAACAACACCCTGTACGCCCAAGACCGGAACCCGGATGCGATACCGCATACCCGTACTGGCACACACCAGACTCGATGATACTATTGGACCCTTCGGGTTGGAAACACCCACCGTATGAGCTGGACACCACCTACACCGGCGGGCAGTTGGACTCCCCCACGCAACTCAGATACTCTGCTCCGACGCCGGCTCCCACGTCCCGGTGCTCGCCTGAGGGTTCTGCAGGACACCGAAACTCTTCTACATGCACTCCCTGCACGTTACCTCATGTGCATTTTACCTACACATTGACCTTGATCTTTCTTTTAGAGAATTGAGTTTTTTTTTTTTTTTTTTTTTTTTTTTTTTTTTTTTTTTTCTTCTTTTGTTATATTTTGCTCTTAGGTAAGTTACTAACTAAGGTTATCTGTTACAAACGGTTTATAATGTTGTTACACAGCACACAGCAATATGGGATACTTCGCATTAACTACAACACATTCAGGTCCGATTGACCCCTACCCCACTTAGCACCACAAATGGCCTTCTCCAGGGGCCTCACACTCAAGCTCTCCTATTACACCCCTGCAGGACCACTGTAATAGGCCCTTCTGTCTATGGTCACCCATATAAGAGATCGAACTGGAAGACCTGACTCCAGTGTCTATTACTTAAGCGGTGGCCACGACTCCCAAACAGGAGTTTTAGATATCGATATATTTACACTATCGCATTTCCCACCCACAGACCTACGCCCTGATCCTGCTATACCCCCTTACTGGACCCTACATGCTCAACCGAGATCTTACCATACGTCAATCGCCACCTTACTTAAACTCCATTGGTTTTAGGATGGCAGGCTACATCTTTCTTCATACCCTATCAACCCATTATAACATACTTGTGCCAGATCATCGCCAACCCCCAAACAGTTGCGGTGAGGTTCAACAATCCGGACCCCACGGATTGGGGACCTTCAGTGCTCTGTACCTGTCCGAATACATTATCCCTACGAGACAGCAGACTCTTCCGAACCCTCTGCTGCCTCATCGGACTCTCCCCTAAGCCTCGTTTGATACGATTTAAGCTACTGCTGAAAATCTAAATAACGCACCCCCCCACCAATCCTTCCCTAGGCGTATACCCACCCCTACCCTGACGGAGGTCATGGATCACAATACATGCACTGCAGCACAAGCTCCCCTTCACTCCACACTCACATTGCGCTCTATGAACATAAGGGGCCTTAACACTCCCGAAAAACGGTCTCTCCTTCTCACCTCTCTGCAAAAATCCAACACCCACATCGCGCTCATCCAAGAAACACACTTTAGATCCGACACGGTTCCAAAATTACAGAACAAACACTTCCCAACTGTGTACCACGCAACCAATAACGAAGCCAAATCAAAAGGAGTTAGTATCCTCATATCAAAAAACTGTCCTTTTGTTGTCACTGATGTACACCGAGACTCTTTGGGAAGATTCTTGTTCATAAAGGGCTCTCTACACAACAAGACTTTCACCATTGCTAACCTATATGCCCCAAATTCCCGACAAGTATCGTTCTTCCGCCGTACACTACAACTCCTCATGACTTTTAGCAAGGGCTGCCTAATTGTAGGGGGCGATTTCAACATCCCTCTAGATCCCTCCCTCGACACATCCAACGGCACCTCATCTTCTACATACAGGGCCTTACGTGCGATCAAAACACAATTCAGAGAGCTATTACTACATGATGCATGGCGCACACTGCATCCCACAGTTAAGGACTTCACCTTCTTTTCCCCACCACACTCTAAATACTCCAGAATAGATTATTTCTTCATCTCTCAATCCGATCTTCCTATACTACTCAAGTCCTCTATTGAACCGATGATACTCGCAGATCATAACCCGCTCTCTATTACCCTACACATTCCTAATACAACTGCCCGCTCCCACATCTGGCGCCTTGACAACTCCCTACTCACAGACACTGAAATTTCCCACAAGATTTCCGAACACTTACATAACTATTTCTCAGAGAACAGTCGGGAAGGCACTACACCAGAAATAGTCTGGGCTGCACACAAATGTGTCATAAGAGGTACATTCATGTCACAGGCCGCACACAGAAACAGACTAAGGAAAGCAAAAATTGAGGATCTAACCACACGTATTTCCGCTTTAGAACGTAAACACAAGGCATCGCTAGCTATAGAAGCACTCTCTGAATTGACACAACTACGAACCGAACTCCTAGACGAATTACACAGCAACATCAAGAAGAAATACATGCTCACACAAAAATGCTTTTACGAATACAGTAACAAATCAGGGAAGATGCTAGCTAGAGCACTGCAAGCGAAAAAAGCGGCCCACACTATTCACTCCATCGTAGACCCCTCGGGTAAAACTATGGTAAAATCCGATGACATAGCGGAACAATTTGTGCGCTATTACACCAGTCTGTACAACACCCACACCACCCAACCATCCTTCACTCTGACTGACCGGAAGGAGGCAATCCATGACTTCTTAACACAATACGCTCCCTCGCCCATCCGGATCGAAGACTCCGCCTCTCTTGACGTCCCCTTAACGGCGGAAGAGATAACTCTTGCACTGAAACAGATGAAACCGGGCAAAAGCCCCGGTCCGGATGGACTGACGGTCGGATATTACAGATCATTCCCTGATATACTATTGCCTCATCTGGTCACGGCCTTTAACAACCTCTCCCCTACCACTACGGCCCCCAAAGATCTCTTAGAGGCTCACATCACCCTTATCCCCAAACCAGGGAAAGATGACAAATTGGTCTCTAATTATCGCCCCATTTCTCTACTTAACGTAGACGTTAAGTTATACGCCAAAGCCATAGCGAACCGACTTTTACCCCTGATCCCAAATTTAATCACCACAGACCAAGTAGGTTTTGTCCCAGGCAGAGAAGCTAAAGACAATACTACCAAAGCTTTGAACATACACCATTGGCTGACTTCCACTGGTACCAAGGGCTTCTTCTTGTCGTTGGACGCGGAGAAGGCGTTCGACAGGGTAGCTTGGGACTTTATGGAGGCTACCCTACATTTCGCAGGCTTCCCGCCAAGACTCATCAATATGATTATGGTCCTCTATGCTTCTCCCACTGCCAAAGTCCGAGTGAACGGTGGACTGTCGGGCGCCTTCTCCGTGTCCAATGGTACTAGACAGGGATGCCCACTATCCCCCTTGATCTTCATACTAACGATGGAACCCATGCTACGCAAAATTAGAGAAAATCCTGACATCAAAGGTGTCCAAATTAACCAAACACACTATAAAGTAGCCGCCTATGCGGATGATGTTCTCCTCTTCCTTACAGATCCGATCACTACCATCCCGAATCTACTCAAAGATTTTGCCCTCTTCAAATTCTTGTCGAACCTGCAAATAAACTTCTCCAAATCCAAGGCTCTCAACATCTCATTAACACAAGAGACGGTAACACAATGCAAACATAATTTTCCTTTTGGGTGGGAAACGCAAGCCATAAAATACCTGGGCATTAACATACCCACAGCTTTATCAGATTTGTACAGGCTTAACTTTATACCAATCCTACAAACCATCGAGGGTGATTTTCAGAAGTGGCAGACTGGAACGTTCTCTTGGTTTGGAAGGATCGCCATCTTAAAAATGAATGTTCTACCTAGGTTGCTCTACCTTCTTCAAACCATTCCAATACTACTCCCGCACTCCTTCTTTGCCTCGTACAAACGAATCTGTAGAAAATTCATCTGGCTATCCAAACAGCCTAGATTGAATTGGCACAAACTGACAACCCCCAAATTACAAGGAGGATTACAAGTTCCTGACCTACAAACATACTATCAGGTTTGCCATCTAGTCAGAATTGTGGATTGGCACGTACACGACAAAGAAAAAGACTGGGTGCAGTTGGAAAATGCTTTTACCAAAACCCCTTTAAAACTCCTACCTTGGATCACCCCAAGATTTATCCCGAGAACCGCCGCTGCAAATCCCCTAATCAACTCTACCCTAATCAACTTCACAAAATCATGTAAAATTCTCAAGTTTCAACCTACACAGGGTCCGATGACTCCCATAGAAGACAACCCGGAATTTTCACCGGGCATACATAAACTCCACCCAACCAAGGAACCACATGGACCCCGACTTTTAGCACATCAGCTATACCACCAAGGGACTATATTACCACACTCAGAGCTGGCCACTAAATTCCCAGAATATCACATCCCCTTCTACAACTATCTACAAATCCGTCATTTCTTGCAAAGCCTCCAACACAAAGACAACATTCATAGGGACCTGACACCTTTCGAAACGCTATGCTCCAGAAACGAACCCCAAAGACACCTCATCTCGACCATCCACACACTTTTCTCCACTCTTTCACACACCACAAATACCGCACTACTGAGTCAATGGGAAAATGACCTGAACACAACCTTAACCTCAGATGATTGGAGAAATGTACTCTACCACATTCACAAAGGTTCCGGTAACGTAGCAACACAAGAATGCAGGTTCAAAATATTCTCAAAGTGGTACAGAACTCCCGAGAAAATTAACAAATTTCTACCTACATTATCCCCCAATTGCTGGAGATGTCACACAGCCCGGGGCTCCCTTCTCCACATATGGTGGGAATGCCCAATCATTCAATCCTATTGGGCCGCGATTCACAGCCTAATCACCCAGATTACAACATACACTCCTGACTACACCCCAGCGCAATACCTACTCCATCATACCTCGCTTCCCCAACGCGTATACAAGAAGTCGCTAACTCTCCATCTTATTAATGCGGCAAACCTATGTATCCCGGTACATTGGAGAAGCACATCACCCCCCTCGATCCCAGAGTGGATCCGGAGAGTTGACAGGATAGCTGACATGGAGAATCTCATACATCAAGCATCTGACTCACCATCCAAATATGCCAACACATGGGCATGTTGGACCCATTTCAGGAATTCACTTCCCACAAGCACACAAACTCACTCACATACTATTGCGGCAGGAGATGACACTGACCGGATTGCCTGATAAAACAATATCCAATCATTATAATGTCCGGATCCTCCGTCCCATCACCCCCCAATCCCCCCCACCTCTGCCTCCCGTCAGCTTAGGCATGTGGAATAGCCTATCCCCCCCCATACACCACCCACGTTGACCTCTTGGTGACTCGTACTACAATGCAGCACATTACCGACATGCCCCAATTTTAAGCAAATATCTGTATCTACACTGGGCACAGCTAGTACCCTATAGGGGTGCCCAGGAATGTGGATAACAATTTTAGCGTCGGCCCGGATCTACAACACTACCAATATCTGATACCACGCGAGTGTCTGAACATCTACCTTACATACCCTTGAGATTACTATAGTATATAGCACATACCAGGTATGTTCTCTTCACGGAACCAGAGAAGCAAATACACAACACTGGAAATGTTTTTGCCCTCTCTTGTTTGTACCTTTGTAATATGCAATGTACTTATTAACACCCTATTACTATAAGCCTCTGTATTCCTGTAGGAAAAACTTTCATTCGCCTGGTGTCATGTAGTTTACCCTTGTTATGTATCTCTATGTAGATCTTGGATTATTTCTTCTGTGTATATTCGCCATTGTAATGCCTTTTACACCTGCTGAAAATCCAATAAAGTGTTTTAAAAAAAAAAAAAGAGGGGTAAGTGGCTGAGATTCCCTCCGGAAGACCCCTATCCTGACAACTCCCGGCATACCGGAGGTTATGGCAGCTATTAGCTCCTGTCAAACTGCCCTCACATCAAAGATCGAGGAAGTGCAACTAGATGTGAGCTTGATTCGTTAGGACTAACGGGTGGGAGATGTGGAGGACACAGTGACTGATCATGCGGCATCCATCCGAGCTTTGCAAACGAAAGTTTGGGCATTGGAGTACAGAGCGGAGGACGCTGAAAACCGGATCCGCCGGAACAATCTTCGGATCGTGGGGCTCCCAGAGGGAGTTGAGGGCCGGTCCCCCACTCTGTTCACAGAGGATCTCCTGAGCTCCCTGCTGCCAGCGGCCCAGCTCTCCCTGTACTTTGCTGTGGAACGGGCCCACCGTGTTCCACCCAAGCCTGGACCGGAGGGTGCCCCACCCCGTACATTCATCCTGAGGTTGTTAAATTTCCGGGACCAGGATGAGCTGCTTAGGGCTGCCCGGGCGGCTGGAGAGCTGCCCTACCGCAAAGGTAAACTACTGCTGTTCCCGGACTACACGATGTAAACCCAGAGACAGCGCCGGTCCTTTGACAGTGTTAAAGCCGCTTTGCGCACCAAAGGAATCGCTTTGCGCGCCAAAGGAATCAAGTAAGTATCCTGTACCCGGCTAAACTGCAGGTGGTGGATGGAGAGACCATACTTTTTTTATTGCCCCCAAAGATGCTGCTGCTTGGCTGGAGGCACTGCTGCCGTAGCGCTGTTGTTCCTTCTGCAGAGCGTTGTGTATGCTTTGTGGGCGGTCTCCGGTTGCTGTTGGTACTGGTAAGCGAATCCTTCCACTCTGTTAAATTTTACTTTGATTTACCCTGACTTTGACTCACCCAGCCGGTGCTCGGAGAAGTTCAGAGGATGGCAGTGCTACTTGCTGTGCTGTTGTGTGCTCCCTGGCTCACTGTGGCATTTGCTTACTGTACCTACCTGGATGACTATCAGATCTCCTTTCTCCTTGGATTGATTCTGCTGGATTTCTTTACCCTGTTTGTTTCAACTTCCATTGGAATGATGACTTCCTGCAACTGACTCATACGTGTGTGCCCCTGCTTAGTCAGGAGAAAGCAGTTATACTACATGTTTTCACTCCACTCAGATAGCTCTGGGTCAGACTTATTATATCACATACCACAAGTTCTCATGCTCAGGGTAGACTGGGATATGTCCTAACTTGATTGCACGTCCCCAACCTGTGTGGTTTTTAGTCTTTGGATTAGGGGTGTTATGGGACTTAAATGCAGCTCTCTGTTCCAAGTTGCATGGGGTGGGGGAGGTTGGCCGTTGCTGACCAAGGTTTTTGTTATTTGCTGTTTTTTTCTTTTATTTCTGTTAAAGTTATGTTGGTCTACTAAGGCTGATACCTGCCCATGTTGGCGTTTATCTGGGTATGATACTACACCGCGGAGGTGGCGCACTAGTGGGCTCTGCTACACCCGGGGGAGCGGCTTGCCCCACTTGGTCCACGGGGCCTGGGTGCGGCCACTGATGTCCCTCCGCTCTGTTATCACAGTACTTCTGCTATGGCTAAGTGTTTGATAGTGTCATGGAACGTACAAGGGCTTAATTCGGCCGTTTAACGCTACTTGGTACTCAATTACTTGCGGAAACTCCACCCACACATCTGTATCTTGCAAGAAACGCACTTGGTGGGCTCACGAGTCATATGTCTGAAAGGGGCCTGGATTGGTGCTCACTATCACGCCCCTTATTCTAATTCTAATAGTGTCCTGGCCCAAAGATCCTTGCCCTTTCAGCTCATGGCTGTTAAACTAGACCCCAGTGGTTGTTATGTTATTATAGATGCACTGATCTCTGAGACCCCCTATGTGATAGTGGGGATCTACCTACCACCCCCGTAGATATTGATGTGCTTCATACGCTGATGCAGCAGGTCACGGTGTACAACATAGATAATGTATTGTTGACAGGTGATTTTAATTTGGAGCCATCCAGGTATCTGGACAGGCTGCATGCCTCTGGTCCCCCGCAGCATGGTCTTTCTCGCTGGGCTACCACCTTCCACATGACCGATGTCTGCCGACATTTTCATCCCTCGGACAGGGAATATACCTGCCTCTCCACATCCTACCGGACCATGTCACGGATCGATTTGGCTGTTGCCTCCCCAGCAATGTTGCAGAGAGTGATCTCTACAGAGATTCTGTCTAGGGGTATCTCCGATCATGCTCCGCTGTCTGTCACCATTTGGACCTCACAAGTGGACGGTGGGAGAGTGTGGAGGCTGTCCGGGGGCTGGATTGCGGACCCTAGGATTCAAGCGGTAATGCCGGAAGCTCTATGCAATTTTTGGTTAGACAATGCAGATTCTGCAGAACCTGTGGTGCTCTGGGATGCCTTTAAGGCATGGCTTAGGGGGGAATTTATCGCCCGTATAGCTCAGCGGAAAAGACAGTCTGTGCAGTCTCTGAAGCAACTGGAGGAACAGGCGAAGCTACGTGAGGCAGCATTTGTGCGGTCCCCGGTGCAGGATAAGTACATAGTTTGGCAGGACACGCTGAGGGACTTCTCCTTACTTAGAATAGATCTCACCAAGAAACCTATGCTCGATGGCGCCCAAAGGGTGAATTTGGGGACAAAAACGGCAGGCTGCTGGCCTGGTTAGCCAGAGGAAAGCAAGCAGTAACCCACATTGGGCGTCTGAAGGGCCCAGATGGCCGTCTTTTAACCCTACAGGCTAAAATTAGTGAGAGATTCCTGGAATTTCATCAAGCCCTGTACTCCTCTAGGGTCTCCTATAACAACTCTGACCTGCTTCATTACCTGGATCAGATCCTGCTCCCCTCCCTTGATGCAGATAAAAGTGGAAAACTAGATGAGGATATTTCCCTGGAGGAAGTACAGGAGGCAATGGGCTCTATGCAATCTGGAAAAGCCCCGGGGCCAGATGGGATCCCTATTGAATTCTACTCTACCCATCAGGAATTGTTAGCGCCCAGGCTTACGGCATTACTGAAACAATTCACGGCACTGGGATGTCTACCTGATTCAATGTATGATGCAATAGTGGTGTTGGTGCCCAAACCTGGTAAGGACCCTGAGGAGTGTGCCTCCTACAGGCCTATATCGCTAATTAATGCCGACGCCAAGTTGCTGGCAAAAATACTGGCCACCCGGCTTGGTAGGGTAATGGATGATCTTGTCCATGCAGACCAGACGGGGTTCATGGTGGGTAAGGGAACCAACATTAATATCCGTCGTTTATTTCTTAATCTGGCTACCTCCCATAGTAATGCCGGCACGAGAGTCATAGCCTCTCTGGACGCGGAGAAGGCTTTTGACTCCATGGAGTGGGGGTACCTGTGGGAGGTTCGAGTTTGGACCAAGGTTCCTTCACTGGCTGGGTCTGTTGTAACGAGTTCCTAGAGCAAGGATCCGTATAAATGGTACCCTCTCGGATTACTTTCTCCTCCAGAGGGGGGCCCGCTGTCGCCAAGCCTGTTCGCCTTGGCACTGGAGCCTCTGGCGGTCCTGATTAGAGAGTCTGACCGTATTGTGGGTCTTCGGGTCGGCCCTCTGGAGGAAAAAATATCCTTATATGCAGACGACACTTTGCTGTACCTGCAGGATGCTGAGTCGTCGCTGAGTGCTGCCTTGGATCCTTCTATGAATTTGGAGGGTTTTCAGGGATTCGCATTAATTGGTCCAAATCTGCCTTGTTCCCCTTAGATGCGCAAGCCAGGGTGTGTGGAACACAGACCCCCTTGCAGTGGGTAGAGGAATTTGTTTATTTAGGAATTAGAGTATCGAGGGACCTGGGATCCTTTCAGCGACTTAACCTCCAACCTATAGTTTATCGTCTTAGAGATCATTTCTCTTGTTGGGCTAATCTGCCACTTAATCCTCTATGTCGCATCAATATCTTGAAGATGATTTATCTCCCCAAATTTACCAATATCTTCAGAAATTGTCCTGTGTGGATATCCCCGTCCTTCTTTAAGGACATAGGCAGCAGCATTGGCTCTTTTCTGTGGCAGGGGGCTTCCCCTCGGTTGGCCAGACAAACTCTTCAGCTTCCTGTAAGTTGCGGTGGCCTTGCCTTACCCAGCCTATTGGTATACTACTGGGCAGCTATGCTTGTCACAGTGAGGTGGTGGTTTCAGCAGTCCAGAGCAAATGCAGCTGTCTGTTTGGAGGCTGCCATAGTGGGATCTCTTACGGAGCTGGGCAACTTGGTGTATAGGGGCTCCTCAGCGTACCCCTCCCTTCCAACCTCGACTGCGGCGACCCTTCGGGTGTGGGGAATGGCTGGACAACGATTTATGTGCCCTAATAGGTGGTCCCCCTTCTGCCCCTTGTGGGGAAATCCTTCTCTCTCTCACTTCAGAACTATCTCAGATCCACAACTTTGGGCCCCCTTTGGCATTAAGCTGTTACGAGATGTGTTCCAAGCTGGATCTCTTCTCTCGTTTCGGGCTCTCGTGGACAGAATTGGCCTTCCTACCTGAATGGCGTGTAGATATCACCAGCTGCGTCATGCAGCCAGGGAACAGTTCCCGTTGCCCCCCAGTCTCAAGGCAGACCCTATTGAGAAGTTGCTGGCGCAGGAGTCCCTCGCTAAGATTATGTCTACACTGTACCTGGCTCTCCTCCAGAAGGATTCACCAAAAAATGGAAGCCCTATGGAATAAATGGAAGGCAGACTTACCCGATTTAGATAGGGAGACCTGGGAGGAATGTTTTTAGGATAGCTCTAAATTGGTGATTTCGTCTAGAGATAAGTTGATCCAAACAAAATTCTTGCATAGGATATACTACACGCCCAAGAGACTGCACAGAATTTACTCGCTATGCTCCCCGAATTGCCCGCATTTTCAGTCACCGGACAACACCTTTTTTCATGTTTTGGACCTGTCCTTGAATATCGAGGTACTGGGCTGCGGTGGGGGTCTATTAATATTCACCTTCAGCTGAATATCCCATTGATGGCAGAGCTGGCCCTGCTGGGTATCCAGGATGATGAGCAGAGACCTAGATATACTAAGATGCTGATCTCACTATTGTTTTTTTACGCCAAAAAAGAAATCTTGTTGAAATGGTGCTCTCATTTGCCCCCCACAATACGTTCGTGGGAGGACTTGGTTAAAGCGGTAGTAAACCCGCTTGTTTTTTTTTTCCTCCTACACCTGTAAGGAAAAAGGCATAATGAGCTACTATGCACCGCATACTAGCTCATTATGAGATACTTACCTTAGAACGAGGCGCCGGCATCTCACCCTGTCCACGCCGAGGGAGCTGACATTTCCCCTCGGCGTGTCTTCCGGGTATCGCGGCTCCGGCCACTCACAGCAAGCTCCGGAGTTTGCCGGTCTGTCAGTGGAGAGTCCCCTGTGCGCATGCACCGCTGCAGTCAGCGGCTCATTGCGAGGGGAATATCTCCTAAACCGTACAGGTTTAGGAGATATTTTTTTTACCTACAGGTAAGCCTTATTATAGGCTTACCTGTAGGTAAAAGTTAAAAAAAAAAAAAAAAAAAAAGGCATACAACCGCTTTAATGCAGTACTGCCATTATATAAGCTAACCTACATGAGTAGAGGGTGTCCTTTAAAGTACGAGCGGATTTGGCGGCCATGGACGGATCCCACATATAACGCCTGCCCGTAATTGTTGCTGCTTGCAAATGTACCAGTTTTTTCTTTTTTTAGATGATTCTGTGGTGATTTCCTCCCCCATGTCCCTCCCTCCTCCCCTTTTTCCCTCCATATCCTGTGTACTTCCCGATTATTGTATGGTTCGCCCAATATCTATGACGCATGTTGTTTTATGCCAATACCTTCTAATTGTTATGCTCCTTGTATGGCTATAACTGCATTTATCTATTGTCCAGACCGCTGTGTATCGTACCACTTTCATCCTTTTTTTTTTCCCCAATAAAGACCAACCTTGTTAAAAAAAAAAAGCCTACAATCTGAAGTTGCCAAGCGGACATCTTTTTACACCCACTGGAGTCTTACATTTCACACTTATTTTTACCGGTAAACTCAGCGTATATCGTGAAATACAGAATTTAGAAGTCCGCTACACTGTTTTGGTGTTGAATTTTAAAAGCAGTGGCAAGCCTGCTGATCTCACGGGTTTGCTAATCGGACAGAAGACGGCTGCTGTTAAAATTCAACATCAAAACAGTGTAACAGACTTCTAAATACTGTATTTCAGAATATATTTGCTCATTTACTGGTAAAAAAAATAAATGTGAAATGCAAGACTTCAGTGGGTGGAAAAAGATGTCCGCTTGGTGACTTCAGACCGTAGGCTCACTGCGGCTGGGTGTACCAAGATGGCCGTGACGAAACGTCACTTCCGTTTCAAAATCTGACGGGTCGCCTAATCTGACGGAACTACTTTTTCGAATCAGTGCGACACTGCAAAATCGGTACAAAACCTATATGTTTTTGTACACTGAAAAGTCAGTGGCGCACAGATTTGAACAGTCCCATTGCTGGCGATAGGGTGCGACTTGGCATGTGATTTGACCTGTCAAATTGCACAACAAATCGCTCCAATGTGAATGAGGACTTACAACCACTTTAACCTTTTAATTTATCGTCTGTTTGGCAGAAGTTTTTCAAACTCTTCCTTCGATTTTTTTGGGCCAAATTGCAACCGATTTTTCCATTTGTGCCTATTATTAACTGGACAAAAAACAAACAAACTGTCCGAATCACAGATTTTTCAAACAATTATCTTTGTCTCGTGTACGATCACCATTAGTGAATGGGCCAGGTGATCGGCAAGGATGTGATGACAGCAGGCGCTGCTTCCTTAGCAACCACTGGTAGCTGGGACAGTGGCGGCGACGTCTTTGCCCGTATATGGGCGTACAGGTGACGGCCTCGCACACGCAGGTTCGGATCCTAGTTCTAGTTCCTAGATGGGTCTGGTCAAAATCAAGGACGGGCTAAATTATGCGGCGGCTGGACGCTGTCCCGAGTCATACAGGTCTGTATGTGACTCCACAAACACGCTCGCCGCTCAGAACAGCGATCAGTCGCCCCGCATTTAGATGGTCGTTGATTTTCTTAGGCGGTACACTGCCCCTATGACTCCAGGGCGCCCCATATCAACCGCGTGGAAGCTGTTAAAAGATGCACATGCATTGAATGAGACCTTAACGCACCGCAAGGGGCGCAAAGAATCTGAATTGTGTGTTTTATGTGCCAATGCCCATATACATATCCAGGTGTGAATACGCCCCCCCCCACAGAACACATCCCTCATGTGTCTGTTGTCCATAGCAACTACCTTCCACCCTCAACCCAGCAGGATATGGTCAGTTGCCATGGGCAACACACTGTGACAGGCCCCTCCCCGCCCCTGACCTCAGAGCAACCCCTCCCTCACCCGTCTACCACCAGGACAATAGCAAGAACCCGGACACTGCAGGCTGCCTTTTACCTGGCTGCGCACAGCGTGCTGGAAGGAGACAGAGACTTCGGGGCAGGTCCGACGCGCTGATTGGCAGAGAGCTCGTCACGTGAGCGGCGGGAGCGCGGGCTGCTGAGGCGTCAAAACATTAGGGCATAACCACGCCCCCCCCACGTGAGCAGAGCGATGTTCCCTGAAGGGAGAATCACGTGACCCAACCCGCGCATGGCCTAGCCTTATCATAACGTCATATAGATATACATCGGCTGTGCTTGACGTCACCGACCAATCAGCTCTCCCTTCTAAAGCATGTGGTGTGAAAATGAAAGGAAGACGCTGACTGGTTGCTATGGGGACAATAGGTTTCCTTGTTGCCAGGACAGCGTGCATGAGTGAAAGTCTAACTAAAAGCACATTTTTTTTAAAGTTTTGGACAAAGTGCAGAGAGATCAGAATTCCCTGTCAGGTTTTTTTTTTATATTGCTTTCTTTGCCCCCTTCAGTCCTCGTTCACATTGGAGCAAACCGTCATGTGATTTTATCAAATCGCATGACAAGTCACCCCCTATTGTTGGCAGTGGGCATGTTCGAATCGACGCAACGCCGACTTTGCATGCCGCGTCGATTTGAAAAAGTAGTTCCTGCGCTACTTTTGGCGATTTCGGGTGCGACTTGTATAGACATCTGTGCATGAAGCCTTCAAAGTCGCACCCGAAGTCACACTGACATTTAGGGCCAAGTTGACACCACATGCAGTCCAGTGCATTTATTTTTGCTGCATCAAAAACGCATGGAAAGTAGGTTATATGGTTTTCAATGGCATAGTTCACACCAGTGCTTGCCGTTCCAGAAAAAAAAAAGAACATGCTACATTTTTCCTGCACTGGAACGCTGTAAAACGCACCGGAACGCACCAAAAACGCACTGGAACACACGTCCTTATTTAAAGCTAAAGGATCACTAAAGTTAATTTTTTTTTTTTAAATAACAAACATGTTATACTTACCTCCACTGTGCAGCTTGTTTTGTACAGAGTGGCCTCGAACCTGGTCTTCTGGGGTCCCTCGGCGGCTGTCTCCGCTCCCCCCCCGCAAGGACTCAACACTTTCATGCAAGCTCCCTCGCATGGTGTTGAGTGCTTGCGGGGGCGCTCCTGTGATACAGCCGGCGGCTATAGCCGCTCACTGTATCATTCGGCCCCGCCCCCCAGCGTGCCACGTCATTGGATGCGATTGACAGCAGCGCGAGCCAATGGCTGCGCTGCTTTCAATCTATCCACTGTAACCAATCAAAGGCCAGGCTGAGTGACGAAGAGGATGTCAGGAGCGAGCGCGGGACTTTCGAGGGGTCAGGTATGTAAAAACGGGGGGGCTGGGGGGGCGGCATTGTCAGATGTTTTTTCACCTTAATGCATAGAATGCATTAAGGTGAAAAAACTTTTACCTTTACAACCCCTTTAAGAAAAAAAGAGGTTGGAGAAATGCACTGGACTGCATCAAAAGCACAGTGGAATGCGTCAAAAAACGCGCATGCAGAAAAGCAGCTGGGACGCATCCGGACTGGGTTTCTATGGTATGAACTGGCCTTTAAGGTCAGTTCACACCATAGAATCGCAGTCCAGATACATTTCTGCATGCGCATTTTTCAAGCGTTCCAGCACTTTTTTTCCCCATCTTTTTCTTAACCTTAAATAAGGACATGTGTCTTGTAGTGCGTTTTTGGTGCATTCCGGTGCGTTTTTGGTGTGTTCCAGTACAGTCCAGGCCAGGAAAAATGCAGCATGTTCTACTTTTTTTCTGGAACTGACCGCACTGGTGGGAACTATGCCATTGAAAACCAGATAAACTACTATCTGTGCGTTTTTTATGCAGAACGCACAGGACTGCATGTGTTGTGAATTGGCCCTGAAAGTGAAAGAAAACTTCAAATTTTGGGTTGTTACCAGAACAGGAACAGAGGGGAAATTTTCCAATGGGGACACTGGTTCTGGTGTCTTCTCTTTGGAGAGATTTCCAACAGTTGAGTGCACGTGCTCAGCGTCATATCCAGAGGTTGTCTTTGGGAAATAGACGTGTGAGTGCTGCCAGCATTGCTGCAAAGATTGAAGGGGTGGGGGGGTCATCCGGTCAGTGCTCAGACAATACACCACACACTGCATCAAATTGGTCTGCATGGCTGTCGTCCCAGAAGGAAGCCTCTTCTAAAGATGATGCACAAGAAAGCCCGCAAACAGTTTGCTGAAGACAAGCAGACTAAGGACATGGATTGCTGGAACCATATCCTGTGGTCTGATGAGACCAAGATAAACTTATTTGGTTCAGATGGTGTCAAGCGTGTGTGGCGGCAACCAGGTGAGGAGTACAAAGACAAGTGTGTCTTGTCTACAGTCAAGCACGGTGGTGGGAGTGTCATGGTCTGGGGCTGCATGAGTGCTGCCGGTGTTCTGACGAGAACTGTCCTCCTATCAGATAGTGTCCGCCCCGTACTGCGCAGGCGCAGCGCCTGCGCAGTACGGAGGAGAAGGAGAAGTGACCGAAGTTGATCAGCTGACCATCAGCTGTACATGGCGCTTCGGCACTTATTAGTGATGGCTGTGTAAGAGGGCCCCTCGCGGGCTCGCTTCGCTCGCCACGCATCGGGCACGGCCTGTGTACTGTGCCTGCGCAGTACAGGGCAGACACTATCGGATGGGGGACAGTATTCGACAAGACACCGGCACTGGGGAGCTACAGATCATTGAGGGAACCATGAATGCCAACATGTACTGTGACATACTGAAGCAGAACATGATCCCGTCCCTTCGGAGACTGGGCCACAGGGCAGCATTCCAACATGATAACAACCCCAAGCTAGGGCTGGGCGATTGTCTAAAAAAAAAAAAAAAAAAATCTGCGATTTTCTTAAAAAAAACTTGATTCATGATTTCATTTTTTTGACACCGCGCCGGTCCTGAGGAGCTGCGGGCAGGAATTTTTAGGCGAGGCCGCGGCTTCGGCCTAGTCTGCGGCGTCCGGCCTCGCGGACTAGGTCGAAGCCACGGCCTTGCCTAAAAACTCCTGCCCGCAGCTCCTCAGGACCGGCGCGGTGAAAAAAAAAATCTAAAAAAATCGATTTGCTTAAATTTTGAATCGATTTGACCTCTCAACTCGATTCAAGATTTAAATCAATTTTTTCCCCAGCCCTACCCCAAACACACCTCCAAGATGACCACTGCCTTGGAAAGAAGCTGAGGGTAAAGGTGATGGACTGGCCAAGCATGTCTCCAGACCTAAACCCTATTGAGCATCTGTGGGACATCCTCAAAGGTAAGGTGGAGGAGCGCAAGGTCTCCAACATCCACCAGCTCTGTGATGTCGTCATGGAGGAGGGGAAGAGGATTCCAGTGACAACCTGTGAAGCTCTGGTGACCTCCATGCCCAAGAGGGTTAAGGCAGTGCTGGAAAATAAATGGTGGCCACACAAAATATTGAAACTTTGGGCCCAATTTGGACATTTTCACTTAGGGGTGTACTCAGTGTTGTTATCAGCGGTTTAGACGTTAATGGCTGTGTGTTGAGTTATTTTGAGGGGACAGCAAATTTACACTGTTATGCCCGTACACACGGTCGGATTTTCTGACGGAAAATGTGCGATTGGAGCGTGTTGTCGGACATTCCGACCGTGTGTAGGCTCCATCTGACTTTTTCCATCGGATTTTTCGACACACAAAGTTTGAGAGCAGGCTATAAAAATTTTCCGACAACAAAATGCGTTGTCAGAATTTCCGATTGTGTGTACACAAATCCGACGCACAAAGTGCCATGCATGCTCAGAATAAATAAAGAGATGAAAGCTATTGGCTACTGCCCCGTTTATAGTCCCGACGTACGTGTTTTACGTCACCGCGTTCAGAATGATCGGATTTTCCGACAACTTTGTGTGACCGTGTTTATGCAAGACAAGTTTGAGCCAACATCCGTCGGAAAAAATCCTAGGATTTTGTTGTCGGAATGTCTGATCAATGTCCGACCGTGTGTACGGGGCATAATACAAGCTGTACATTCACTACTTTACATTGTGGCAACGTGTCATTTATTCAGTGTTGTCACATGAGAAGGTAGAAGAAAATATTTACAAAAATGTGAGGGGTGTACTCACTTTTGTGAGATACTGTATTTTACGCATGCGTGTTAGTAGGGTGGAGTGGGCGGGGCTGCTGATGTTCTAACCATCCCCCCGCTCGTGACCCTAACGTTTGTGGACTGCGCATGCGCTATTAAGACCAGTGAAGTCGCGCATGCGCAGTAAAGCCCCGCCATCAGCTGTGTGAGTGACGGAGCCGCACGGGAAGTGACAAAGTCGAGATTCTGCATAGGTCGCAGAATTTTTTACAACACCAGTGTAACGACACATTCGGTGACCCATCGCAGTTTGCTCCGGAAGTGACGTTCCGCTGACAAATTACGCACTGCGCATGCGTAAGTACTCCATATGCGTTCCACAAGTTTTGCCACAATACTGACCAGTGAAAGCATCAGATAATGTCACAGAAGTGACGTTACACACAATACAAACACGGAGGCGGGAGCGCGCACAGCATACAGCAGAATGAATGCTAATTTATACCTTCACATTACACACAATAAATACAAACACTGCAGATTGAATCCTAATTTATACCTTCACATTACACACAATACAAACACTGCAGAATTAAAGAGGAAGTAAACCCTCCTGCAAAAAAAAACAAAAAAAAAACCTAAAAACACAACCTGCAAGATAAGGGCATAATTAGCTAGTATGCATAGCATCCCCCCCTCATAAATTACTTACCCGAGAACGAAGCCCCCGCAGCCGTCCTGGTCTCCTCCTCAGGCCGCCGACATGTCGCTGGGGCTTGCTTCCGGGTATCACGGCTCCGGCGCTGTGATTGGCCGGAGCCGCGATGACGTCCCTCCCGTGCATGTGCGCGGGAGCCGCCGCAAACGGCACAGTACAACTGAAGCAACGGCACAGTTGGCTTAAGTGCGCATGTGCCGCATGACGTCAGCACATGCAAAGACAGGGATATCTCCTAAACCTGCATATCCAGTGCAGCTACAGGCAAGCACAATTATAGGCTTACCTGTAGTTTAAAGTGCTTGTAAAGGGTTTACAACTACGTTAATGCGAATTCATACCTTCACATTACACACAATGCTAATTTATACATTCATGTTGAGGGGAGGTGCAATTTAATCCTTCTAAACACATACAATCTATAACAAATAAACATCTGATCGATCTCTCGCTGCAGTGCCTGTCTCGCTCCCTGCAGTGCGCCTGTCTCGCTCCCTGCAGTGGCTGTCTCACTGCATTTATACTACAAACACCTGGTTTTAGCATTCATCACCTGAGCATATCACTTGCCACTATCACCAGCCACCAGATGCCATCAGGTGGCCCTTTTTATGTCCGGTGTTTACAGTCGATTCCCTTATTACATCAGGTGTCACCGCTCCTCCTAATCACCGGTAGCAACGCCACTGCTGATTTTGTCTCTGCACCATTTACAGAAGACCAGCTCATGGAGGCCGAAGGGAAGAACCAAGAGCCCGAGCCTCGGTTCTGCATCTTGTTTCTTCCTTATGATAGCTGGTCTTCTGTAAAATAGTGGCGGGAGGAGACTGTTAATGAATGTTGGCTGCGCACCTCTAATGGAGGTGGAGAAAAATAATTAAAACTCCAAATTCAGGGGACAAGACCCGGTTAGACCAAGAAAAATGTCTACATACTGCAAAGAGACAGGCACTGTAAAGAGACAGGCACTGCAAAGAGACATTGATGTTTATTTGTAATAGATTGTGTGTGTTTAGCAGGATTAAATTGCACCTCCCCCTCAACATGAACGTATAAATTAGCATTCATTCTGCTGTATGCTGTAGCTGTGTGCGCGCTCCCGCCGCGGTGTGTGTATTGTGTGTAACGTCACTTCCGTGACATTATCTGATGGTTTCACTGGTCGGTGTCACGACACATTTGGCGACCCATTACTGATTACTACGGAAGTGACGTTCCGTGAAGAAATTACGCACTGTGCATGCAGAAGTACTCCATATGCGTTCCAAAGTTTTTGCCACAATACCAACCAGTGAAACCATCAGATAATGTCACGGAAGTGACATTACACACAATACAAACACCGCGGCGGGAACGCTCACAGCTACAGCATAATGAATGCTAATTAATACGTTCACATTACACACAATACAAACACTGTGGCGGGAGCGCGCCTGCACAGCTACAGCATAAATGAATGCTAATTTATACATTCACATGCAATTTAATCCTGCTAAACGCACACAATCTATAACAAATAAACATCTGATCAATGTCTCACTGTGCAGTGCCTGTCTCGCTGCAGTGCCTGTCTCGCTGTGCAGTGCCTGTCTCGCTGCAGTGCCTGTCTCGCTGCACAGTGCCTGTCTCGCTGCAGTGCCTGTCTCGCTGTGCAGTGCCTGTCTCGCTGCAGTGCCTGTCTCGCTGCACAGTGCCTGTGTCGCTGCAGTGCCTGTGTCGCTGCGCAGTGCATGTCTCGCTGCAATGGCTGTCTTGCTGCTTAGTGCCTGTCTCGCTACGCAGTGCCTGTCTCGCTGCACAGTGCCTGTCTCGCTGAGCAGTGGCTGTCTCGCTGCGCAGTGCCTGTCTCGCTACAGTGCCTGTCTCGCTACAGTGCCTGTCTCGCTACAGTGCCTGTCTCGCTGCGCAGTGCCTGTCTCGCTGCAGTGCCTGTCTCGCTGCGCAGTGCCTGTCCCGCTGCAGTGCCTGTCTCGCTGCGGTATTTAGACATTTTTCTTGGTCTAACCGGGTCCTGTCCCGTGAATTTGGAGTTTTAATTATTTTTCTCCACCTCCATTAGAGGTGCGCAGCCAACATCCGTTAACAGTCTCCTCCCGCCACTATTTTACAGAAGACCAGCTATCGTAAGGAAGAAACAAGATGCAGAACCGAGGCTCGGGCTCTTGGTTCTTCCCTTTGGCCTCCATGAGATAGTCTTCTGTAAATGGTGCAGAGACAAAAATCAGCAGTGGCGTTGCTACCGGTGATGAAGAGGGGGGGGGGGGGCGACACCTGATGTAATGAGGGAATCGAAAACACCGGACATAAAAAGGGCCACCTGATGGCATCTGGTGGCAGGTGACAGTGGCAAGTGAGACGCTCAGGTGATTAACGCTCATACCAGGTGTTTGTAGTATATATGCAGCGAGACAGCGATCTGATTTTTATATATTATAGATTGTGTGTGTTTAGCAGGTTAAATTGCACCCCCTCCAACATGAACCTATAAATTAGCATTGTGTGTAATGTGAAGGTATAAATTAGGATTCAATCTGCAGTGTTTGTATTTATTGTGTGTAATGTGACCGTATAAATTAGCATTCATTCTGCTGTATGCTGTAGCTGTGCGCGCTCCCGCCTCGGTATTTGTATTGTGTGTAACGTCATTCCTGTGACATTATCTGATGCTTTTACTTGTCTGTACTTGTGGAACGCATATTGAGAATTTACGCATGCGCAGTGCGTAACTTGTCAGCGAGACGTCACTTCCGGAGCAAACTGCGATGGGTCCCTACACCTGAGACACCCCGTACCTCACACGCCCCCCTCCCCCCAGAGCCCCCAGGCTGCACATTTTCTCACACAAGATGGCGATCTGCATGCATTACCCGGAGCTCCGCCCCCCGGCGCACTCTGCTCTAGCCATGCTGACGGACGTGACAGGGGGCGGGAATAGGACCGCCGAGCGCTGATTGGCTCCCGGCTTGACGTCGACGCGCTCCGTGCTCCTGAAGGGGCTGAATCAGGAGAATGGTGTGGTGACGTCGGGGGAGACCAGCCAATCGGCTTCCAGCTTTCCCAACAAAGTTGTGTCTTCCCTCTGGGCGCTGCTGGGTGAGGTATGTGTTGTGTTGTCAGTGCAATTTGTGGCGTGACGTCACTTGGAGATCATTGATACACTGTAGCCATGATACAATACACAATGCATGGTGTAAACAGTCAGTACTGGGCTCCTCCATGACAGTGCTGGCTGTAGGTCTGTGATGTCACACACCCAGGTCATGCATGATCATATACGCCATGTGATCCGCCGACTATTCGCCGTGACATCACACAGCCAAAGATACACATAGCTGATAGACGCTCGGATATGGCAGGACGCTACTCGGTGACCTCACAGTGCGCCATGGAAGTACTGATCGTGGGTCTGTGACATCACACTTTATAAAAATAACATATGCCATGTGATCCGCCGACTATTCGCCGTGACATCACACCTCATAAAAATAACATACGCCATGTGATCCGCCGACTATTCGCCATGACATCACACCTCATAAAAATAACATACGCCGTGTGATCCGCCGACTATTCGCCATGACATCACAGCTCATAAAAATAACATACGCCATGTGATCTGCCGACTATTCGCCATGACATCACAGCTCATAAAAATAACATACGCCATGTGATCCGCCGACTATTCGCTGTGACATCACAGTTCATAAAAATAACATACGCCATGTGATCCGCCGACTATTCGCCGTGACATCACAGCTCAAAAAAACAACATACGCCTTGTGATCCGCCGACTATTCGCCGTGACATCACACAGCCAAAGATACGCATAGCTGATAGACGCTCGGATATGGCAGGACGCTACTCGTGACCTCACAGTGCGCCATGGAAGTACTAATCGTGGGTCTGTGACATCACACCTCATAAAAATAACATACGCCATGTGATCCGCCGAGTATTCGCCGTGACATCACACCTCATTAAGATAACACGCCATGTGATCCACCGACTATTCGCTGTGACATCACACAGCCAAAGATAGGCATAGCTGATAGACGCATGGATATGGCAGGACGCTACTCTGTGACCTCACAGTACTCCATGGAAGAACAGATTTTGGGGCTGTGACATCACACCTCCTAGATAGATAACATACGCCTTGCGGTTTTCTGCCTATTCGCCGTCACTCCATGCTGCCAGAGATATGCATAGCTGATAGACGCACAGCGATGATCGGGGGATTGCTGATCACAGGTCTGTGACATCACACCTCCAGATCATAGAAGATAATAATACACGTGGTATGATCTGCTACCTATGCACACCGCCCGAGATACACAGAGCTAGAAGACGAACTGCAATGGTGGGACGCCGCTTGGTGACCTCACAGTGCGGAGCATGGGTCTGTGACATCACACCTCCAAATCCTACGTGATAATATACACTATGTTGTCAAAAGTATTGGGACGCCTGTCTTTACATGAACTTTAATGGCATCCCAGTCTTAGGCTAGTCATACATTTAGTGGCGGAGCGTCCATAGAGGGTCGCAGGAGCGCGGCCCCCTCTCTCCTGCACCCGTCAATCTCCAATAGATAGATTCATGCAATGCATGAATCTATCTATTGTCGCCGCTGCCGCCCCCTATTCAGGTGTTCAGCCCCTTGTCGGGCGCCGGGCATCTGAATTACAGCGGCGGGGGTGTTTTGGAAGTGCCTGATTAGAGCCGTCAGCTCTAAAAGGCGTCCTGATTAGAGCCGTGGGCTCTAATAGGCTTCCGAATTGGTAAACATGCTTACGTAGTGCTGTGTTAGGGAATCAAATAAATCGCTTCCCTAACACTGACCCGCCTCTCAGCCAATCAGGTGCACCGGGTCTGGTTACCTGTCACCTGATTGGCGGAAGCGACAGGCGCTGTGATTGGACGCCAGGCGTTCCAATAATAGCAGAAGAGGATATCGAGGACTCGGAGGGAGCGTGGAGGACAGCACTGACCTGAGACAGGCAAGTGCCAGGCGGGGGGGGGGCACACTGGCAGCAATTGATGGTGCAAACTGGCGGCAAATGATTAGACAAACTGGCAGCAATTGATGGGTGCAGTGGCGGCGTTTGATGGCACAGTGTCTGCGCTTGATGGGCACAGTGTCTGCGTTTGATGGGCACAGTGGCTGCGTTTGATGGGCACAGTGGCGGCGTTTGATGGGCACAGTGGCGGCGTTTGATGGGCACAGTGGCGGCGTTTGATGGGCACAGTGGCGGCGTTTGATGGGCACAGTGGCGGCGTTTGATGGGCACAGTGAGGCTGCAATTGATTTTTTTCAGTTTGTTAGCGCCCCCTAAAAATTTTGAGCACCAGCCGCCACTGCATACATTATACAATTTTCTTTTAGATTTACCAAAACCATATAATGAGGTCCAACCTAAACACTATCAATTTGTATGAAATCAGCCTGGTCCTTGTACTATATCGTTGAAGGTAAATCTAAAGCAAATTGAACAAGAACATTTTATAATGTATGGCCAGCTTTAGTCCGTAGGGTTCAATATTGAGTTGGCCCACCCTTTGCAGCTATAACAGCTTCAACTCTTCTGGGAAGGCCGTCCACAAGGTTTAGGAGGGTGTCTATGGGAATGTTTCACCATTCTTCCAGAAGCGCATTTGTGAGGTCAGGCACTGATGTTGGACGAGAAGGCATGGCTCGCAGTCTCTGCTCTAATTCATCCCAAAGGTGTTCTATCGGGTTCAGGTCAGGACTCTGTGCAGGCCAGTCAAGTTCCTCCACCCAAACTCGCTCATCCACGTCTTTATGGTTCTCCCAGGAAATGGTTGTGATTAGATAAGAAAGGTCTAGGTCAAGGAATCCTTAAAAAAAAATTTCTGGTCTCAGGGAACCTCCCGCTTAAATTTCTGCATCTACAACCCATGATACATTGTGTGATGGTCGGTGGAAAAACTGGTCCTTACACTTGTGGTCATTGGGAAGGATTATCCCCTTAAAATAGCTAAAAAAGATCAATGGCCGACCGTGGGAACTTATCTGAGAGGCATGTCTGTCAGTGCATTAATGGCATCAGATTATTAATACCTTACAAATGCGATGTCCAACCTCATTCCACTTGGAGTCATTCCATGGAGGAAGAGTGAGGGTGAAGGCCTCGGTGACATCACAGTGGGGGATAATCTGGGATCCATCCTCCAGTCAGGATTGTGTGAGTTTTTCTAGTCTAAGGAAAAGACAAGTCAGAACCATAGATGGATCCTGGGATTAGCTCCATGGCCTTCACCCTCGTTCCTCCTCCCCCAGGAAATGGCTATGAATGGAACATCAGATATGAAAGGTATTATTAATCAGACTCCATGAATGCCATCATAGATGCCCTGCAATGGTGGGACACTAGTACTCCCACTGGCACTAATGATGGGGCACTTTTCTTTCCACCTACACCAATAATTGGGCACTATTCCTCCTATTGATACCAACGGTATCAAGCCGATCCGAATATAAGCCGAGGCACCTAATTTTACCACAAAAAACTGGGAAAACGTATTGACTCGAGTATAAGCCTAGGGTGAGAAATGCACAGCTACTGTAAGTGGAAAAAGAGGGTCAACAATGCCCATTTGCAGCCTCACTGTGCCCATTTACAGCCATAGGTCCCCCGAACTTCAAACTGGGTAGTTAAGGGTTCCTAGATGCCCCCTAGCTGCAGCCAAAATTTGGGGTCTCTGGACCCAAAGGGTCCTGAAATGACATTTACATGCTGTAGATGGACACAGTTGACCAAATTTGGGGCCCTGTATCTCAGGGCCACTTGGTGCTAGGAAACCCCAAATTTGGTGTACAAACCCAGTGGAACTAGCACTACAACATATCAAAAGCTGTGGTTCCTAGCATCAAGTGGCCCCGAGATACAGGGCCCCAAATTCGGTTCGAAAAATGTCAAGCACTTTTCTGCAGCAGAGAATGACATTTTCCGAACTGACTTTGGGGCCCCCTATACCGGGGCCACTTGGTGCTAGGAACTCCAGCTTTGAATATGTTGTAGTGCTAGTTCCACTGGGTGTGCACACCAAATTTGGGGTTCATAGCACCAAGTGGCCCCGAGATATGGGGCCCCAAATTCAGTTTGGAAAATGTCATTCTCTGCTGCAGAAAAGTGCTTGACTCGAGTATAAGCCGAGGGGGGCATTTTCAGCACCAAAAAATGTGCTGAAAAACTCGGCTTATACTCGAGAATATACGGTAAATAAAAGCTGACCATTGTAAGCACCTCTGTCAGTGGAAATGGTTTGTCTCAGTCCTCTAACTGCCACGTTTTCTGGAGAGCTTGGTTTGTTATAGGAAGTTGAAAAATAACAGACTCATTGGCACCAGGTGAAAATAAAGGTAAAAAGATAACGAATGCAGCCACCACATCTATGGACTGGTAAGCTGCAATATATACATTTTCCTTTTGGGTTTATTACTGCTGTAAGTGGCATTTGAGGTTTTTTTTTTTGCAGAGGTGGACACTCCTTCTAATAACCCCCTGTTCCTATGATCCCACAGGCCAAAAGAGATGCCAAGGTGCATTGTGCAAGGATGCCCGCATTACTCTGGAAGGAAGAACAGCACCCCAGGGGTCACCTTCCACATGTTCCCCAAGAACCTTGCCACCATCAAGAAGTGGCTGCAGCAGATCAATCAGAACTTCGGCGATGTGGACGCCTTTGCACAGGGAGTTTTGGAGGGAAAGGCTGGCGTGATACGCATCTGCTCAGCGCACTTTGCCATCGAGTGCTACCGCTTTGTGGGGTCCCAGAAAATATTGTTGGAGGATGCTGTGCCAACCATCTTCCTGGGTAAGCCGGCTGTTAAGGTAGAGAGCTCCTTTTGTCCAATGATTTTTCCCGATAAACAGAAGCCAGCAGTTAAGATGGAGAGTGCCGTTCATCCAGAGAGTTTCCCGAAGAAGGAGAAGATGGCCATTAAAGTGGAGAGTCCCGTTGGTCCTAAAATGTTTGCGAACAAAGAGAAGACAGCTGCCAAGGTGGAGGCTATCAAAACCTCCAAAGGAATCCCAACTGTTGGGAACGTTCCAGACATGGAGGAGCCAGCTGTGAGTGTAAAGAGCACTGTCCCTACGTTATATTGGAATATGCAACCCCTCCAAATGCCAATTCTGCCTCTTCTTCCAGTCAATATGGCCAACCCTCATTGGGCCAGCAATGACCTTGCTGTATCAAAATCAAACCCATGGTCAGCCAATGACTTGGCCAATGGTGGAGCCAACGTGGAAGAGAAACATGATGTAGACACCTCTGTCCCTAGGGTTCAAGTTACAAAAGCAGAAAGCCATGTTGAAAATGTGATGAGTACAGACAATTTCCTGAATATGCAGGACGTAGAAAGTCACGCCAAGTTACCGAACGCCATGTTTGGGGAGAAAGATGTCTATGTCTCTCGTTGCCCCGACAGCTCGTTGTCGCCAACGATCCAAAAGGAAGACAAATCTGTGCAATGGCCAGAGTATGAGACCAGCGGACCGGCCTGGAAGGTTCTCCATGATCATTACTACAAAGTACGAAGAGCCATCGATCGTTCTGCGCTGAGGAATGGCATTGAGAGCTGCTACCAAGAGATGGACTCTGAGGGGGAATTGGTATGTAGGCTGCCTTAGTTCTTCCTGTGCTTACTTTTGCATTGTTGGGCCTTATAACTGATCTCCAGGCAGACCGCTAGATACAGGGCTTTAGCAGAATTCCATGGTTAAACCTAACTAGTCGTAAAAATGGTCTTACCCATTTGCAGCCCACTCTGGTCCGGTCAGGTGATCCTCTGTGCCGGCCAGCGGCAGCTGCAGGGTAGAGGAGGGAGTGCTAAAATTGTTACTAAAAGCAATTTAAAATTTTTTTTTTTATTAAATAACAAATATGTTATACTTACCTGCTCTGTGCAGTGGTATTGCTCAGAGAGGCCCCGATCCTTCTCTTCTGGGGTCCCCGGCGGCAATCTTGGTTCCTCCTCTTCTGTGGGACTACCATAGCCAGCCGCTGGCTATGGGGAGAGTCCCCGCGCTCCCGAGCTGTGTGTCTATGGCGGGCGCCGCGCTTCATGGACTTACACAGCGGGACTTAGGCCTGCCCCCAACTTCCTCTGATTGACAGCAGCAAGAGCCAATGACGTCTGTTGGTCGAATGCAGTGTATAGAGGAAGTAAGGGACGAAAAGATGCAGCCGTGCACATCGCTCTTCTCCTCTCTCTTCCCCTTCACACAGGGAAGAGGGGGCACTGGGACACGGAAAATTATTTTTACCTTAATGCATTAAGCAGAACAATTTTTTGTGCCAGAAACACTTACCCTATCCCTACCCAGTGCAGCTTACTCTTAGCTCTGGGTCACTTCCGGTTACGCAGTGACGTCAGCATGTAGCTCCACCCTACGCGTTTCGTCACAAAGGGGCATTGTGTTCATTCTGGGGCATGAACACAATGCAAAATTGTCAGCTCATCCCTGCTCTTCATTGATGTTGTATCACATGACACAGCAGGTTCTGCACTCTCCGATACAAAGAAACATCCTAGAAGGGGATTATTGTGATTACAAGAGTATGTTTGGTGTTACATTGTTAGGCCGATCTCCCCTCAGACCCGGCTCTGTACTAATCTCTCCTGTATGAGCCATCCATTCTATGGGGTTAATTTACTAAAGACAAATAGACTGTGCACTTTGCAAGTTTAGTTGCACTCATTTTCCCCAGAGCTTAGTAAATGTGGTAAAGCTCTGCTGATTTCCATCATCCAATCATGTGCAAGCAAAACTGATTTTTTTTTTATTTCCTTGAACCTGATTGGGTATTCTTTACAAAAGCTTTACCACATTCAAATTTACCAAGGAAAATGAGTGTAACTGTACTTGCAAAGTGCACAGTCTATTTGCCTTTAGTAAACCCACCGCATGGGCGTTTTTGGGGATTTCTTTCTTGTTATGTGTCAGCTCTCACAAATTGTGGAATCTGTAGCTCTGTGTGAACATTTGGTGATTTCCTCTCTTCTCTCACCTCTGGTCTGCCTTCTTCCCTTACAGCTCGCCATCCTGCAGTATGTGACCAGCGTCTTATGGCGAAATCGGAGGAAGAAAGAGCTGAAGATGGAGCGGATTTTAAATCAAACCCTGGAGATCATCACACTTATCACTGGGGAGGTGAGGTCACGACAACCATTACCAACACTCTGAGCCAAAGTTCATTGTATTTTTTTTTATTTTTGTAAGTGAACCTGTCTCATTTTCAATTCAAACTGTGCATATGAAGCAGAGGTAATCTTTTAATCGAAAGCCAGTAGATCCAGAGATATGAGCAGCTGAAGTTATATGCAGATCTCAAGTACTCCTGTGAAGGTTGAGTTAGGCCCCACCCACAGTCACCTGTTAGACAATGAAGCAGCCATATAAAACAACCAATAGGGAGGCCCAAGAGGCAGGAAGGGGCGGGATAAATCTCAACTTTCAGAGGAGAAGCCAAGATTTATGTAGGAGACTTGAGCTGCTCATATCTCTGGACCTACTGATGGATTCAATGTTTGGTTTTCGGTGAAGGTGAACTCTGCTTTAGGTGTTTTTTTCCCCATCATATGCTGATATGCTCTGGTTGGTATCAGGTTAACATTTTTAAGCTGAACTCCAGGCAGAGTGGAAAGATACAGTTAACTGTAGCACTGGATTTAATAATACATCATTAACCGCTTGCCGACCAGACGCCGTCATTATACTGCGGCAGGTCGGCTCGTTCCCGCGAATCGCCGTACCGGTACGTCGGATCCTTTAAGTGCTATAGCGGGAGCGCGCGCTGCATGGCGGGGGAGCTGATGCGCGTGGCCGGCGGCCGCGATGTCTGACGGCCACCAGCGATCGCTCCACAGAGAGCCAGAACGGGGATCTGTCAATGTAAACAAACAGATCCCCGTTCTGACAGGGAAGTACAGAGTGGTCATCTGTTTCTAGTGATTAGGAACAGCGATCTGTCTCCTCCTCCAGTCAGTCCCATCCCCCCCCAGTTAGAAACGCCTCCCAGGGAACACATTTAACCCCTTGATGGCCCCCCCCCTCGTGTTAACCCCTTTGCTACCACTGACATTTATACAGTAAATCGGTACATTTTTATAGCACTGATCGCTGTATAAAGGCCACTGGTCCCATAGGAATATCAAAAGTGTCTGACTAGTCCTCTGTAATGTCGCAGTCCCGCTAAAAATTGCTGAACACCAAAAAAAAAAAAAAATCAATAATAAAAATGCCATAAATATATCCCCTATTTTGTAACGCTTATTGCGATTTTTTTTTTTTTTTTTTTTTTACCAAAAATATGTAGAAGAATACCTATTGGCCTTAACTGATGAAGAAATTCGTTGTTTTTTTTTTTTTTTGGATATTTGTTATAGCAAAAAACATTTTTTTTTTTTAAATTGTCTGTATTTTTTGTTTATAGCGCAAAAAATAAAAACCACAGAGGTGATCAAATACCACCACAAAAGATGGTTTGTTTGGGTACAACGCCACACGACCGCGTAATTGTCAGTTAAAGCGACGCAGTGCCGTATCGCAAAAAATGGCCTGGTAATTAAGGGGGACAATCTTCCGGGGCTGAAGTGCTTTAAGCGTAAGTTCATTATTTCATCAAAAATGAAAAAGGTGACCTAACACCTTACCCCAGGGGTGTTTAACTCAAATTCATTGTGGGCCGCATCAGCATTATGGTTGCCCCCAAACGGCTGAAGAGGGGAGTCCATTCCTCTGAAACGCGTTGGCTTTATGTACATGCTTATACTTTTAATAAAGTCTTATGCACCATACATCAAAGTAGCAGTTTTCTGGACACTGGGCACTCCTTCTATCCTACCCAATTTTTTTTTTTTTTTTTTAATACAAGCAGTGTAAGCCCTTGTTCACATTGGACAGGTCAAATCGCATGACAAGTCGCACCCTATTGTCGGCAATTGCACTGTTCAAATCAGTGTGATGCTGACTTTGTGGTGCCGCATCAATTTGAAAATGGTGGCGATTTTTTTGTTAACTTTTGGTGATTTTGGGTGCGACTTACATAGATATCTGTGCATTAAACCGCAGAGGTGTTTTCCAAGTTGCACTGACAAGTGGCTTTGAAATCGTGCAATTTCAGATGAGGTCACATGATATCAAAGCCGCATTCAACGTGAACGAGGGCTAATTAATTTTTTCTTGACATCAGTGTATTGCAGTCCCAGTACACAGAGCTCAGAGAACGGGAGAAAGAAGCAGCACAAGCATGTGCAATAGGAGAAGAGAGCAGAGAGGTGAGCTCATCTGCTGCTTCTCCTTTCACTGTCCAGTCACAGAATTGGGGTGGGGAAGAGACCTTTAAGTAAAATGAAAATGACAGCAGAGAAAAATCAGGTCTCCTACCTTGCCAAAACAGGGCTGTGCTGTGTGGCAGAGCTGTGTGAATACCAGACTGGATGGACAGATATAAAAATTCCTTTGGCAGGTAAAACTGATTCCACGAATATCTTATCTATTTAGCTGTTTGCCTGGTGTTTTGCTTTATATTTTCTACCTTTTGATGTTTCAAAATGATTTTTTTTTGTTTTACCAACAGGAGTGGGTGATTGTGAAGAAGGACTCCATCCACAAGGGAATTCACGAGCTGACTGGAGAGGTGAGTCACCTGGTGAGGAAGTGACTGAGGCTCCTTATTCCAGAGATACGGCATGTTCCTCCCGTAGCCTGCCTGGATATTGCAGGCTTAACCACTTAGGAAACAAGCCTATTTCTGACACTTGTTGTTTACAAGTTAAAATCAGTATTTTTTGCTAGAAAATGATTTAGAACCCTAAAACATTATATTATATTATATATATATATATATATATATATATATATATGAATGAGAGAGAGAGAGAGAGAGAGAGAGAGAGAGAGAAATATATATATCATATATAGATTTTTTAGCAAAGACCCTAGAGAACAAAATGGATATCATTGCAATACTTTATGTCACACTGTATTTGCTCAGCGGTCTTCCAAAAGCAATTTGTTTGAAAAAATACACTTTTTTTTAAATTAAGAAATAAGGAAAAAGCAGTACAGTTAGCCCAATTTTTTTCTATAATGGGAAAGATGATGTTATGCCAAGTAAATTGATACCCAACATGTCACGCTTCAAAATTGCGCCCGCTCGTGGAACAGCGGGAAACTTTGGTACTTAAAAATCTCCATAGGCGTTGTTTAAAAATGTCTAGGGGTTACCAGTTTAAAGTTAAGAGTTGGGCTAGAATTATTGCTCTCGCTCTAACAATCACGGCGATACCTCACATGTGTGGTTTGAACACCGTTTACATAAGTGGGCGCGACTTGCGTATGCTTCTTGTGCGAGCTCAGAGGGAAAGGGCGCTTTAAAAAATGTTTTTCTTTTTAATTATTTATTTTACTGTATATTTTTTATTTTTACACTGACCCTTTAAAAAAAAAATTTTTTATCACTTTTATTCCTATTACAAGGAATGTAAACATCCCTTGTAATAGAAAAAAAAAAAAGCACGACAGGGCCTCTTTAATGTGAGCTCTGGGGGTCAAAAAAGACCTCAGATCTCACATTTACAAAATTGTTCCTTTAACGCCGGAGGGCGGAAGTGACGTTTGACGTCGCTCCGGTCCTCCAAGGACATAGAGTCGAGTGGCGGCCATCTTGCCCTCACTCGACTTCCTGCCCCATCCATCCCGGGGATCGGATATTTTCTGTCGCTACCCAGGGCTCCGGGTAAGCAGTGGAGACTACCGGGACGCGGCGGGAGGGGGCACCTCTCCCGCCGCCCATAAAAGTGATTTTATGTTGACCACTTTTATGTTCGAGTGGACCGCCAGCCACTTAAAAAAAATACCGGGGTATGGCCGATATCTGCTGCCAAAACCCCGACATTTAAAGTCAAAGTGGTGATATATATCCGCGGTGGGTGGTCTGGAAGTGGTTAAAGGGCACGTCCGCACCTATTGCATATTGTGGGTAATATCCACCTGACATCTCTCATCATTGTGCATCACTGGACAGCAGACATTTAGTTTAGGAGGTTAGTTCACCTTTTAAGAAAAAGGTGGATTATCACTGTACACCCTTCCCATCCCCCCAGTCCCCGCTGTACTTACCTGCTCGCGTGATGACTTGTCTGTTCCCATGCATCCATTGTAGCTCTTCTCCCTCTTCTTTTTGCAGCACTTTCAGGATAAATCAGAGCCATTCTCTGTGCCAGCACCGACCAATCAGAATCACTCTGATCTGTCCAGGAAAAGCTGCAGAAAGAAGAGGGAGAAGCATGGAGATTTCAAATCCCCGGACCGCTACACTGGCTTTGTGGGCCCTGACAACTCATTACCTGTGAAGGTAAGTACAATGGACCTGGGGGGTGGGGGTGGGGTTTGTATGGTGTTTATCTTTTCATTTTTAAAAAAACATGGGTGGGATCCTCATTGAATGGGTTGAATTTAGAGAGCTTCTCCTGCTTTATAAAACTGGAGAAAATTTACCCAACAACCAATCCAAATCAATGTTTCATTACTTCGGAATGAAAGCTGAGCCCTGATTGGTCTCTGCTTTTTGCTCCAGTTTTCAGAACCTGACGTGGCGCCTGTTTTCCAGGTCCCGGTGAAGTGCGGTAACGTGGCGGTCTTCTTCACTCTGGATGAATGGAGCTACCTAGAGAGACACAGGCAGGAATATGCGGAAACGGTGGCAGAGAACGGTCCGGTAAAACGCACCTGGCAGGTCCGGGAACACTGGGATTCAGGTAATGCTGACTGCCCCACCGGGGTGATCCGTATTTGATCAGCTTGTGTTTGTCATTCATGTTCAAAGTGTTTTTTTAATTATTTTTAATTTAAAAATTTTTAACCAGTCATATTAAAGCCGGATCAAAAAATGTAATAAATTGCAGCTTACCAACCATAAGATGTGGTGGCTGCATTAGCGTTTTTTTTTTAAGGTTTGTTTTCCCCTCCCTGTTTTCAACTAGGGATCTGGCCTGTAACACTTCCTGTATTAGAGCGCCCCCACTCTGGATAAAGGAGCACAGGGGGCACAACAGACACAGCATTTCCGGTTTTGGGGCCCGCACCCCCAGTGACCCGTTCCACTGTGTTTGCACACAGTGGAAGCCAATCAGCAGGTCTGCCGGGACCCGCCGATCATTCAGGAGAGAAGCAGGATAGTGGTCTGCCTATGTACACAAGGCAGATCGCTGTTCTGTGAGAAGGGAAGGTAGCGATTCTGCGTTTCTGCAAAGCAGGAACACTGATCTCTGCCTTCCCATAGTAAAAGCACCTCCCGCACATTTAGTAAGCACCTCCTAGGCACACATTTAACCCTTTGATCACCCCTGATGTTAACCCCTTCCCTGCCAGTGTCATTAGTACAGTGACAGTGGATATTTTTAGCACCGATCGCTGTATTGGTGTCAGTGGTCCCCAAAAAAGTTACAAAAGTGTCAGTTAGGTGTCCAATTTGTCCTCCGCAATGTCGCAGTCCGGCTATAAGTCACTGATTGCCGCCATTACTAGTAAAAAAATAAATAAAAATATCCCATAGTTTGTAGACGCTTTTGCGCAAACCAATCAATATACGCTTTAATGGGATTTATACCAAAAATATGTAGCAGAATACATATTGGCCTAAATTGATGAAGAAATTTGATTTTGTAATTTTTTTTATTGGATATGTTTTATAGCAGAAAGTAAAAAATAGTTGTTTTTTTCCTTCTCAATTGTCGGACTTTTTTTGTTTATAGCGCAAAAAGGATAAAAACCGCAGATGTGATCAAATACCACCAATAGAAAGCTTTATTTGTGGGGATAAAAAAAGGACATACATTTTATTTGGGTACAGCGTCGCACAATTGTCAAAGTAACGCAGTGCCGTATCGCAAAAAATGGCCTGGTCATGAAAAATCTTCTGGATGGCAAGTGGTTAACAGTCTGAAGCCAAACTCGAGCTCACACGTTATAATCAGTTACAACCAACAGTTTTGTTTTTTTTTTTTCTTTTGGGATAAAGGTTTTACATGCACAAATAAAAACTGATCATTTTAAAGCTGAACTCCAGCTTTTCATACATTTTACAAGCTGGCCCAAATTAACGATGTCCCTCATTAACATGAGACTGCTGGATGTGCGGTATCAACTGTATGTAGTTGGGTTGGAGCTGAGACTTTCTGTCTTATACCCAGAGCACAGTAGAGAGTCGATCACAGCAGCTCTCAGCCATTCAGAGAAAGTGATGTATTCTGGCAATGATACAAAGCTTCCTCTGATTGGCTGAGTCAGAGAGGCAGGCTGATGATGTCACAACGTCTGACTCAGCCAATCAGAGGAAACTTTGTATTCATTGCTAGAATACAACACTTTCTTCCAATGGCTGAGCACCACTGTGATGGACTCTACTGTGTTAGAAAGTCTCGGCTGGAACGCGGAACACAGTGCGGTATGCTGTAGGTAGGTAGCCCCAGCTACATACAGTTTATACTGCATATCCAGCAGCCTCACAAAAAAAAAAAAAACAGTACTTTTTACTTTCTGCTATAAAAACATATCCAATACAAAAAAATTTCTTCATCAATTTAGGTCAATATGTATTCTGCTACATATTTTTGGTAAAAGTAATCCCAATAAGCGTATATTGATTGGTTTGCGCAAAAGTTATAGGGTCTACGAAACGATGGGATATTTTTATGGAGTTTTTTTTATTTATTACTAGTAATGGTGGCAATCAGCGATTTTTAGTGGGGCTGCAACACTGCTGCAGACAAATCGGACACTAAATGATACTTGAAACTTTTTTGGGGACCAGTGACACTAATACAGTGATCAGTGCTAAAAATATGCACCGTTACTGTACTGACACTGGCGGGGAAGGGGTTAACGTCAGGGACAATCGAAGGGTTAAATGTGTACCTAGCTGGTGCTTACTAACTGTGGCGGGGGGGGGGAGGGGTTGCTCTGACTGGGTGAAGACAGAGATCGGTGTTCCTGCTTAGCAGGAACACAAGATCTCCATCTTCTTCCCTGTCAGAATGCTCTTCTGCCTCTACCGGGAACAATCGCTTGTGGCCAGTGGACATTGGGGCCGCTGGACTTGCTGATTGGCAACCCCTATGTCATGACGTACAGGTACGCGATTTCGGGCAATAGAGCCGATCTGCCTCAGTAAATTTGCGGTAGGCAGTCGGCAAGTGGTTACGTGCCGCCTTGCCAGTGTTAAGGGGTTTATCTCATCCATGTAAACTGATACTTTTGCTGGAGAGCTTGTGCTTTTGAAAAAAACAAAAAAAACAAACGCACTTGCTGGCTGGATCATCAGATGAAAATAGAAGAAAGAAAGCCTAAAAGCCTTTTTTCCAGCCAGAAAACGCACCAGCCAAAAACTGCTGATGACAGCCTAGTTGTGCATGGACACATAGGAGGACATGCTGGGGAGTTTACTGGCTGCAGAAAAAAAAAGCCTGAAGCCAAAAGCAGCAGCTGTAAAAACGTCCAGTGTGCTTGAGGCCTTAGCCTAGGTTCACAGTGGTGCGATCACAGACATCGCATGCGATTCGCACCACATTGCTGTGCAGATCGTATGCGATGTCTGTGCGATGCAAATTCAGCCATACAGATTGAATGGCTGAATTTGCATCGCATTCAGACTAAAAAAATGGTACAGGACCCCTTTTTTTTGGTCCGCACTGGAATCGGATCGGAGTTTACTCCCATGCGATCCAATTCCAGTACCATTTCACAGATTACACTGCGATCTGCAAACCGATCTGGGAGTGTCATTAACTATACATTGACACCCGCACCGGTTTGCAGAGGGACATACAATGGGGGAACCCACACTGGAATCGCAGATTCCCGTATCGCACAAGTGTGAACCCAGACCTTAGTGTGAATTTGTAGACAAAGACTAACCCAAGCTCTACCGCACAATTGTAAATTAATGAGCTGAATATCGGTGCTCAGGCTTGTTGTGTCCCATGAACATCAAAATAGCAAGAAATGCCGGCAACACAATCGCTTCTTCTTACAAATCTTTATTGGTCACTAACAGAACTACATCTATAATGCTAGCGTGTGCGCTAGGAGGAAGGCTCCAGCCAAAAACGCATTCGAATTATAGATGTAACACTGCTGTTAGTGTCCAATGCGTTTCAGCTGGAGCCTTCCTCATAGCATGCGCTATGAGGAAAGCTCTGTCCGAAACGCGTTAGAATATAGATGTAGCATTGTTACTGCCCAATAAAAATTTGTAAGAAGCAATCGTGTTGCCGGAATTTCTTAGAGTGAATTTGCTCTCTTGGTCATTTCACGATCATTATATTGTTCTCCTACAGAAGAAGAGTACTTCAGTGAAGAGGAGGAGGAGGAAGAAGAGGTTGAAGACTCTCCAAAGAGGAAAAGCTCCCCGGAATGGAAGCCAGGGTGCGATTCCCTGGACTCGGCAGAGGAGGAGGAGGAGGAGGAAGAAAACCAGAACCTGAATCGCCCAATAACTACCGAGAACGGAGTCCAAGGAGAATCTGAGCCTGAAACCAGCAGTCTGACTATTATGGAGGAAGAGGCACAGTATGACTGCGACGCATGCGGGGAACGTCTGACATCTAAGGAGGACCTGATAAGGCACAAAGCCATAAATCACGCCGTCAAACGCTACCCGTGCCCCATCTGCGGCATCCAGTACGACTACAAATCTCAGTTCATCATCCATCAGCGAGCCCACACCGGAGAGAAGCCCTTCGTGTGCCAAGAGTGCGGGGCCAAATTCGGCCACAAGAGCAGCTACCTTGTCCATGAGAGGCGGCACAAAGAAGGGAAGACCTTTGAATGCGACAAGTGCGATCGGCGGTTTGACAAGAAGTGCGAGCTGGTCAAACACGAGAAAACGCACGCCCAAAAAAAACGCCATAAGTGTCACAAATGTGGAAAGAGGTATTCAAACCGATCAACGTTAATGAGACATAAATGGGCCCATAAGGGTGAATGAAGGCGCCTTCTGGCACTGAGAACGTTCGGAGCATTAACCAAACACCGACTTTTTTCGGCATGTGAAGACGCTCAGCCGCGTTGGTCAGCCGTTGACTTGTACATGAGATGTTGGGTTGAGTTTGTGCGTTCGTTTTTCTTTGGAGCTCACAGTTTTTAATGTGATTGTTACATTCCACCTCCACAGTTTTCTGTTCATCTAAAATTTGGTAACATTTATGCAGAAGAATGCGCCTGTCTCCACCCGAAACCCGACTTTTGTGGTTACCGTTATCCTAGAGTTGTAATTCTCAACAAGCGATACAGACAGGTATGAGCAATGTCCTATTCCTCCATAGGAGCGGTACCACAATCATGGCAAGCGCCGATGTGCGGGTGACGATCTATGCCCCCAGGACGCTTGCAAACACTGTGGGAGGGACCCTGACTCCACTTTGCTTAGGATTGGCTAGGAATGACCCAGTCACATGTCAGAAGTTTTTGCCAACAAACTCATGGAAACCACATCAGTATTAGTGCACATGTTTAGGCAAGAACTCTAACGGGAGTGCATAATTCTTGCATAATTCACATTTTCACCTTTTTTTTCCCAGCGGGAGCTGGCCCTTTAAGGGCATCTTAACGCCTGAAACTGGTAGGATGGGCTCTTGATCATTGGTTGTCACATTGATCATGTGATCGGCATCCCGATTCCCAGCTCTTGATGATTGGCTGTCACATTAATCATGTGATCGGGATCCTGTTTTCCTAGCTCTTGATCACTGGCTGTCTCATTAATCATGTGATCGGGATCCCGATTCCCAGCTCTTGATCATTGGCTGTCACATTAATCATGTGATCGGGATCCTATTTTTCTAGCTCCTGATCATTGGCTGTCTCATTAATCATGTGATTGGGATCCTGTCTTACCAGCTCTTGATCATTGGCTGTCACATTGATCATTTGATCGGGATCCTGTTTTCCCAGTTCCTTATCATTGGCTGTCACATTGATCATGTGATCGGGATCCTGTTTTCCCAGTTCCTGATCATTGGCTGTCTCAATCATGTGATCGGGATCCTGTCTTACCAGCTCTTGATCATTGGCTGTCACATTAATCATGTGATCGGGATACTGTTTTCCCAGTTTATGATCATTGGCTGTCACATTGATTATGTGATTAGCATCCTGTCTTACCAGCTCCTGATCATTGGTAGACGAATGCGGTCGGTGACAGCGCAGTTCCAGTGATGGGGGCGTGGATTGAGCGCACTCCCAGCACAGCGATACTGGTTGTATGTGTTAATGTGACAGCATAACACAAGGCCCACAACTGTTCTGCCATGTACATGAATGTGGCCAGCAGGGTTAAAGTGTATGTATCTGGAAGGGGATAGCCTCATAACCTGAAGAATACATTTCTGTACTGGATGTTCAACACTGTTTTTGCACGACTTTCCTCCACGCACTGCCTTCCGCTGTATTCTGGATATGCTGTCTTTTGTTTTTGTTAAAAAAAAAAAAACTGAAAAGTTATGTTCAGCATCAGGTCTCAATGTATTAAATTTTCTTAAAGAGGAGTTCCAAACATTTTTTAAAGTCAGCAGCTACAGATACTGTAGCTGCTGACTATTAATATAAGAACACTTACCTGTCCAGGGAGCCCCGAAGTTCCCTACTGCGCATGCACGAGTTGCGCGGTGCTCTTTAAATGGTCCCATCGTCTTCTGGGACATACAGTTGGCCCAGAAGGCGACGGGGGGGGGGGGGGGGGGGGGGGGTGGGCGCACCAACAAAACGGCGGAAGTGACGTACATCACCGTGGGACAGAAGTCCCAAATAAAAAGGTATAAAAAGAAAAAAAAAAAATTTATATTTATATATATATATATATATATATATATATATATATATATATATATATATATATATATATATATATATATATATATATATATATATATATATATATATATATATATATATATATATATATACACATACATACACACACACATACACATACATACACACACACAAAAAGGAGGGGTGGGATGATTTCCAAGGAGTTACATTTTTTCCTGAAACTCCGCTTTAAGCAAATCATTTTTGTGAATCTGTTGCAAAGTTTGCTACCTGGAGATCCTGCCAGTAATAGCACTTCCTGTTGCAGGCTGACAACGCTAGGCCACTGTGCTGCAATTAGCTCTTGTGTTCTCATCCTCGCTCCTTCAGTTGACCGCTGGGGTACCTAGGTCTGTCTGATAGACCTGGTAGGCAGCCCAACAGAATGAATAAAGCATACGTGGCAGGATGACAGCAGGAAGGGCTGTTACTGGCAAGATGTGCATTGAAGAGCCAGCACCACTGGAACTTCAGTCTTTTAGCTTTATTTTCATATGACCATGGTATGGTGCTGTGAACAAGGCTTGTGTGCCGAAACCTGTCTACATGTTCTTTTACCATGGTCCTATGAAAATAAAGGTATAAGACTGAAGTTACAGTGGTACCGGCTCTTCAATGCACATTCATGGTTTGTTTTTGGATGTGGGAGGGACATCCTGAGCCAGAGCACCTGGACTAGGTGTGCTGATATCCACTCCAGCATTTGGCTTTTTCTGTTCAGAGCGGTGTGGTTGTTGTTACTGGCAAGATCTCATAATACAAGAATTTGACTTTGACATACTGAAAAAGTTTGTGTTTGCATGCATTTCATTGCTTCTACATAATTACCATGGTGGTGATGCTGACAAACCCCCTGTAAGTGAGGTGGAACTAACGCCTTAATAGATGGTTCATGATATCTGATGTGGAACAGGTTGAGCTCTGCTTTCCAAGCTTACACCGAGCACTACTCTCCTACAAAAAGGTGCACACACCGAGCGCTACTCTCCTACATAAGGTGCACACACCGAGCGCTATCTCCTACATAAGGTGCACACACCGAGCGCTACTCTCCTACATAAGGTGCACACACCGAGCGCTACTCTCCTACATAAGGTGCACACACCGAGCGCTATCTCCTACATAAGGTGCACACACCGAGCGCTACTCTCCTACATAAGGTGCACACACCGAGCGCTACTCTCCTACATAAGGTGCACACACCGAGCGCTACTCTCCTACATAAAGGTGCACACACCGAGCGCTACTCTCCTACTACAGACGGCATGCACTGAGCGCAGCTCTCCTACTACAGATGGCGTGCACTGAGCACAGCTCTCCTACAGACGGTGTGCACTGAGCGCAGCTCTCCTACAGACGGCGTGCACTGAGCGCAGCTCTCCTACAGACGGCGTGCACTGAGCGCAGCTCTCCTACAGACGGCGTGCACTGAGCGCAGCTCTCCTACAGACGGCGTGCACTGAGCGCAGCTCTTCTACAGACTGCGTGCACTGAGCGCAGCCCTCCTACAGACGGCGTGCACTGAGCGCAGCTCTCCTACAGACGGCGTGCACTGAGCACAGCTCTCCTACAGACGGCGTGCACTGAGCACAGCTCTCCTACAGATGGCGTGCACTGAGCGCAGCTCTTTTATGTACGGGATACACTGACTGTAACTCTCTTACATATGGTGTACACTGAGTGCAGCTCTCCTACAGACAGCATGCACTGATAGCAGCTCTCCTACATACAGGCGTACACTGAATGCAACTCTCCTATGTACAGGGTACACAGACTGTAGCTCTCCTACATATGGTATACACTGAGCGCAGCTCTCCAACTGTGAACAGCTCTCACACAGCAGATGTGTACAGTGAGCTTTTTGTTTTGTTTTTATTGTTCCTTTTATACTCATGTTTTATAGCAGACTTTGGAATTTAGCACTGGAATAATAAACCCAGAATTTGTAGATTTCCTCTGTAAAGTGGGTGTTCGTTGTTTGTAATAAAAGATCTACACCGTAAAATTGCATTCTTGTTTTCCCTATTACAGAATTTCCTTTGTATACAACACAGGTAAAGAAAGAAGACTTTGTTCCCCATGCTCCTTTCCTCCAGTAGTAAACCCTTCCCATCACAGCATAGTAATTCAGCTTCTCTCAGCTTCCAGAAAAGCCTCAGGAGCCCAGCTTCCCCCTCCCAGCAAGGACTTCAGTAACACCTTGCAAACTCAGCTCCCCACTCCTAGCAGTGACTCGGAAGCTCAGATCCCCCCCTCCCTGCAAAGACTTATCAGTTCAACTTATTTATGATTTTTACTTATTTCACATAGGGGTTTATTTACTAAAGGCAAATCCACATTGCACTACAAGTGCAGTCGCTGAAGATCTGAGGGGGGCATGCAAGGAAGATAAAAAACAGCATTTTAGCTTGTACATCATTGGATGATAAAATCAGCAGAACTTCCCCTCATTTCAGATCTTCTCAGATCTACAGCGACTTCACTTCCAAGTGCACTTGCAGTTCACTTGTAGTGCAAAGTGGATTTGCCTTTAATAAATAAACCCCATAGTGTCTCTGGTAGGGGAAGTGAGGGGAAATCTCTTCAATGTGCCACAGGCCACCAATAAACACCCCACATGGGTTATAAGGGTTAGAGATGCAAGCTTTCCGAGCACGTTTGCACATTAAGGGGAACACTTAAAGCTCAACTCTAGGCCCACCAGAGGTTCCTCCACCAGTATTTTAGATCTACAGTGCATTCGGAAAGTATTAACAGCGCTTCGTTTTTTCCACATTTTATGTTACAGCCTTATTCCAAAATGGATTAAATTCATTATTTTCCTCAAAATTCTACAAAACAATACCCCATAATGACAACATGAAAGAAATTTGTTTATAAATCGAAGCAAATTTAATAAAAATAAAAAAACAAAAAAAATTCCATGTACAGAAGTATTTACAGCCTTTGCCATGAAGCTCAAAATTGAGCTCAGGTGCCTCCTGTTTCCACTGATCATCCTTGAGCTGTTTCTACAACTTGATTGGAGTCCACCTGTGGTCAATTCAGTTGATTGGACATGATTTGGAAAGGCACACACCTCTCTATATAAAGGTCCCACAGGTAACAGTGCATGTGAGAGCACAAACTAAGCCATGAAGTCCAAGAAATTGTCTGTAGACCTCCGAAACAGGATTGTATTGAGGCACAGATCTGGGGAAGGGTACAGAAAAATTTCTGCAGCACTGAAGGTCCCAATGAGCACGGCGGTCTCCATCATCCATAAATGGAAGAAGTTTGGAACCACCAGGACTCTTCATAGAGAGGGCTGCCCTGCAAAACTGAGCGATTAGGGGAGAAGGACCTTAGTCAGGGAGGTGACCAAGAGCCTGATGGTCACTTTGACAGAGCTCCAGCATTTCTCTGTAGAGAGGAGAAACTTGCAGAAGGACAACCATCTCTGCAGCACTCCACCAATCAGGCCTGTATGGTGGAGTGGCCAGGCGGAAGCCACTCCTCAGTAAAAGGCACATGACAGCCCACCTGGAGATTTCCAAAAGTCACCTGAAGGACAAACAAAATTCTCTGGTCTGATGAAACAAAGATTGAACTCTTTGGCCTAAATTGCAAGCATCATGTCTGGAGGAAACCAGGTATTGTTCACCCCCTGGTCAATACCTACCCCACAGTGAAGCATGGTGATGGCAGCATCATGCTGTGGGGAAGTTTTTCAGCGGCAGGAACTGGGAGACTAGTCAGGATCAAAGTAAAGATGAATGCAACAATGTACAGAGACATCATTGATGAAAACCTGCTCCACAGCGCTCTGGTTTTCAGAAGGTTCATCTTCCAACAGGAACCTAAGCACACAGCCAAGATATCAAAGGAGTGGCTACGGGACAACTCTGAATGTTCTTGAGTGGCCCAGACTTGAACCCGATTGCACATCTCTGGAGAGATCTGAAAATGGCTGTGCACCGACGCTCCCCATCCAACCTGATGGAGCTTGAGAGATCCTGCAAAGAAGAACGGGAGAAACTGCCCAGAAATAGGTGTGCCAAGCTTGTAGCATCATACTCAAAAAGACTTGAGGCTGTAATTGGTGCCAAAGGTGCTTCACCAAAGTATTGAGTAAAGGCTGTAAATACTTATATACATGGGATTTTTTTTGTTTTATATTTGTAATAAATTTATTTGCAGAGATTTCAAACACACTTCTCTCACGCTGTCATTATGGGGTATGGTTTGTAGAATTTTGAGGAAAATAATGAATTTAATCCATTTTGGACATAACAAAATGTGGAAAAAGTCAAGCGCTGTGAATACTTGGATGGATTGCACTGGATATGGATGCACTGTATATACATATTTTTTTGACATACCCTTTTTCAAAGTGATCAGGCTGGTTACCCGATGACAGGGTTCTATGTGTGTGGCTGTCCCTCTGCACATTGACCATTAGGGGGGCGGCAGCTCTGCCATTCAAAGAACACCTTGTATTTTCTCTCAGTGATTACACTACGTCCTCTGTTTTAAATGAAATGTAGAGGAGGGGCGTCCAATCAGGGAACTCTTTCGAATGCCGACGGTGCAAAGAAAGAGACCCCTTGTGATTGGTGTGCAGAGGGCACAGTGATGATGCCAGAATGGGGTGGGTCCATGAACCCTGCACTCACAGTCTGTCCTCAGTCTTCAGGTTTGAATGACCCTTTGCATCATTCAGCCCAAAAGACTGGGGACATGTTGTGACTAAATTAGATGACTGTGGGAGACTTTGCAGGGCCGTGGTTTTGCTGTAAGGGGGTCCATGGGATGAAGCCCAGAACACAGACCTTCCTTACCAGTTCATAGTTTCTCCTCTATTTTTTAATATTGGCTAAAGTGGTGAAGGGCAATAACCTCAGCTGAGCTTTAAATGTTATCTATCTCTCCTTTTAAGGAGATTTTCCTTCGCTTCCTGTTCGGGTGACAATTGTCAGACCGGACGGACAGAATGTAGTGTGAAATCTCCCCAATGGGCTACAGTAAAAGCTTCGAAACTTTCTGTACTTTAATACAAAAAATGTTTTTACTACTATCTTTGACCCCCATGGTGGAGATTCCCTCTCACTTCCTGTCATGTCTGACACCTTTAAAAAGGAAGGAAGGATGAGAGAAGAAAGAGAGAAGGTTTCATTCCTTCTGCACTGCATTTTAAAAATAAAGAGCAGAATTTCTCTGGACCACTACACTGGCTGAATGGACACTGACAGCCCATCACCCACGGAGGCAAGTACAGCAGGGACTGGGAGGTTAGGGAGGGTGTAGGGTGTTGGATCACGTTTTCAGTTCTTCTGAAAGGGTGAGCTAACACTTTAATAGTAAATCACACCAATTAATCCTTTGATAATTTATAGCAGTGGTCTCCAAACTGCGACCCGGGGGCCAGATGCAGGCCTTTGCTTGCTTTAATCTGGCCCTCGGGGCACTTTTTTCATCCAATGATACAAACAATGGAACAATGGATAATTCCTCCCAATGACACCAAAGATGGGGCACAATTCCTGCCAATGACACCAAAGATGGGCCCCAATTCCTCGCAATGACACCAAAGATGGGGCCCAATGACACTAATGATAGGGCACAATTTCAAATGACACCAATGATGGGGTAGAATTCCTCTCAATTACACCAAAGATGCGGCAAAATTCCTTCCAATGACGGGGGGACAATTCCTCCCACTGACACCAACGATGGGGTGCTATTCCTCCCACTGACACCAAAGATGGGGCATTGTTTTTTCCCACCGAGGACCTTAACTACTCCCAGTGGCCACAGTCCGGCCCCCTCCTTAAGTCTGAAGGATGGCAAACTGGCCCTTTGTTTAGAAAGTTTGGAGACCCCCGATTTATAGAATTGCTTGGGCATTAAACGGATCTCATATCTATGGTGAAAGCTCAAAGGGTCAATAATGACAGAGACCTTCAAACACAGAGGCATAAAAATCACTGTATTAGGAAAAAAATTAAGATATTGATTGGTGGGTACTGCAAGAAAATCACATACACACGACATCCAATAAAATATTAGAGCTGACTGATAGAAATTATGACAGTGAAGATCAATCATGTGTTGACAGGTTTTAAAAAGGTGTGACAGGTTCACTTAAAATTAAAATAAAATGTACAAAATTTTTGGAAAAAAAAAAAAAAAAGACAAAAAAAAAGTATTGGAATCAGACTGTGCTTGAGACCAGAAAGACTTTCTTCTAAATGTTGTTTTCCGGCAGTAGGCAATCTGTGGGCCTCAGGTGCAGACGATAAGTAGTCCATGGGGTACACAGACATTGGATTTTTCATTGTTGATCCACACAGGAGATAAGGAAGAGTTGTAAACTGGCCATACACTGAGAATTTTTGAGCCTGCTGAAATTTAATCAGTGGTTGGTTCACCCACTGATTGAATTTTGGCACTCCACCCAACTTCCTTAGAATGAAAAATCTAGAGCTCTCCTACTCTGTTAATCCAGTCATAGACGGTTTGCATCTTGACTGGTTCAGCAGGGGACCGTGCCGGTGTTCTGCCGAGAAAGTTCCCCTTGGCGGATAAGGAACCCCCTCTACTACGCAGGCGCAGCGCTTGCACAGTAGGAGCCGGCGGAAATAGCCAAAGCCGAATAGAATAGAAATCAGCTGTACACGGCGCCTGTAAGAGGGCCCCTCGCGGGCTTGCTTCGCTCGCCAGCACTTTTTTATTCTCCCTCTAGGTCCACTTGGATGGTGGGGCTTGAACATGGACCCAGGGCGCAGGCGCCGTGTACAGCTGATTGAAGGTTTTCAGCTTCAGTTATTTTCGGTGGCTCCTTAGTCGTTCATACTGCGCAAGCGCTGCGCCTGCGCAGTACAGGGGGGTCCTTATCCGCCGGGGGAACTTTCTCGGCAAGACACCGGCCAAGATTCAAACCACTAGCAATATTCACTGTGTGTCTGCCCCCCCCCCCACAGCTCCAATAGAGAGATTCCCCCATCAACACCAGCTGTGTTGATGGGGAAATCGAGCGATTTGGAAAATGGCCGGCTTTACTGTATTTTTAGCTTGTTATTTTGAGCCACCCGTTGTCCTCCACCCAGAATGCAGCATGAAGGGGCTCAGTGAAGGTGGCAGTGAAGGTGTGGAGGTGTCTGATGTGGTCACTCAGTTCATAGAAGGACAGCTGCCCGGCCTCATAATCCAGATAGATTCCTACCTTGTTGCAAGATAGATTAGAAGGTGTATTGACATCTTTACCATCATGTCTAATTGAATACTCATCGTGCCACCTGCACAAGCACCAGGATTTGGTATTATTCCCAATCCAAGACTCTGGGCTCTTGGGGTCTATACTTGGATAGGTCACTCCCATCATCCAGTATTCCGATTCACTCGCCTCCACTTCCCAGTAATGCCGTCCAGCAGAAAATCCACTTGTGTTCAACACTTGATGCTGTTCAAATCTCTCTACTGTTTCTTTGCGACGTTGGCCTAAGACTGACCAAGAAGCGGACTTGAGGTCACTGGAAACCAATACATCATTAGCTGCTGTATTCAGATCCAGCAGGATCTCTTTATCTTCAGGGATACAATATCCTTTCCTTGTCTCGGTTACAATATTATTCAAGCCATTGTGTAAAGTCAGAGCGATTAGAAACTCATTCAAGTCCTCTACAACGTACATCTTTTTATCGGCTTCCTTCAGGTCATCTTTCTTTTGATCTTCTGAATTATCATAAAAGTTGTCCTCACCATACTGTAAGACAGTCAGGGGGTCGGTCTCGTTACACAGCTCCTCAATGCGACGCATCTTACTGGACAATTGGATCTTCTTCACTTGCAGCTGCTGCAACTGAATATTGCCTGATATGATAATTGCCGTTTCCTGTCTGGAGATCTCTTGTAGGACTCTGTTTTCTAGATCCTCCAGCCTTCTTCTAATGTCTTGAAATGAGGTAGCAACTTTTTCTTTTAGGTCAGATACTTTCTCTGGAATTCCCATCATACTTCTAATAATATTCTGGCAGTTTTTCTCCAGGTCGTCTCTTTCTAAGACCAAGGTCTCCAGAAGGTCTTTTAGTTTTTTTTTTTTATTTGTGGTGGCTTCATCCAGGTGTTCCAGTTGATGGAGCCTGTGCTTCTCAGCTAAGCAGTAAACACAGATACAGACAGTGTCTTCATAGCAGTAATACTCTAGGATCTTCTTGTGGATGGAACACTTCCTATTCTCAAGGGAGGTGGTGAGCTCTGTTAGAACATGTTCTGGCGACTTGTTGTGAGCCTTCAGGTGGTCATCACACAGAGAAGCTTCGCAGTGCAGACATGATTGAATAGCAGGTACAGAGGAGTGTATACAATACGTACAGAAGATCAAAGCCTCCTCCTGCGCTTCCTCCTCTCGAGTTGTGTCCTTTATGAAGGCCGGCTGTTCCGATAACTGCTCTCGGGACTCGGGACACACATAAGGTCCAGATATTATCCCCTGTTTATCCAGCTCAGGATCTGTACAGGTTTTTACACATTCAGTGCAGGGTTGTCCATCCTGTGAATTTGACGCCATCAAAGCTGAAAGAAGATAAACAGGTTAAACTCAGTTCTTTACCGAGCCAGCAAGAGAAGCTCCACAGAGCAATTGCTTGAAGACAAAATTTGTGTATTTGAGCAGAGAAATTATACTGCAGAGTTTGTCCGACCTCTAAGCTCAGTGTAACCAATCCCGCAGCTATTTTTTTTTTTTTTTTCGGCTGATTGGGTCACTGTTGTGAAAGCATAGAAAAGGGAGAAACGAAACTTAAAATTCCTCCTTTACATATAAAATGATCACAAAAGCGTGCTGCAAGTTTCCCCATTAGAGGTGTGTTCAGAGCTCAGTGTGTACATTTTACAATCCAGCCCGTTAAAGGATAACTAAGGGCAAAACATTTTTTTTTTTTGTCTTTAACAAAAAAAAAAAAATCTTTTTACGTTTTAGATGGTGCAGTGGAGTGGGATTACACGCCCTGTCAGGTTTTTATTGCTGCCTATGTCCCTGTTAGGGAGAATCAACCCATTTATAATAAAGAAGTGCAGCGTTATATAACCTCAATAAACGTAAAGTGCATATGTGACCTTAAACAAAGTGCAAATAAATAAATATAAAAAAAATATACACTCCCCGGCCACTTTATTAGGTACACCTGTTCAATTGCTTGGTAACACAAATTGCTAATCAGCCAATCACATGGCAGCGACTCAATGCGTTTAGGCGTCTAGATGTGGTGAAGGCGACTTGCTGAAGTTCACACCGAGCATGAGAATGGGGAAGAAATGGGATTTAAGAGACTTTAAACGTGGCATGGTTGTTGGTGCCAGGCGGGCTGGTCTGAGTATTTAAAAAACTGCTTATCTACTGGGATTTTCATGCACAACCATTTCTCAGGTTTACAGAGAATGGTGGTTAAGAAAATATCCAGTGAGCGGCAGTTGTGTGGAGGAAAATGCCTTGTTGATGTCAGAGGAGAATGGGCAGACTGGTTCCAGATGATAGAAAGGTAACAGTAACTCAAATAACCACTTGTTACATCCAAGGTATGCAGAATACCATCTCTGAATGCACAACACATGGAACCTTGAAGCAGATGGGCTACAGCAGAAGACCACACCGGGGGCCACACCTGTCAGCGAAGAACAGAAAACTGGGGCTACAATTCCCACAGGCTCACCAAAATTGGACAATAGAAGATCGGAAAAACTTTGCCTGTTCTGATGAGTCTCGATTTCAGCTGCAACATTCAGATGGTGGGGTCAGAAACAAAATGATAGCATGGATCCATCATGCCTTGTATCAAGGGTTCAAGCTGGTGGTGGTGGTGTAATGGTGTGGGGGATATTTTCTTGACAGACTTTGGGCCCCTTAGTACCAATTGAGCATTTGTTTAAATGCCACAGCCTATCTAGTATTGTTGCTGACCATGTCCATCCGTTTAGGACTACAGTGTCCCCATCTTCTGATGGCTCCTTCCAGCAGGATAATGCACCATGTCACAAAGCTCCAATCATCTCACCACTGGACAATGAGGTCCCTGTACTCCAGTGGCCTCCACACTCACCACATCTCATCCAATAAAGTACCTTTGGGATGTGGAGGAATCATGGATGTACAGCCGATAAATCTGCAGCAACTGTATGATGCCATCATGTCACTATGGAGCAAAATCTCTGAGGAATGTTTCCAACACCTTGTTGTATCTATGCCATGAAGAATGAAGGCAGCTCTGAAGGCAAAAGGGGGTCCAACCTGGTACTAACAAGGTATACCTAATAAAGTGGCCAGTGAGTGTATATATCAATATATATATAGTATATATGTATTCAAACATAAAATTGTGTAAAAAAAATAAATAAATAAAAAAAAAGTCTCTCAATACAGTCTTAAGCAATATAAATCCTCCAATGAAGAGATTTCATCATATACAGTATACATGCCTCATTTCATAATGCAAGGAAAGAGGATATGATCCTTTTACCAAACAACATGGGCCATTTAAAATAAACAGTCAATAGCGCTTTTTAAACTTTTTATGAGACCACCCACTGTCTAGTGTTGTAATATATTCCACCATAAGTACTGTTAGCTGGAGGATAGGTGGCAGGTACAGATACCAGTCCAGTGAGGTAGTGACAACCAGTGCAGTGCTTATTCATGCTAGTTACAGGTCTATTTACGGGTGCTGTACAGTGTTCCACAAAGTAACAGAGCAAAAACATACAAAACAAAATCCTAGCCATGTCCCAGCACCAACTACACAAATCACAACCTTGACTATCAGGCCATCCAAGCCCAACACTTGTCAGCCTCCACAGCTTGTTTGCTTTGTACCAACCTTGCAGCTCTAACAGACCCAAACCTGTCTGTTCCTCAGGACCTGAGCAGTGACTGCGGGTTCCAGGTGAGTCTAAATAGCCACTGGGAGAGGAGTAAAACCCAAACTGGACCAAAGATCAGAGATCACGAAATGTGTATAAGAGGAGCCTAAAGCCGCGTACACACGGTCGGACTTTTCAGCTACAAAAGTCCAACGGACGCTGACGGACTAAAGCTGGCTGGTAATCCGATCGTGTGTGGGCTTCTCCGGACTTTCAACGTACTTTTTTAGCCTCAAATCCGACGTACTTTAGATTTGAAACATGCTTCAAATCTTTACGTCGTAACTACGACGGACCCCGAAATCCGCTCGTCTGTGTGCTAGTCCGACGGACAAAAAGCCACGCTAGGGCAGCTATTGGCTACTGGCTATCAACTTCCTTATTTTAGTCCGGTGTACGTCATCACGTACGAATCCGTCGGACTTGTGTGGTCGTGTGTAGGCAAGTCCGTTCGTTAGAAAGTCTGCAACAAGTCCGCGGCAAGTCCGCCGCAAGTCCGCCGAAAGTCTGTCGGACGGCTGTCGGACTTTTGTAGATGAAAAGTCCGACCGTGTGTACGCGGCATTAGAGATGTGTAAACCCCAAAAAAAAGTACTTTCCCAGGCTCCCTCAGACACTCTGCTACATGCCCCCTCTTGTTTCAACTTCAGGGTTGAAACACCTGTGGCCCAATAAAAGTGAACCCGGGACAGGGTATCTACATTTCCCATCTTAACACCTGGCCTGTGTTTTACCGTGAAGGAATAATCTTGGAGAGCCAAAAACCACCGGTTCACCTGTCTATTCGTCTCCTTTTTTTTGTGCCATCCATTTGAGGGAAGCATGATCCGTTATCAGGTCAAACTGGCGGCCTAACAAATAGTATCTTAGAGCAGTGGTCATCAACCTTGTCCTCAGGGCCCCCTAACAGGCCAGGTTCGCAAGATAACTGAAATACATCACAGGTGATATCATTTGCTGCTCAGTGATTGCAGTATTCTAGTCTGCATCTCTCCAAGGTAATACATAAAACCTGGCCTGTTAGTGGGCCCTGAGGACAGGGTTGATGACCACTGTGTTAGAGCTTCCAAGGCCCACTTTATGGCTAAACATTCCTTTTCAACAATGGCATATTTCATGTTCATTCAGTTTAATGCTTAGGTACACTACAGAGTGTTCTTCCCCATTGTGTACCTGTGACAACGCTGCCCCAATACCAACATTAGATGAATCAGTCTGAACCAAAACATCCTTGGAAAAAACTTGGGGGAGTACAGTACTGGCTGTGCACAAAGGGCCTTCTTCAAGACCCAGAAAGACTCCTCTGCTTCTGGGTACCATCTTACCATTACTTAGTTTTTCCCTTTTGTAAAGGTCCATCAGTGGGGCTTCATACGGTCAGTGAGGTCTTGGGGTCCTGTTCATGGTCCTCTGTAAAGTCACTGGGGCATTTTGCAACCCAAAAGGCATCTTTTTATACGGAAACGAACCCTCAGGGGTCACAAATGCAGTCTTTTCTTTGGCACTTTCAGTCAGGGGGATTTGCCAATATCCTTTTGTCAAGTCCAAAGTGGTCAGATAGCAGGCCTTCCCAAGTCTGTCTATGAGTTAATTTACCCTGGGCATTGGGTATGTGTCAAAATTGGGTACGTGTCAAATGTTGTCACTGAATTAGGCTTTCTGAAGTCATTACAAAACTCTCAAGTACCATCTGGTTTTGGGACTAAAACAATAGGACTAGACCAGTAACTATTGGACTCCTCAGTGATGTCTAGCTCCAATATCTTTTTGACTTCTTTACTGATGTCCTTTCTTCTAGCCTCAGTAATTCGGTACGGTTTAAGTTTAACATGAACCCCAGGTTCAGTAACAATGTCATGCTGAAGTTGTGCCCGGTAACTCTGAAAAGTTTTCTGTTCCTTACCTGGAACCCTCTAGCTTCCTGCTTTTGGGAATGAGACAGTGAAATTGTAATTTTAGGGACTACAGGGGGCTCAGTACTCCCAGAAGTTACAGGGGCAGACTCCACAGTTAGTGCCACCTTATCCTTCCAGGGCTTTAACAGGTTTACATGGCTTTTACCCCGTTGATATACGTTGTAATTCACCTACCCAACTCTTTCAACTACTTTGAAAGGACCTTGCCACTTAACCAAGAACTTGCTTTCAACAGTGGGGACCAATACCAGGACTCTGTTACCAGGTGAGAAAACACACCGTGCCTCCCTCTTGTATATTCTTTATTGGGCTTTTTGAGCCTGAGCCTAAGTGTTCTTTTACAATAGTCATGATCACTGCAATCCTGTCCTGCATCTGAGCGATATGCTAAATTACACTTTTGTGGGGTGTCTGCTCTCCCTCCCAGGTTTCCTTGGCTATGTCTAGAAGTCCCCGAGGCTGTCTCCCATAGAGCAACTCTAATGGAGAGTACCCCGTAGAAGACTGGGGAACCTCCCTGATAGCAAACATCAAGTATGGAAGCAAAAAGTCCCAGTTTTTCCCACCCTTGTCAACCTTTTTCAACATGTTCTTTAACATTTTATTAAATTATTCCACCAGGCCATCAGTTTGAGGGTGGTACACAGAGGTTGGCAAATGTGTCACCTTAAACAATTTGCACAGCTCTAGTTAATCGTGACATTAATAGGGTGCCTTGGTCTGTAAGGACCTCCTTGGGGACCCCAACGTGATTGAACACCATGAACAACTCCTTGGCAATGTTCTTACCAGATGTGTTGCGTAAAAGGAACTACCTCGGGGGAAGCGGGTAGCATATTACATAAATCACAAGAATGTGCTTATGGCCCCAGCAGACTTGGGCAGTGACCCACAAGGTCCATGGCAATCCTATCAAAGGGCACTCGGCACAACAATTGGTAATGGCACTAGAGGACTTCGAAAATGGGCCCTGTCCCTCCCAGCCAATGTCTGTTAGCATTAGATTGCCCTCCACACTATTACAGCCCCAATATAAATCGCTGATCACTGCCATTCCCAGCATAGTGTCATACGCTATATTACCTATATTGGGGCACCTGCCTTTACAGCCACATGAACTTTATTGGCATCCCAGTCTTAGTCCATAGGGTTCAATATTGAGTTGGCCCACCCTTTGCAGCTAGAACAGCTTCAACTCTTCTGGGAAGGCTGTCCACATAGTTTAGGAGTGTGTCTATGGGAATGTTTGACCATTCTTCCATTGAGGTCAGGACTCTGTGCAGGCCAGTCAAGTTCCTCCACCCCAAACTCACTCATCCATGTCTTTGTGCACTAGTCCAAATCATTTGGTGGAGGGAGGGATTATGGTGTGGGGTTGTTTTTCAGGGGTTGGGCTTGGCCCCTTATTCAAGTGAAGGGAACTCTTAAGGCATACCAAGACATTTTGGATAATTTCATGCGCCCAACTTTGTGGGAAAAGTTTGGGGATGGCCCCTTCCTGTTCCAACATGACTGCACACCAGTGCACAAAGCAAGGTCCATAAAAGACATGGATGCGCGAGTTTGGGGTGGAGGAACTTGACTGGCCTGCACAAAGTCCTGACCTCAACCTGATAGAACACCTTTGGGATGTATTAGAGCAGAGTCTGCGAGCCAGGCCTTCTCATCCAACATCAGTGCCTGACCTCACAAATGCATTTCTGGAAGAATGGTCAAGCATTCCCATAGACACACTCCTAAAATTTGTGGACAGCCTTCCCAGAAGACTTGAAGCTGTTATGGCTGGAATGGGTGGGCCAACTCAATATTGAACCCTACGGACTAAGACTGGGATGCCATTAAAGTTTATGTGTGTGTAGAGGCAGGTGTCCTAATACTTTTGGTAATATAGTGTAGCTGCGTAAATTACAGTATATACACCATAGTTTGTAGACACTATAACTTTCACATGAACCAATTAATATACACATACTGGATTTTTTTACAAAGAAGTGTAGCAGAATACATTTTGGCCTAAATGTATGAAGAAATTTGATTTTTTTGGGATTTGTTTTATAACAAAGTAGATTTTTTTTTTAAACAAATAAAAATAAGTATTTTTTGTGTTTATATAATAAAAAAAAAAAAAAAAAAAAAAACCACCAGTGGTGATAAAATGCCACCAAAAGAAAAAAAAATTATAAAAAAGTTTAATTTGTGTACAGTGTTGCATGACCACGCAATTGCCAGTCAAAGTAGCGCAGTGTTGAATAGCAAAAAATGCCCCGGTCATGAAGGGGGGGTAAAACCTTCTGGAGATCAAGTGGGTAACTTTGTGCCTGTTTAGTAAACTGGAAGTTACAGTTAAGCCGCATACACAGGATCGGATTTTCTGACGGGAAATGTGTGATGACAGGCTGTTGGTGGAATATCCGACCGTTTGTACGCTCCATCGGAAAAATTGTTGCCGTATTTTCCGTGGACAAATGTTGGATGGCAGGTTTTAAAAGTTTCCGTGGACAAATGTGTATTGTCGGATTTTCCGATTTTGTGTACACAAGTCCGTCGGACAAAAGTCCAAAGTACAAAACACACATGCTCGGGAAGCAAGGACGAGCCAGAAGCGGCCGGTCTTGTAAACTAGCGTTTGTAGAATTAGAGGAGAATTAACATTCGTGAATTCGTGAATCTCGAAATGCAGCGCACAGTCTCTTCTTCTTTAAATGGGATAATACTGAAGCTGCTTTGCTGGTGATATTGATGGAGTTATTGCAAACTAATTTTGGCTTTTTTTTCTAGTGATATCAAGAATAATATTATTATGCTTTTTTTTTTTATTATTTGGGCAAGTTAGCATTATCCCGTAGTTTTTAAGATCAAAGATACAACTATGTTGGTGTCCCTTGTCAATTTTACATTGTATTTTCTTAAATGTAACTGCCGACTCCCAAACTGTCATTTGAAATAAAAAAAGCCCACAACTATTATTCTCTACAATTTTTTTATTGTGCATTAACCACTTCCCGACCGGCGCACGCCGATGTACGTCGGCAGAATGGCACGGCTGGGCAAATGGACTTACAGGTACGTCCATTTGAATTCCCCGCCGTGCCATTGCGTGCGCGGCGGCGTGAGCGCCGGGAGCTCCGTGAGTCGGGTCGCGGGTCCCGCGGACTTGATCACCGCTGGAATACCCGCGATCGCCTCACGGAGAGGACGAACGGGGAGATGCTGATGTAAACAGCATCTCCCCGTTCTGCCTAGTGACAAGTGTCACTGATCACCGCTCCCTGTAATCGGGAGCTGTGATCAGCGTAGTGACACTGCTAGCCCATCCCCCCTACAGTTAGAATCACTCCCCTAGGACATACTTAACCCCTCCCCGCCCCCTAGTGGTTAACCCCTTCACTGCCAGTGTCACTTACACAGTAATCAGTGCATTTTTAATCGCACTGATCGCTGTATAAATGACAATGGTCCCAAAAATTTGTCAAAAATGTCCGACATGTCCGCCATAACGTCGCAGTCACAATAAAAAAAAAAAAAATAAATAAATAAAATCGCTGATCGCCACCATTACTAGTAAAAAAAAAAAAAATGTATTAATAAAAATGCCATAAAATACCCTATTTTGTAAACGCAATAACTTTTGCGTAAACCAATCAATAAACGCTTATTGCGGTTTTTTTTTTAACAAAATATGTAGAAGAATACGATCGGCCTAAACTGAAGAAAAAAAATGTTTTTTCATATATTTTTGGGGGATATTTATTATAGCAAAATGTAAAAAATAATGTGTTTTTTTCAAAATTGTCGCTCTTATTTTGCTTATAACGCAAAAAATAAAAAAATCGCAGAGGTGATCAAATACCACCAAAAGAAAGCTCTATTTGTGGGAAAAAAAGGACATCAATTTTGTTTGAGAGCCACGTCGCACGACCGCGCAATTGTCAGTTAAAGCGACGCAGTGCCGAATCGCAAAAAGTGCTCCGGTCAGGAAGGGGATAAAGTCTTCCGGAGCTGAAGCGGTTAAAAAAAAGAAAAACAAAACAAAATTAGACATGATATCTGCCAATAGAACTTATCCAAAAAGTGCATTATATGCATCCAAAAATATAGAAAATATATCAAATCAAATCATCATTCAACCAAAAAATAAATATGTCAAAATCAATAACTCCAAGGCCAATAATAAATAACACGTTATCTCCTCCGATTCCGCAACATGTCTGATTGACGAACGGCCGTTCAGAAACAAACTGAAAAGCGCGAAATGAAAAGAGCGAATCAACAATCACCAAACTTCTACTAACTACAAAATTAGCAGAAGGAGCCCAAAAGGTGGCGCTAAAGAGCTGAAAAACCACGTAGTAGGTCAAGTACCTTCGTGATCGTTGGCCAACAATTGTGTGCCGTGTGCATGCAAGACAAGTTTGGGCACACGCCCTCCAGACAAAAGTCCACGGTTTTGTTGGCCAGCAATTCGATCGTGTGTACGAGGCTTTACTCTGATGATTTTCCATCATGTGACACTCACAGTCATGTAGCTCCCTCCCCTCATTCCTATCAGTTTATGTGGCCTTCTCGTAAAAGAAAACTAGAAGGAACACAGATATGGAAAGCACTTCCTTGTCCTGCCTCCCCCCCTCCCCGGGGGCTCCAGTCTGCCGTGTATTGAAGTAAGTTCCTGTTCTATAGAATAATATGACTTCACACACGAGTTCTATGACAGTAGGGATCGATTGTTTATCTGTACAGGAAAGGCTGAAATGTTGAAGAGCTATGCCTTTCTCTTCACTGTGTAAAGCAGGGCAAAGACAGGAGAAGACTGAAAATCAGTTTTTTTTATATTTATATTTTTACTTTTATTGTTTGTGTTTTTAGTATTTTTTTTTTATATATTTTTGGTGCCAATTGCTGTTATTGGTAATTTTGTTGCGTCATTGTGTCTTGTTCTGTTCATCGCTGTGATCTTGTGTTGTCTTTGTTGAGTGTGGCTGTGTTGTAATAATTTTCTCTTTGGGTTTAATAAAGTATTCGGATCCTGATCTGTGTCATCAGAGCACAAGAAGGGAAATTCTAGAGCACCGCCCCCCCCCCACCCCGTGTACTGACAGACGTTGTATATTCCTCCCACACACCATAATGGAATCAATCATGTGATTAAAAGGGTGCTGCAATGTCTCGCGTCTGGTCATGCTGTATAATGTAGGTGACACAGGGTCACCAGCACACCAACAAGCTTGTTTCAAAGTGCAATGCTCCTTACAGTGCCTTGAAAAAGTATTCATACCCCTTGAAATGTTTCACATTTTGTCATGTTACAACCAAAAATGTAAATGTATTTTATTGGGATTTTATGTAATAGACCAACACAAAGTGGCGCATTATTGTGAAGTGGAAGGAAAATAATAAATGGTTTTCATAAAGTTTTACAAATAAATATGTGAAAAGTGTGGGGGGTACATTTGTATAGCGCCCCCCGGAGTCAATACTTTGTAGAACCGCCCTTCTCTGCAATTACAGCTGCAAGTCTTTTTGGGGATGTCTCTACCAGCTTTGCACATCTAGAGAGGGACATTTTTGCCCATTCTTCTTCTTTGCAAAATATCTCAAGCTCCGTCAGATTGGATGGAGAGCGTCTGTGAACAGCAATTTTCAAGTCTTGCCACAGATTCTCAATTGGATTCAGGTCTGGACTTTGACTGGGCCATTCTAACACATGAATATGCTTTGATGTAAACCATTCCATTGTAGCTCTGGCTGTATGTTTAGGGTCGTTGTCCTGCTGGAAGGTGAACCTCCGCCCCAGTCTCAAGTCTTTTGTAGACTCAAATTTTCTTCCAAGGTTGTCCTGTTTTTGGCTCCACCCATCTTCCCATCAACTCTGACCAGCTTCCCTGTCCCTGCTGAAGAAAAGCATCCCCACAACATGATGCTGCCACCACCATGTCTCACAGTGTGGATGGTGTGTTCAGGGTGATGTGCAGTGTTAGTTTTCCGCCACACATAGCATTTTGCTTTTAAGGCCACAAAGTTCAATTTTGGTCTCATCTGACCAGAGCACCTTCTACCACATGTTTGCTGTGTCCTCCACATGGCTTCTCACAAACTACAAACAGGACTTCTTATGACTTTCTTTCAACAATGTCTTTCTTCTTGTCACTCTTCCATAAAGATCAGATTTGTGGAGAACACGACTAATAGTTGTCCTGTGGACAGATTCTCCCACCTGAGCTGTGGATCTCTGCAGCTCCTCCAGAGTTACCATGGACCTCTTGGCTCTTCTCTGATGTTCTCCTTGCCCGGCCGGTCAGTTTAGGTGGACGGCCATGTCTTGGTAGGTTTGCAGTTATGCCCATACTCTCTCCATTTTCGGATGATGGATTGAACATTCCCCCGTGAGATGTTCAAAGCTTGGGATATTATTTTTATAACCTAACCCTGCTTTATACTTCTCCACAACTTTATCCCTGACCTGTCTGGTGTGTCCTTGGCCTTCATGATGCTGTTTGTTCACTACGGTTCTACCTTGAGGGCTTCACAGAACAGCTGTATTTATACTGAGGTTAAATTACACACAGGTGGAGTCTATTTACTAATTAGGTGACTTCTGAAGGCAATTGGTTCCACTAGATTTATTTAGGGGTATCAGAGTAAAGGGGGCTGAATACAAATGCCCCCCACACTTTTCACATATTTATTTGTAAAACATTTTGAAAAACATTCATCATTTTCCTTCCACTTCACAATTATGTGCCACTTGTGTTGATCTATCACATAAAATAAATTTACGTTTTTGGTTGTAACACATGACAAAATGTGGAAAATTTCAAGGGGTATGAATACTTTTTTTAAGGCACTCTATTCTTGTATGATCACATAGGAAAGTGTGTAAATAATAAGCCATGCCACTCCTCCAATTAGCCACTCCCACTTATTGCCACAGTCTGCTTTGCGCTCCCTTTGCTCCTTTATCACCCTATTTATATTATACCCAGGTTGACCTCTGATATTAACACATAAGTAACACCACGTAGGACAGGAGAGGATAGGATAGGTTAGGGCGGGTTTAGGATGTTGGGACAAAATACAGATAAGAAATGGAAGTTAACCACTTGCCTATGGGGCACTTTTACCCCCTTCCTGCCCAGGCCAATTTTCAGCTTTCTGCGCTGTCACACTTTGAATGACAATTGCGCGGTCATGCTACACTGTACCCATATGACATTTGTATCATTTTTTTTTTCACACAAATAGAGATTTTTGGTGGTATTTTATCGGCACTGCAGTTTTTATTTTTTGCTAAACCAAACGAAAAAAAAAAACAAAAACAAAAAAACAAACACACTTTTCATAGTTTGTTATGAAAATAGGTAATTCTTCTCCTTCACCGATGTGCGCTGATTAGGCGGCACTATTGGGCACTAATAGGCAGCACTGATAGACTGTACTGATAGGTGGCACTGGTGGGCACTGATGAGCACTGATGAGGAGGCACAGAGACGGTACTGATAGGTGGCACTGGTGGGCACTGATGAGGCAATCATAGGCGGCACTGATAGAAGGTACTGATAGGGGGCACTGATTAGGAGGCACTGATGAGGCGGGCACTGATGGGCAATCATAGGCGGCACTGATGGGCACTGATGAGGAGGCACTGATGAGGCACTGATAGACTGTACTGATAGGTGTCACTGATTGGCAGCACTGATGGGCACTGTTAAGTCTGCACTGAAAATTAGGACACCGATAATCAGTGCTCTGATGTGTGAAAGGGACATCTTCACTGATAATCAGTTCCCTGATTATCAGTGAAGATGTCCCTTTCACACATCAGTGCCCTGATTATCAGTGAAGATGTCCCTTTCACACATCAGTGCCCTGATTATCATTGAAGATGTCCCTTTCACACATCAGTTCCCTGATTATCAGTGAAGATGTCCCCTTCACACAAACCGGTTATCGGCTCTCCTCCCCTCTCCTCACGCTGTCAGTGTGAGGAAAGGAATGCCAATAATGGGCTTGTGTTTACATTGTGATCAGCTGTCATTGGACACAGGCGATCACGTGGTAAAGGGCCGCTGTGATTGGCCCTTTACCCCGATCTGTGTTCTAAGGACGCCCTCCCGGCAAAGTAAGCCCGCGCTGTAGCTGTATTGCAGCTGTAGCACAGGCAGGAACTGGTTAAAGTGTATTTCTAGGGGGAAAAAAAAAAAAAATGTGTACGCTTTGGGTTGAGTGGGGAAGAGTTAGACTCTCTGTCAAATTTTTATTACTGTCTGTGACTCAATGGACAAGATTCACTCCTCTAATTTGTACTGGAAACCCCCAAAAAGTTGTTAATGGGGATCCAAATCTTGCTGTCCTTTACCTGTACTGTGCTACATACAGCCTATGAATAGGTGAGCTGACCTGTCCTCACTCCAGGTATAGGAGGTAGGGTTGCCACCTGTCCAGGATTCACCCGGACAGTCCGGGTTTTGAAACGTTTGTCCAGGATTCAGACCCCCTGAAACCCGGACAGATTATTCAGACTGGACTGTGGCCCCCCCAACTTAGGTGTGCCTGGTCACACCCTAATCACCCAGTGTGGTGCAGAATCCCCCCTGCTGCCTGGGTTGCACACACCTATGCTCCCCAACCAAGTACCACAATCACCAAGTGCATAGGGCCCCTTTCCTCCCTTCTCTCTCCTGCCTCTGAGCAAGTGAGTGCACTATGGTAAGGGGACTCAGATGTAAGCGGGTACTTTGGCATAGCTCCCAACTGTCCCTGATTTCGAGGGACCGTCCCTAATTTGGAGCAATGTCCCTCTGTCCCTCATTCCTCCTCATTTTGGTCTGATCCAGTGTTTCTCAACTCCAGTCCTCAAGGCGCACCAACAGGTCATGTTTTCAGCATTTCCACTATTTTGCACAGGTGATTTGATCAGTTTCTTTGCCTTAGTAATTACCACACCCATTTCATCTGAGGGAAATCCTGAAAACATGACCTGTTGGTGCGCCTTGAGGACTGGAGTTGAGAAACACTGGTCTGATCTATATAGTTGTATATAAAATGCACTTTTTATCTTTCAAAAAGTGTTTCCCAGTGCTAAACCTTTTATCCAGTTTCAAATTTTCTGCATTTGTACATTTTAAAAGCCAATATAAAGGAATAGTAGTGGTAAAAAAAAAGTCCTTGTGGATTTAATTAACCTTTTTTTTTAGATTAATTCTCCTTTAATTCTCCTTTAAGGGGGTGTGTCAGGGGGGCGTGTCCTATGCCTACATTTGTTTGTTAGTAAGTGTTCCTCATTTGGTAACTATGATTTAAGGGGGAATGCTGGGAATTCTGATGTAAGTGGGGGCTTTGGTGAAACCAGTCCACAGCGTTCTCCCTTAAAAAAAAAAAAAATTGTTGTGTGTCGCTAAAGTGTTCAGGTTTGGCTTGAAGAAAAGGTGGAATCCGTAATAAGAGGAGCGAGCTGAATGAGACATTTATGAATTAATGTCATTTCCTCTTTCATCAGCTGTTGAGAGGCGAGAAAAAAAAAACCGGTATAGCAGGAAGTCCCGGGACAAGAAGCGCAGATCTAGTGACGGAGCCGAGAGTCCCTGTGACCTACCAGCCCTGGATAACAGGTATGTGGTAGCTTTTCCGTAATCCCTACCAACAGGTATATTCAATCTCCAGGCTGATCATAAATTGTAAACACATTTTTGGCCAGCTACACATAACTTCATACCTTCTCAATGTAAGCACATTCAGTAATTTATGTATTTTAGTGGATCCGAGAATCAATAGGATACACATTTCTTTAGAGGGGACGGTATTAGCAGTGCTCCTCTCAGTGTCTCTGGCTATAATGGTTGGCTGGGGGGGTGTTACCCCATTTCCCCGAAAATAAGACCTAGCGTGATTGTCAGTGATGGCTGCAATATAAGCCCTAAAGGGCAGCTCTTCTCAGGAGTGAAGCCAGCTCAGAGTCATCCAGGAAAAGAGAGAGAGAGAGAGAGAGAGAGAGAGAGAGAGAGAGAGAGAGAGAGAGAGAGAGAGAGAGAGAGAGAGAGAGAGAGAGAGAGAGAGAGAGAGAGAGAGAGAGAGAGAGAGAGAGAGAGAGAGAGAGAGAGAGACATCGAGTCCGCGGGACCCGCGGGCGCGCGCCCCCTAGCCACGGTTGACGCAGCAACGTACTGGTACGTCGTTTTGCGCACCCGTGCCACTTTACCGACGTATATGGGCGTGAACCGGTCGGCAAGTGGTTAAAGAAGAGTGGACCAAAATCCCTCCTGAGATGTGTGCAAACCTGGTAACCAACTACAAGAAATGTCTTACCTCTGTGCTTGCCAACAAGGGTTTCTCCACCAAGTACCAAGTCATGTTTTGCTTGGGGATCAAATATTTATTTTACTCACTAAACTGCAACTCAACTTATAACATTTGTATCATTTGTTTTTTTCTGTATTTTTGGTTGATATTCTGTCTCTATTATATAAAATACACCTATGATAAAAATGATAGACCCTTCATTTCTTTGTAAGTGGGCAAACTTACAAAATCTACAGGGGCTCAAATTATTATTTTTCCCCCACTGTATACCTAGGTGGATTCAGCATTGGTCTGGTGCTTTAAAGGCGGACAAATCTGTAAATTACAAATTAATCAATTTTTCTACTTTAAAATACTCAAGTAAAAAAACCTTCAAGTACATACGTAAATATTACCTATAGATCTTTTTTATGTAAAATATATATATAAAAAAATGAGAGAGAGAGAGAGAGAGAGAGAGAGAGAGAGAGAGAGAGAGAGAGAGAGAGAGAGAGAGAGAGAGAGAGAGAGAGAGAGAGAGAGAGAGAGAGAGAGAGAGAGAGAGAGAGAGAGAGAGAGAGAGAAGCCCCTCTAAGTAAAACTGCTTTATTCAATGTAATAAAAGGAAAAATAGCCACTTACATATTGGAGAGAGAGAGAGATTTTTTTTCATATCTAATGTAACTTGTATGTGTGTTAAAAGGTTTTCCAATTTCCTTTTGCAGAATGGAAGAACCTGGTCAAGAAACAGCCAATTCCAAAAACCTCCAAGGAGCAGATCCATACTTTTCTTTTGGGGTGATTGGGGATGTCCAATACAGCCCTAAACCCAATGGACCGAGCGCATGGAAAGTCATGAGATACTTCCAGCAGAGCCTACTCCACCTGCAGCAAGCCATAGAAGAGTGGAACAGGGAAGACCCTTCACCGAAACTTGTACTGCAACTTGGAGATGTCATAGATAGTTCCAACCGTAAATTGGGTAGATCAGAGGAGGCACTTGAGACGGTTCTGAAGGACATTGAACAAACCAGTATTCCTTTTCATCATATCTGGGGGAACCATGAGCTCTATAACTTTAATCGGGATTTCTTGAAACAGTCAAAGCTAAATACATCGGGGATGCAGGACAAGCAGCAGAATGGCCACGGTGAAGAACATGATGAAACCAGCAGCCATCCGGACTACTATGCATATCACTTCAGTCCTCACTCCAAATTCCGGATCATTGTAGTGGACACCTACGATTTAAGCATCTTTGGCAGAAAATGGCACAGTCAGGGATATCAGGACTCTTTAGACTTTCTCGCTAAAGTTGGAGAAGATGAACAAGATGAAGAGAACGGTATGTAGAAACGGTCACATTAGATAAAACTGGCAGTACCCTGAGGGTTCTGATTGCCAAGATGGGCCACCTCTTTCACTGCTCATACCTACAATGACATAAGCCTTGTGTAAGCCTCATTTCATATTGGTAAGGGCCATCCCTCAACCCCCTTGTGGCAGCACCTTGGTCCTTTTTTTTGGCTGCTCAACCCCGGTGTCATTACAGAACACAGTACCAAACAAAGCAGTGATATACAGGTCAATGGACAGAACCATAGTGTGGAAGGGGAGGTAAGCATCCAACACTCCTAGAAGTGTGGAATGCTTAAAGAGTATGTAAACCCAACATTTCATATTCCTGACATGTGGCTGCTGTACCATGTACTTGTATGAAAGTCCCCTGTTCTCTTTGTATTGCTTCCTTTGTGTGAAATTCCTGGATTCTGCCAGTCACTCTGCTTTCCTATTGAAAACTGACCACACTAAGCAGGAGAACACACTGTGGTCAGTTCCCTGGCTGTGCTCGGAACTCAGCCTGCTCTCCTCCAATGATGAGATGTGCCCTGCCCCCCCCGCGCACGGCCTTTCAATGGGAAGTGTGCTGCTGTTTCTCCTCCACCCAGATCTTATGTAGCTCAGAACAGAGGGAATGTGATCAGTTATAAAAGGGGGGGGGGGGTGTTTATAGTGCTTTTTTATATATCTATAGACAAAATGTTTTGCCTTGTATTTCTATTTTAAACATAGATTGTTTTACAAGGTGAGGGGGTTACATATACTTTAAGATTTTGCCTGAAGTGGGAGCTCTTGAGTGAAGATTGGAAGAATAGGTGTTGGGGTAGGTGAGTAATAATGATCTTAGAGGATGCTTTTTGTGGATTTTTTGGTAAGGCAAGTATGAATAGCAATGGGCCTGGACTGTTATATGAACCTATTATTTGCCCTAATACCCTGTTTCCCTGAAAATAAGACCTAGCGTGATTGTCAGTGATGGCTGCAATATAAGCCCTACCCCCCAAATAAGCCCTACCCTGTTTCCCTGAAAATAAGCCCTACCCTGAAAAGAAGACCTACAAGGACTTTAACTAGGGCTTATTTAGGGGGTAGGGCTTATATTGCAGCCATCACCGACAATCACGCTAGGTCTTATTTTCGGGCAAACAGGGTATGCAAAGTACAGATTCCATTACATGAAATTATCTTTAGAAGCAGAAGAGTGAAGAGTGTTAGTTTATGCTGAAGTTAGATCTAATGCCGCGTACACACGACCAGTTTTCCCGTCGGACTAAACTCTGACGGTTTATCTGACGGAGTTCCAACGGAATTCCGCTGAAACAGTCTTGCGTACACACGAGCACACCAAAGTCCGACCGTCCAGAACGCGGTGACGTACAACGGGACTAGAAAAAGGAAGTTCAATAGCCAGTAGCCAATAGCTTCCATCTCGTACTTAGGCTTCAGAGCATGCGTCGTTTTTGGTCCGTCGGAACCGCATACAGACGAACGGTTTTCCCGATAGGAATAGGTTTCGGCGGGAAGATTTAGAACATGTTCTATTTCTAGGTTCGTCAGAATTTTCAAAAAAAAGAAGGTCCAATGAGGCCTACACACACACAAACAGATTTTACGATGAAACGATTCCGTCTGACTTTTTCTGTCGGACATTCCGCTCGTGTGTACGCGGCCTTAGATCTAATAATTCATTATTTACCTCGATTACCATTAGGACCGTGTCCCACTGACATGGAAGAAAATGTAAGCCCAATATTTCCTGATGTGTGTCTGCTATACCATGTACTTTTATGAGAAAGTCTCCTGTTTTACTGACCACACTAGACATGAGAGCAAAGTGTGGTCAGTATTCTGGCTGTGCGGGAAACACAGTGTGCTCTCCTCCAATGATCAGACTTGTGCTGACACGCCACCCCCCCCCCCCCCCCCACATACACAGCCTTTTACTGGGAAGTTCAGTGTGCTGCTGCTGCTCCTCCCCCAGCTCTCAGCTGCATAAGGAGCTTAGAGGGTATCTGATCACTTTTAAAACAGGGAAAAAAAGGATTTTTTTAAAATTTTTATCTATACACACACACACACACACACATACACGTTTTGCCTTTCATTTCTATTTTAAACTGAATGGGTTGTTTTACAAGGTGAAGGTTTATATACACACTTTAATGCCCTCTGTTTTTCTGGTCATCATTGTCACCGAAAATCTTGGAAAATCCGAAATATTTCAGAAGTCACCAGATTAGTTGGATATCTTTGAATGGAGAAACCTGTTCTACTAAAAACTCAGAGGGGATTACCCTCACTCCAGAAGGAGTTCTACTCACTTCCTGTTGTGTCTCCGGGGGCAGGAAGTAAAGGGAAGTCTCTGGAATGGGACTCAAGTCCCAAACAAAATTTGACTGCAGTTCTAACTATTTCCTACTTCATGCTACACAAAATAAAATGTTTTGCCTAGAGATACAATTTAATAAAGTGATGTACAACGTAGACATTTGATCTGAGTGTGTTACAGGTGTTAGAATTCCTGTGAAGATGTAAGTCACATGGTGATGCTGGAAATCTGTTACGTTCCTTTCGTTTTTTTCCCCACTATGGTGGAATTTACCTAGGACCTCCTCTCATATGGGGTCATATGGAAGCTGCTGGCTTACACAGTCATCTAGCTTCAGCTTATATGTTTGTGTAATTTTTTTTGTCATTTAATTTTCATGTAGGCTCCAGTACACATCTGGTGGACTTTAATGGTGGACTCGGTTCTAAGCAGCTCTCTTGGTTGGACGAAGTCCTCACATATTGTGACCAACAAAATGAGAGGGTCATCATAGCTGGTAAGTCTTCTCACTAATAATTTTCGTGCATTACAGTCTATGAGTTAGTCCACCCAATAAATGACTCTATAAAAGCGAGAAAGTTTATCCGACAATGGTGAGATTTCTCCATAGTAGTTGGTGTCTCTGCCCTCTCACAATGGTGAGATTTCCCTCAATAGTTTGTGTCTTTACCCCTCGCACAATGGTGAACCCCTCCAACAATAGTAAGGTCAATTTGCCCCTCACAGAATGGTGAAATTACCCCCCTCCCCCCCAGTATTTGTATGCACTCCGTCCATAATGGTAAGCAGAGCCGTCTTTAATATCGATTGGACCCTGGGCAAAACTTTTCTTGGGCCCCCCCATGCAGTTTTGCTCTCCACCTGCTCGGAGCCATACAATAAATAGCAGCTAGACTCAAAATCAGTTTACTGAATCAGATCTGGCAGCTATTGTGATTGGTTGCCAGAGGTTACAGTGTATCATTACCGTTCACTGACTGAATGCTAGAGGTTACAGCACACATTACAGCTCACTAGTTGCTAGAGGTTACAGCACATGATTTCTGCTTGTTGATTGGTTGCTAGAGATTACTGTGGATATGACCTCAGGGGGGCATGATATACACATCAATGCCGCCGGCCGCCCCTATTTACATATGGATTCCATCACTATTTACATACGAATACCGGTAATTTACATGTAAACACAGGGTCTGCAGGTGAGTCATCTTTACACAACAATAGGGCAGAGCTGGTCAGCGTTAGTAGCCGCACTTCACACTGAGATATCGGGACACAGCACGGGACTAAAACCTCAAGGTAGGAGGGAATTTAAAACCAGGATAGTTGGTAAGTATGAGGCAGCTGCTTTGGGCCCCACAACAATGACAGGGCCCAGGGCAGCTGCCCCTTTTGCCCTGCCTTAAAAACGGCCCTGATGGTAAGATTTGCCCAGGGTAGTTTGAGTCTCCATCCTTTCAACAAGGCCAAAATGGGGAGGGGGTGCAGAGCTTTGTGTACACCAGTAATTGGATTTTGCGGGGGAGGTAATGCAGATTTCGGTGTACGACAGGAATTGGGTTTTGGGGGGGGGATGCAGAGTTTGGTGTACACCAGTAATTGGGTTTTGTTGGGGGGGGGGCAGAGTTTTGTGTACACCAGTAATTAGGTTTTGCAGGGGGGGGGGGTGCAGAGTTTGGTGTACAACAGGGATTGGGTTTTGGGGGGGGAGGGGGAATGCAGAGTTTGGTGTACACCAGTAATTGGGTTTTGTTGGTGTGGGGGTGATGGTGCTGAGTTTGATATACACCAGTAATTCGCAGAATTTGTTGTACACCAGTAACTGGGTTTTGCATGGCGGGGGGGGGGGGTGATGGTGCAGAGTTTGGTGTACACCAGTAATTCGGCTTTGAAGGGGAGGGGGTGCAGAGTTTCGGGGAGTTTGATGTACAACAGGAATTGGGTTTTGCGGGGGGGGGGGGGTGCTGGGTTTGATATTTTGATATACACCAGTAATTCGCAGAATTTTGTGTACACCAGTAACTGGGTTTTGCATGGGGGGTTGGGGGTGATGGTGCAGAGTTTGGTGTACACCAGTAATTCGGTTTTGAAGGGGGGGGGGGGTGCAGGGTTTTGTGTACACCAGTAATTGGGTTTTGCGTGGGGGGGGGGTTGCAGAGTTTGGTGTACACTAGTAATTGGGTTTTGCAGCTTTCACAATAGAAAAACAAAATGAAACCTGAAAACGTGAGAGATGAGAAACAAATTTTGCCCTTGAAATTGACAATATAAAAGAGTCATCTCTGTACAGAAAAATATTACTTTGTTCCTTGTTTTACAGGCCACACTCCAATACATCCCGAGGCCAAATGCACGCCATGCCTGGCATGGAACTACAAAGACATCCTCCAAGTCATCCATTCACATCGAAGCGTGGTGTGCTACTTTGCTGGCCATGACCACAGTGGGGGGTATCACCAGGACTCGCACGGTATACACCACGTCACTATGGAAGGGGTTATTGAGTCCCCTCCTGGCACTAATGCATTTGGGACAGTGGATGTTTATGAAGACCGGATGGTCCTTCGGGGAAGAGGAAGAGTGAAGAGCAGAGTTCTCGCCTATCGGGAGATGTACCCGGCCTTCTGCTGCAGCCTCCCAGGCCTTGAATTTGGGAATACAGACTTGAAATGAGTGCATTGGTTGGTGGCTCACTATGAATTGGCCACATCACTCAATGAATGGTCAATGCAGAAAGCACTCTCAGGGTCCGTCATGCAGCTCTGGTTGGGTGTGGATGGTGTACACACTGTACTGCAACCCAACTAAGCAGTTTGCTATTGGTATTTATTGTTTACAAACAAGAAATAGTATTGGTGCACTGTTATTGCTATATATAGATGCTACAGAAAAATATAATGCGAATTGAAATTACTCCTGTGGTGTATGGAAATCTGAAGGCACTGGAAAACGTACACCAAAATATTCAGATTTTCCAGTTACTCACATCAGACTTCCAGCAGATATGTATTCGTATAAATGAGCAAAGACTGTAATCCTGCACAGGTTAACGCATATCTAGCGCAGACCACTTAAAGTTAAGTTAAGTGCAATTAAAAAAAAAAAAAAAAAAAATATATATATATATATATATATATATATATATATATATATATATATATATATATATATATATATATATATATATATATATATATATATATATATATATATATATATATATATATATATATATATATATATATTACAGTACCACACATGTTATACTCTGTGCACTGGTTTTCAAAGAGTAGTCCCAATCCTCCTCTTCTCGGGTCCCCTGTAGGTGCTCCTGTCCCTTTACCTTCTGCTGAGTGCCTCCACAGTAAGCAGCCTAACCAGGTAAAGAACTTTGAGCCTTTAGAACCACTTTAAGGTTAGAACCTCAACATGTTGTTCTGAAGTTCACTAAAGCCAGCCATACATGGATCGGAATTCGGCTGGTTCAGCAGGGACTGGCTGAATTTCGATCCACGTATGGGCACCCTGGTTGTACAGAAGTCAATCTACTGATCAATTTCTGTACAATCAGCCTGTCGGGTTTGTCCTGATCAATCAGTGCAGCCAGCTGATTGATCATGAAGTCTACCCCCCATCAGAACACAATAGTACAGAGGGAGGGCATTGGTTCATTTTCTTTCTTTATCTTTCTTTCTTTATCTATCTCTCTTTCTTTCTCTCTCTTTCTTTCTCTCTCTTTCTTTCTTTCAAACCTGCTGATTGAATGCAAGAAAATATACATATATTAATATATGGGCTGCCTTAGTCTACACATTGAGAATTTTTTTGTTTTGTTTTGTTTTTTAACCATTGTTTCCGCCAACAAAACCTGGAATTTTTTGAAAGGATCTGGACCAGCAGAGTCTAGGTGTTTGCATTCTGCCTGTTCCCATTGATGACGAAACGCATAGGGATTGGCCAGACGCTGACATTGTCACGCTTTTGCCGATATTTGCAGCTTTACAATCCAGAAGCCAACAGTCTGCTGGATCCTTTTGCTTATGTTTTGTATGGCTGCAATTTGCCTTAAGGTTCTTTTTTACCCCTTTTTAATAGAGAGATCATTAAACCGAGCTTCACTATGTTGGCTTGTTTGTTTATTCCCTGATATATTTGGAATCGCTATCAAGTTGCCATCGTTTTATCTGCTGCTGGCTCCCAATGTTTTTTGGATTTGCACTTATGACCATTATAATTTTTGCTCCATCACCTCTGGTAAGAGGCATATGCTGAGTGTTTATGTCCGGTGGTGGATCTCTACATTTAACCTTATTTGCACTTTGCGGAGGATTTGGATACTGGTTTCACCCACTTATCTAAAGGACTATATACGTTATTTATACCAATATGTTTTGCTCGTTGCACTTTCACTTTGCACTTTGGATCATGTGTAAATATATGAATTTGTGGACTTTATATTCTAGTTATATATATTTTTCTTATTCGTTTTTGCACTTTATATATCTGTATTGAGTTGAGATTTTCTAGCGCTGCTTATTTTGCATACATACTGTATATTTAAAGAGTAGCTCCACTTTTGTTGAGAAAAAAAACTTTTTTCCTCTGGGTGATCAATGTATATTACAAAGATTTTAACACATTTTGTTGCAGATCCCTACCTTTTGTTATTCTGAAGAAATCCCTGTGTGTTTCTCTGTGTCCATGTGGTAGGTGAATCTAATGGGAGTGGTTTTAAAATTATCAAGCAGCTGCTGCTGCACCTGCAGGGCTCTAATGAGGAAAATTGCAGGGTCAGCATCCCTTTAGATGTCATTTCCTATTGAGTATCTTACCAAAACTGACATTCGTGTTACAGGGGATGCCTGAAATCTGACTTGTATCTTAGTGCAGACTTCTGGGAAAATCAGTGAGCCAATCACACAAGTGGGAATTTATGTTTCGGGGGGGGGGGGGGGGGTGTTCTGTATACATTCTGTGTACAGAAATCCTCCAGGTACCCATTTTGCATTTTACAGAAAATTACAAAGCTGCAGATTGAAAAGGAAAGGTAATTTTTAATAACATTCAATTACAATATGACTGGAGTTGCAATTGTATATGATAGATTGTACATATGAAAAAAATGCAGCGCATACTACATAAGTGAATAAATCAGAACTCCTAAAGTTATGAATTGGTGCTGGAAAAATATTATCAAATCAAAGATAGATTGAACATAAAGTCAATAAATGAATGTGAATGTCCCACTGCACAAGAAATGGGGGTACTCCAGGGGATGGTAGTATTCCGATGGCTGTCAGAATGCCCCTGTTGAAGACCCCTAGGTCGAAACGCGTCGGGTCATACACCACTCTCTATGTTGCCTACTTGTTTTTATCTACCGTGATCACGTTTTTATATGTTTATGGTTGTTTTATCAATAAAAACACCCTTTTTTACCTGCACTATGTGGAGGCACATCTTTTTTCTCTTTACATCCCCTGAATGAGGTCAAGTGCCTCCAACTGTTCCACAAGCGACTTTCTGGCCCTCCTGATCCACGCCTTGGCCGTCCACTGTGAGGACCTACCTGGTGGCTCCTGGAGATCCATGCAGACTACAGCCTAGAGCAGTGATGGCAAACCTTGGCACCCCAGATGTTTTGGAACTACATTTCCCATGATACTGAACTACACTAAAGAGCGCAGGAGCATCATGGGAAATGTAGTTCCAAAACATCTGGGGTGCCAAGGTTCGCCATCACTGGCCTAGAGGATCTGAGTGTCAAGACCTTCCATGCCACGCCTTTGGTGGCATACTGCTCATGCGATTCCCTGTCGCTGACATGGGAATCCACGAGATCTGGTAAGAGTCTCCTTTTTTATTTCTGCCACGATTGGTTCGTCCAGTTGAGAGGTCGGTTTATGGTGCAAGGTGACTTCTGACAACCATCGGCATACTACCATCCCCTGGAGTACCCCCATTTCTTGTGCAGTGGGACATTCACATTCATTTATTGACTTTATGTTCAATCTATCTTTGATTTGATAATATTTTTCCAGCACCAATTCATAACTTTAGGAGTTCTGATTTATTCACTTATGTAGTATGCGCTGCATTTTTTTCATATGTATGTTCACCGTTTTTGTCAGGCTGTATGCAGCAGCTCCCGTTAGCCGTACTAGTTAGCGCGGTGTTTCACATTTATTTTTGATATGATAGATTGTATATGAGAATATATATATATATATATTTTTTTTTTTATTTGCTATTTTTTCCCATGAAAGTGGAGTTACCTTTTAAAGCAACTCTGCTGCTTAAACTAAACTACCAAAAAAGTTTTCTTGCAAAGAGCAAACTCTTCAGCTGATGCCTTCACTGCTGATCTGTACTATAATACAAAGAAGCAACCAACTGAAGACTCTTCAGAAACTGACAGTTCCTGGTCTCCCGCTGAGCTCAGTGGTTCAATTGGCTAGGCCCTCCATCACCACCGTTCAGTCACGATGTTGGATTTGGCAGGAGGAACCAAAGAGTGCAGTACTGGGAACAAGCGATTGACTCGCCAGGACATGTTGGTTTCTGAAAAGTCTTCAGGCATCTCTTTTCAATACAGCAGATCTCCTTTGCAGGAAAGGCAATTTCTTTTTTTTTTTCCAGGAATTTTAAATTTAGCAACAAATTCCCTTTATTGAAAATTTACATGTAAAAAATGGGCCATGCCAGAGTACTCTGGCTTCTCCTAAAAAAAAAAAAAAAAAGTGTTTAACAAAATACTTCTGTCAATAAAATTAGAAACAGAAAAAAGAGTGGTTGGATCTTTGAGCTTCTTTGATATCTCTTACAGCAAAACTGTCTATCCTCTCCCTTTGTAGGCCAAAAGGTGTAGGTGGTCATTTTTAGATTGGGAATTACATCAGCTCTAGTCTTTAGATGATTTAAAAAGTCTGTAGGCAGGTTGAAATGTTCAGCCAGTTAGTTAGGTGCTGTCCCGACAGGGAGGGTAAGAGTTAATGTCGTTTTCAGTTCTTTAGGCTTTTTGGCAGGTTCTGCTCTGGGTCCAGCCCGCTTATCATGCGACATAAAAATTGGGTCAGTGCTCCGGCATGGAGAGTTCGGTGTTCAGAGTCGGCCCCCAGGGTCAGTGGGGAGTATAATTTGTGGAATACGGAGTTCTGTGTGGAACAGAGTTAGATAGAGATCCAGTGCAGCCGTGAGCTGTGAGGCCCATAAGGGAATCGAGAAGGAAGAAGAGACCCGTGGGATTAGGAGGATGGCGCTCATCATGGCCTGCTTATAGAGACTCTTAACTTTCGGTTTGCTCTAAAGACACCAGTGCTGGAGATATGCCTCTGAAGAACTAAGATTTCCAGACTACACTTTTGCAGGTATGCCGGGGCAGCACACAAGCCTGTAGTTATGCCGCGTACACACGGTCGGACTTTCCGGCATACTTGGTCCGGCGGACCAGAGTGTGCCGGACAATCCGCCCGTGTGTGGGCGCCGGCGGACTTTTCCGGCGGACTTCTTCCCAAAAGCCCGCCGGACCTAGATTTGAAGCCGGAGGAAGATCCCCCCCCGGAGCTGTTTAATAAAATATTTTAAAAACCTGTGTAGTGTGTTTTATTACTTACACTTTTTCCCTAGGTGAATGGGTAGGGGTACCATGTACCCCATACTCATTCACATAGGGTGGAGGGCCGGGATCTGGGGGCTCCCTTATTAAAGGGGGCTCCCAGATTCCGATAAGCCCCACGCCCGCAGACCCCGACAACCAACGGCCAGGGTTGTCGGGAAGAGGCCCTTGTCCTCATCAACATGGGGACAAGGTGCTTTGGGGTGGGGAGGCCCCGCAGGGCGCCCCCTTCCCCCAAAGCACCCACCCCCCATGTTGAGGGCATGCGGCCTGGTACGGTTCAGGAGGGGGGGGCGCTCGCTCGTCCCCACCCCCTTTCCTGACCAGCCAGGCTGCGTGCTCGGATCGGGGTCTGGTATGGATTTTAGGGGGGACCCCACGGCGTAGGGGGTTCCCTTTATAATCCATACCAGACCTAAGGGCCTGGCATGCCCCGCGACAGGGCTCGCAAGGTGTCAATCTCGCCGATAAAAGCGGCAAGATTGACATCCTTTTCTAGTCCCGTCGCACCTGAGTCACGTTCAAAATGAACGGACTTGTCCGTGTGTGGGCAAGTCTGTTCATTCTGAAAGTCCGCCGTAACTCCGGCGAAAGTTCGTCGGAAAGACGGGCGGACTTAGCCTGCCGCAAAGTCTGGGCGTGTGTGGGCAAGTCCGTCCGTTTTAAAGTCCGGCGCACCTGGCGGACAAAGTCCGTCGGAAAGTGTGCCGGACCAAGTAGGATAGAAAGTCCGACCGTGTGTACGCGGCATTAGGGTTAGAGATGTAGGGAATAATGATATTCCATATGTTGGACATTGTAATTTCTTTTGCACTTTTTCAAGTAAAGTATTGAAACGTCCTGCCTGGTCGAAAGTATTAAAGAGGTGTATCATAAGTAACTGGCACACACACACACATACAGTAAACCAGTGGGTCTTACACATTGGGGTATTGAGACATCAGTGTAGATGTGAAGAACACAAGTGGTTACCTAGAGTAACGGAAGCTTAACGAGCAGCCTGTCCATAGTGTGTACCTGTTATAGGTGGTACAACCTCTAGCAGTGAGGGAGATGTTAAAAGAAAAAGACACTGCACTAGAGTGTGCTAGACATGCTACTTGATATTATAGCATGCCAAAACTGCTACGCGTATATAAAATGCATGTAACCATAAAGTATAAGTAGTCATATACCCCCAAAGGGTAAAAAATGTTTGAAGTAATCCATGCTTATAAATGAGTAATCAAATATGAGATATGATAAAAATATATAAACGCATCAAAGTGCATATGTGCTAATAAGTATATCTGATGACAGTAATATACAATTGCATAAATACATAAATGCAAATGAATACCAAAAAAGTGCTTGGTGCCAAAATAGATTCAAAAAAGAAAAAGATCCAAAAAAGTGCTATGTGCCACACAGTTCTTGTGAAAACAGTCCTTAAAAGCGGAGTTCCACCCAAAAGTGGAAATTCCGCTCATCTGATTCCTCCCCCCCTCCGGTGCCACAATTGGCACCTTTCAGGGGGGAGGGGGGGTGCAGATACCTGTCTAATACAGGTATTTGCACCCACTTCCCGGAATAGACTAGCGCAGGAGTCACGCCCCTTCCCACAACCCCCCCCCTGTCTCCTGGGAAACGCACAGGTCCCAGGAGATAGCGGGGACCACTTAGAACGCGCAGCGTGACTCGCGCATGTGCAGTAGGGAACCGGGAAATGAGGCCGCAACGCTTCACTTCCTGAATCCCTCACAGGGAATAGCGGCGGCAGCAGCCGAGAGCCGAGCGAGTCATCGGCTGCCGACATCGTTGGACCCCGGAACAGGTAAGTGTCCATTTATTAAAAGTCAGCAGCTGCAGTATTTGTAGCTGCTGGCTTTTAATTTTTTTTTTTTTTTTTTTAGGTGGACTCCCTCTTTAATAAAAACAGATCATATAGTAAACTGTGAAGTCCTGCTGGTAAACAATGAATCTGCCTTATGCGGGATGTCCACTAGTGATATAATTACGCATGCTCATAATTTCTTGGTGCCGCAGGCCATGCAATAGTGCAATTCGGTGACCCCCAAGGTAATATGCTCACCTCACCATTGAAGTATAAATAGATGGATGAGAAGAAAAAGTACTAGTTACTTACCGGTAACTGTCTTTCTGGGAAATCTTCCAGGACGGCACACCTGAGAGATGAGAGGCTCCTCCCGACAGGAAACACAATCAATCAACAGCTGTTTTAAGTCCACACCCTTCCCCTTGATCCTCAGTTTGTAGAGAAGTAACTCCTGAACCTGTTTCACAAGGGAAATCATTCCTCATAGGTACTCACCTTCTAGTGTTCTAAAATTTTCCCTCCTCCAATGGGTGGGAAGTAGGCCTGCCGTCCTGGAAGATTTCCCAGAAAGACAGTTACCGGTAAGTAACTAGTACTTTTCTCAAGTCATCTTCCAGGACGGCACACCTGAGAGGATAATCAAGTAGCTCAGGCCTACCTTTAGGGTGGGACCACTGCAAGACCCTCTTGGCGAACCTCGGTTCTACAGTGAGCTTTACCTTCACTCCATATGCTTGATGAAGGTATCTTAGCTGGATCATGCGGCTGATCTGCCGGTCTACTCCACCGGTGTCCCTGCCTTCTCTGCTTCGGATGCAGGATCTAGGTGGAGTGGGCTCTTAAAGATGGAATAGAGTTGCCACCTCATCCCTTTAAACCCGAACACATATGAATTACACAGGTTCTGGGGCTAATTAAATGCAGATAAGGCAACAAGTGAGTTTAATTAACACCTTAATCAGCCACAGAACCTGTGTAATTCATATGTGTTCGGGTTTAAAGGGATGAGGTGGCAACCATAAGATGGAATCAGAAAACATGTTAAACTTGTAGGTTATCAATGTTGCCTGTCACACATCTAACAACAATGGCCTATTCTGCCTATAGGTGCTGCTTAGAACCACTAAAAAGATTAATCGGAGAGCTGTGTTGTAAGACAAGGACACTACATTGATCAATAAGGGAGCCTGTCTTAACACAACCCTGTCCAGGGAAATAAAACTGCCAAAAGGGGGGCCCCTGACAGACAACCTCTTTTGTTCATTTTTATCTTTAGGTCAGCAAAGACTGAAGGGAAACCTACTTAAGGGAAATAGATTAACAAAAACTTAACCCCTGGGTTTAAGGCATGCCAAATCTATAGTTTTACTTATGCCTGAGAGCCTACTCAGGAGATTAACATCCGTAGCAGGAGGAGAACACTCATACTGCTACATCTAGTTTTGCTAGAAGGGCAAAATGAAGGCTATGCACCGAGCTGTAACCTATTTGGTCGGGTATACATCTTTATACTTCATCTTCAGGCCATAAAACTCCTCTGAACCGAACTTCCTAAGTTCTTATTACAGGGCGACTCATTATCGCCTTCCTCCAGTGACCCATAACTCTACCGGGCTTCAACCCTAGGAAATGGCTCTGGCATTCCTGAAAGTAAGGGGTCGAGGCTTTCTGACATGTGACATTTGCAGCCAGAACTCCTGGCCCTTCCACAGAAGAGAAGGCTGAAATACAAAAGGTGATACATGTATTATTAATATCACAAATAAAAAGAAAAAAAATCATAGATTGTGGACATAGCACAATAGATTTAAACAGAAAGGACACAAACATAGACAAAAATGTTGTGTATCTGAGTGTGACTAGCTAAACCAACATATCAAACATGGGAAGAGACCCAAATCTGAACCTCACAGTCTGACTTTCTGATGTGCGGCCAATATGTAAACATTAAGACACAAACACACCTTAAATGCTGCGCATTTCTGTAGTGCAGCTAGCTAGGTCATACCTGGTAAATACAGAAAGGACGCGAACCCCCTTTTACAATGGTGTTTTACTGATGTACAGCAAAACAAGGCCTTAAAGAGGCGTATTTATGACGAACCACCAAGTACAGTTATAAGACAATCCTTTCTGTTATGCAGTTCTGTAGTGCAGTTACATAGAACCAACACAGAAAGAACACAAGCAACCTACAGCATTGGGTTTTTCTGAAGTGCCATAAGGTAAGGCAATATAAAACAGAAAGCACCAACAAGCTTCAATGTTGAGTATTTCTGCTGTGCAGCAACATAAAAACAAAGAAACAACAGACAGCCTTTACAGCTGCGATCTTTCTGGTCTACTGCAAAATAAGGCAAGAACTCCACAATGAGTATCCCTGCTGCGTAGCAAAACCTTAACAGGAGGGACAGATAAGCTTAGGGTTCCCACACCCGTGCGATCCAACCTGCCAATTGGGACTGCAAGACGCCTGAGAAGTCATATACTATGGCTTCCAAAGGGTACCATTCGTGACTGTGCGACTCCAGGTCGCAGCGTCTCCAGCAGTCCCTGCTTACGGAACCACAGACCTCAAGATTACACAGGTCGCAGGAAAAGCAGTTTTCAGGTCGAACAAACAAGGGGTCCCCATGCTGTGGCTCCCTGGAGGAGTGCAGCCAACAACCCCCTATTGTGTATACCTAAGAAACAGCAAGGAAGATCAATGAGAAACACCACTTACTGCTGTGCCTTTCTGATATACAGACGATAAGGCAGTAAATATAGGACATACAGGACACAAACAATGTTCAATCTTTGTGTATGTCTGATGTGTAGCATATACCAATACTGAGCAGAGATGCCATCACGCTCAATGTGTCTCCCTGCTGAGCAGCAAATACAAAATCAGAAAAAGACAAACAACCTTCACTGTTGTGTCCCTTCTGACATGCAGCCAATAAGGCAGTAAATGTAAGACATAAAGGACAGACAACCTTCAATCTTGTATGTGTCTGATATGCAACAACAATTTTGAATAGAGATAGCACATCCATATTCAAGTGATTTGGCATGCGACTCAACATGTCAAATCGCATGCCTAAAATCGGCAGCCATTGCCGTTAATCGCACTGTCTGAATCAGTAAGGGCCACTTTGTGGTGCTGCACTGATTACCAATGGCAGTATGTGTACTACCCCAGGCACAGGTTCAATTTTGTATTTTCCAACAAAATCAAGACCATCCGTCTTCACTGCTGCCTTTCTGATAAGCAACCAATAAGGCAGTAATACAGGACCCCCAGACAGACCTCAGTCGTGTATATCTCTGATGTGCAACAATCTAACAATTCTGAATAGAGATAGCACATCCATCTTCAAGCGATTTGGCATGCGACTCAACATGTCAAATCGCATGCCTAAAAATCGGCAGCCATTGCCGTTAATAGCACTGTCTGAATCAGCACGACGCCACTTTGTGGTGCTGTACCGATTACCAAAGGCAGTATATGTACTACCCCTGGCCCAGGTTCAATTTGTACTTCTGTTATGGAGCCCGACAAATCAGGACCATCAATCTTTCCTGCTGCCTTTCTGATAAGCAACCAATAAGGCAGTAATACAGGACACAAAACCCCCACAGACAGACCTCAATCTTGTGTAGGTCTGATGTGCAGCAATATAACACTTATGAGCAGAGATGTCTTTACCAGACTCAATGATGTGCGTTTCTGCCGTGCGGCACAAAACCAGAAAGTACAGACCACCTTCCCTGTTGTATTTTTCTGATCTGTAGCCAAACAAAGCAGTACCTCCTTTAGGACATAAAGGACACCCAACAAGCTTCAGTGCAGTGCATTTCTGATGTACAGCAATATACCCCTTATGAGCAGAGATGTCACAAATCTCAATGTGTATTTCTGCTGTGCCACCAAACACCCCAGCAAGGACAAACCTTCACTACTGAGGTCTACTGGTGAGCAGCCAAGGAGTCATGGTGTATCCCTTTATGAAATAACCAAACAGGGGCAATTTATTTCATAGGCCTAGCCTGGGCTGTAGATACTAATCCTTCACCACCAGTGAAGGAACCAATCCTAAAATGGTTGGACACCTTACTATAGTAGCTGTTGTCCTACCTTACCTCCGTAGATTGAGCAAACGCTAGCCAGCTCATACACGGGTGGGGCTGATTAGTAACTAAAGTCTCAATGAGCCCAGCCCTAGAGACCAATTTAAGACCCCTAGAAAGGGTGGTTACCAATTTAGCCTGGAGGTAAATAGCCACCTGCAGGCCTTAAACAAGCAATCATATAGCCATCTAGCTCTTGCATATGTTTGCACAGAAAATCCTTATTCAAAGGATATAGGAAAACGATTTATGGTAAATCGCTTTTAGATCTGTCACTGAGTGGACTGTAGCCCAAACCAACAAAAAGGTTTTTCTTACCCCCTGCATTAAAATATAACCACAATGTAAGAGTGGAGTGGGAGGTTGGAGCTTATGAAAAGTTACCCATAGCAAGCAACCCCCAAAAGGAGGATCTGTCACAAGGGAACCCCTACTGTGCCACACAGAAGCTTGGTCCCTGCCACATTGTTGAAAGTTAGGTCAGCTTTTAAGCATCTTGGAGCAACTTCAGATTCCTAGCAGCTGGGCTAATAGGGCCAGATAACCTAGTGCACCTGCTGAGCAAGGGAGCTTACTCCTGAATTCTTCAACCATTGCACCATTAATAATTTGTTCAGTGGTATACCTGGCCAGTAAGGAAATCTTTGTTCTACCAGGTCACCCCCTTTGCTATATTCACCCCTACTAATGTACCACAACCGGGTATGTAGGGAGAAGCTGGCAACCTACTATTGTGATAACCACAGTGTCTCTGCTATAAGAGGGAGCTGTGGCTGGTGGTTTTTAGCAGTAGCTTCTGGGCTGTTTTGTTATGCAGACCCCAGGTCCTGCACTGCACCACTCAGTAAATATAGGTGGAAGGGGAAAAAAAATGCCTTACCTACCTCTTTCCCATCTGAGGTGGTTTAGGCACATTCGCTCCTCTGCACCACTTGTCCACCATACAGCATCATTGATGTAAGCGGGAGCTGTGGCTGGTGTTCTTAGCAAAAGCTTCTGGGCTATTTGAATCCAGACCCCAGGGGAGATAATCTCAAATGCCTAGAAACCATTTGGCTGGGATTGGGGATTTTTGACTCACCGTTGTCGTCTTCCCCCTTTTGCCACAGCCACCGGGCTTGCTTTTCCATCCTTATGGTCCACACGCAAGGAGGATAGCCGCCAAAGTGCCCCCCCCTCCAACTGCTGTCCCTTTAGGGAGCTGCAAGGTTAGGCTGTGTCCTGCACTGTACCAGTCAGTATATACACATGGGTGGGGGGTGGGGGGGCAATGCCATACGTTCCTCATTCCCATCTGAGGAGGTTTAGGCAGACAATTACCATAGTGAATTGGTGCCTCCTCGAAAGGAGGATGTGGGCGCCTGCTCCTGCCGACTCTCAGCCTTCCTTTCTGGGTAAGAACGCGGGTCGTTCAGGCGGTGCCCTCCCCAGCAGCCCACGCGAGCTACCAGGGGCCCAGAAGTCAGGGGATACGATCCCCCAGGAAAGAACCGACGGCCAGCACCCCCGTCTGAACGGACGCCCGGACAGGTAAGGGGGGAGACAGGATAAGGGCCCCTGAAGTTCTGGGTACACCACTGTACCCAGGGGCCTTCAGCTATCAGGGGGGCTTTCCCAGTTTTTGCTGCCCCCCCTGAAGAAAGGATAGGGGAACCCCCCAGGAAGGATAAATATATCCTGCCAGACCCAGAGGCTTCCCAGGCATTTGGTCCGGCTCCCAGGGGGAGACCACCAGCCCCAGGCTTCGGTCATTTGGAAAAAAACAAACGGTTTCGCTGTGTAGGGAGAAACACAATCAAAAAACTGAGGATCAAGGGGAAGGGTGTGGACAAAAAAAAAAACAGCTGTTGATTGATTGTGTTTCCTGTCGGGAGGAGCCTCTCATCTCTCAGGTGTGCCGTCCTGGAAGTTGACTTGAGAAAAAACTATATAGTGTGATATCGTTTTAAAAAGGTACCCTATTTATCGGCGTATAACACGCACAGGCGTATAACACGCACATTCATTTTAAGAGGGAAGTTTCAGGAAAAAAAAAACTTACATTTTAAATAAGGAACTTTGAAGCAAACTAAGGGTCAGTGTCCATCTGCAGCCTCTCAAGTGCCATCAATGCAGCAGCCTCACCATTACCTTCAATGAAGCAGCCTCGCCATTGCCATCAGTGCAGCCTGATCGATGCCCATCTGCAGCCTAGAGGGGACAGGGAGGGTGGCGGGACAAGTGCCGACCAATTTACATACAGTGAGAATCTCCTATGATAGACAGAACAGTGGTCCAATGGCAGCCCAGGAGACAGGACTTCTTATTACAGAGGCAGCCAAGTAAACAGAAGATTCTCACTGTATGTAATCTGACATCGCTCGTCCCACCCCCCTCCCTGTTCCCTCCGAGGCAGCTAAAATTAAAGTATCGGCGTCTAACAGGCACACGCTCTTTGCACCCGATTTTCATGGTGAAAAAGTGAGTGTTATACGCCAATAAATACAGTATTTACAAGTCCTTAGTCATAGCTGAGGACTAACGTTTCAAAACGCGTAGGCTGTTTTACAACGTTGTACATGTAATAAATAAAGAAATACCATTTTGGATGTCATCCTGAGTGCCGACCATCCCTTTTCTTACTCTGGTATATTGAAGGTGTCAGCAACCTCAAGGTCTGAGCACCGGGCGGAGCTTTTATGTGGGAAGGTTGCAGCGCCTATACACCTGTTTTCCTTCAGGTCCAATTTCAGCCTGAATTCAGACCTGAAACAGACCAAAAGGCACACAGGACTCCTGTGCAATTCGCACCGGAGCCGCTCCGGAGATGTGTGAACGGCTGTTGTGACAAAAATGACCAACCTGGCAGAATGTGCAACCCGCGTCACTTCCTGTGACGTGGAATCAGCTGTAGCTCCAAACCGCGTGCACTGCGCAGGCGCAACGCGTCAGCATCCCTTCAGTGGCTGATGTCAGTGCACCGAGGAATTTGCCTGACAAAATGGTCAACCGACCACTGCGAATGTGCACGGCGGAAATCAACCAACACTTGCGAAATTTACCATCTTAAGGCCATCTTGGTACAACTTACACTCGCTCTCATCACACCTACAGTAGGCAGACGGGGCAGCGGACATCTTGCTACACCAAACCCTGTTTTGAATTAGCAAACTGATTATATATATGATTTCACGTCACAGGATGTGACGCGGGTTGTACATTCTGCCAGGTTGCTCGTTTTGTCAGAACAGCGGTTCCATAGAGAGCCGGTCACAATCTCCTGCTATGTGAATTGGATGCAGGGATACATAGTGTGAACCCAGCCTTACAGATAAAATGCCAAGTCTACTCTAACATCACATTGCTCTACTTTCTCTTCGGCATTAATAAAAAAACATTGTGACCATGCCCTGCATAAAAACTGGTAGCAAAGGAGAAAATTATTAATGCTAGTCACCAGTCATCTGAACTTTAACACCTACTTTAACGTGGAGGTCCGCTCACCACTGCAAAAATTGAAAGCCAGCAGCTACACATACTGTACATATACTATACACATACACTGTACACATACACTGTACACATACACTGTACACATACACTGTACACATACTATACACATACTGCAGCTGCTGACTTTTAATAATCGGACACACCTGTCCTGGAGTTCAGCGATGTCGGCACCACTGCTGATGTTTCCATTAGCTGTCGGGTGCATGCTGCCTCCATTGCGAGTAAGGTAACCCGGCAGTGAAGCCTTACGGCTTCACACCAGGAACCTTACTGCGCATGCGCAAGGCTCCTCTCCTCTCTTCTACTGGCCCAGTGACCAGGGAAGGAGAAGGGGGAAGCCCGAGCGGTCACGTCAATATCCATGGCTGAGGCTCCCGGAAGTGGGAACAGGATACTTGTGAAAGACAGGGATCCCTTCCCCCTCCCCCTGAAAGTTATCTAATGTGGCACCAGTGGGGGGGGGGGGGTTGAGTACAACGAGCGGAAGTTCCACTTTTGGGTAAAACGCTAATATAACAAAACTGGAGCAGCCAGAATCTGGAGCCAATGTGTATGGCAACCAATCAGCGTCTATCTTTCACTTTCAAAGCTTAACTGAACACACTTAAGATAGAAGCTGATTGGTTGTCATGCACAGCTGCTGCCAATTCTGTCTGCTCCAGATCTGAGAAGTTCTTCCTGAGTTAAACTTTTTAAAAAAGGGGCAAAAGCCAAAATACAAGTGCAGGATTTCCAAAAGAGGAATATTTCTAATGAAGCTTCATTCTAAAATGCAATAAATATATAGATTGTGACATGGGGTATTAGCTCTTGTGGTAGATGCATTTATACAGTAAATCCACCGGAGGCAAGAACCATATTTAAGGGCGTGGTAACCCACTTTTAGTAAAACGTCAGAAAGCAAAACAACAATCCCACATAAAGTTCCCCACGCTGGGGATCTTCTCCAGCTTCAGCAGAATACAAACACTGGAAAATACATTGTCACCCAACTCATGCTGTACCTCATACCCGTCTCTCTGAATGTGTTGTCCATCCCTCCCGGATACTTGGCTCTCTAGCCTGCTGCACAGCCCACCTCTGGTCTATGGATTGGGGTTCCCCTGACACCCCGATAGGAGCTGACCTGTCCCCTGGATTCTGTTTGGGGCCCTCTGACCCCTCGATGGGACCTTCCATCTCCCACACCGGGAGAATTCTCCAAACTGGGAGCTCTGAGCTATCCTCAGACCTGAGTATATAACGACCCTGCACACTTGTGTACTCAGCCAGGTTGCAGGTGTCTAGCAAAAACCGGACACAGGATTGAGGGCCAGTTCACACCACATGCAGTCCAGTGCGTTTTTTTTTTCTGCATCAAAAATGCATGGAAAGTAGGTTATATGGTTTCCAATGGCATAGTTCCAGGGCGTTCCAGTTCCAGAAAAAAAAAGTAGAACATGTTGCATTTCTTTTGCACTGGACTGTACTGGAACGCGGTAAAACGCATCAAAAACGTACCGGAATGCCCTGGGACGCATCAAAAACACACCAGGCCCAAGTACAGTGAAAAAAATAAAAAACGGAAAAAAGAAGAAAAAAATAGCATCTGGAAAGGTATCAAAAATGCACTGGAACGTTTAAAAAATGTGTTAAAGACGCGCATGCAGAAATGCATCCAGAACAGGTCTAGAGTGCATTTTTCTGGTGTGAACCAGTCCTGAATGTTCTGATCCAGAACTACAGAATTCAAACAAATACACAACTTTCTCTGCCCAGAAACATTAGTCTGAAATATCGCATTCACCCTAAGGACCAGTTCATACCATAGAGACGCAGTCCAGATGCTTTTCTGCATGTGCACTTTTGACACATTTTTGATGCATTCCTGTGCGTTTATGATATGTTTTTGGTGTTTTTTTGATGCATTCCGGTGCCTTCCCCCCTCTTTTTTCTGCACCTTAAAAGGGAAGTACCCTTACACACAAGCCCATACACACAATCTGACTTTTTGACAACAAACATTCAAATTAGCTGTTTTAAGGCAACATCCGACCGTGTGTACACTCCATCGGACAAACTTCTTCGGTTTTCATCGGACAAATGTTGGCTGTACGAACAGACAAACTTGGCGGCAACAAAAGTCTGACGTCGGCAAGTCCGATCGTGTGTACACAAAACCATCGGACTTTAGTACAAAGTACAAACAGGCATGCTCAGAACCAATGCAAAAGATCAAACGACAATACAGAAGTTGACCAAAGGGTGGCGCCGGAGAATTGAACGCCCTCTTTTGAAGTGTCGTCAGTACGTTGAAACGTCACTACGTTCGTGTTTGTTGCCTAAAAAGACCTGCCGTGTGTATGCTTAACAAGTTCACGGCCAACGCCCTTTGTACAGAAATCCATGGAAAAGTTTGTATAAAGTCCGATCGTGTGTATGAGGCTTATGAATTCAGTTTTTATTTGTAGAATTATACACACCTTGCTGGATGCAGCATCAGCCTGATGCTGCATCTGTCCCCCGCTGGCTTTAACACTGAGAACCGAGCAATCAAACACTGCTGATCACTAAGTTCTTACAGCTTCCTTAGCAGAGAGCTGGTGACTGTCAGTCCCTGGCTTTCTGCTCCCCCCCCCCGCACTCTCACTGGAGGGCTGGGCTGTGGAGGGGGCGGGAGCGGCTCAGGCTCTCAGCGGCCCGCTGAGAAGCTGAGCTGGGTGCTGATCCAGACATGTCGGCGGATCCCGGCTTCATTTTTGCAAAATTGCCCAAGCCCGGACACACTCTGTGACATCAGCAGACAGTGGACTTCAGCCCGCTGTCTGCTGAAAATGGGTCACAGGAGTGCAGAAAGAACTGCAATCCACAGGAGAAGTACAGACAAAACGAGCTTTATTTCTCCTTCAACCACTTGTCGTCTGCGCTATTGCCGTAAGACGGCTACAGTGCAGACGTAATTTGCTGGGAGGGCGTCCCTGGATGTCCTCCCGTGCTTGAGCGGCCTGTGCACCCCCTGCAGGGCGTGCACGGCGCGCTCTGTGATCAGTGAGTCTATGAGACTCACCTGATCAGAGATCGGAGTAAGGGGTCAATACCGAACCCTTACCACATGATCAGCTGTCAGCCAAGAGGGACAACGGTCCTGATCGTGGAGGTGTCACCAGCATCACCTACCAGTGCCCACCAGCGTCACCTACCAGTGCCCACAGTACCACCCATCAGTGCCTACAGTACCACCCATCAGTGCCCACAGTGTCACCTATCAGTGCCCTCAGTGCCACCTATCAGTGCCCACAGTGCTGCCTATCAGTGCCCACAGTGCCGCCTATAAGTCACAAATCAATGCGTCATTACCAGTGCTGCCTATCAATACCACCTACCAGTGCCACCTACCAGTGCCCATCAGTGCCACCTATCAGTGCCCATCAGTGACATCTATCAGTGCCACCCATCAGTGCCACCCATCTGGGCCCATCAGTGCCGTCTTATCAGTTCCCATCAGTGTTGTCTTCTCTGTGCCTATCAGTGTCGCCTTATCTGTACCCATCAGTGCAGCCCATCAATGCAGCCCATCAGTGCCCATCAGTACAGCATCATCAGCGAATATCAATGAATGAGAAAAATTACCCGTTTTTTATAACAGACTATGAAACGTGTTTTTTTTTTTTTCAAAAATTTCTGTCTTTTTTTTGTTTGTTTAGCAAAAAATAAAAACTCAAATGGTGATTAAATACCACCAAAAGAAAGCTCCATTTGTGTTAAAAAAATGATAAAAATTTCATTTGTGTACAGTGTTGTATGACCGCGCAATTGTCATTCAAAGTGCGTCAGCGCTCAAAGCTGAAAATTGGTCTGGGCAGAAGGGAGGTTGAAGTGTCCAGTAAGCAAGAGGTTAAATAAGGACATGTGTATTCCAGTGCGGTTAGGTGCTTTCCGTGCATTTTTGATGTGTTTTACCGCGTTTCAGTACAGTTTAGCGCATGAAAAATGCAGCATGTTTTACTTTTTTTTTTTTTTCTGGAACTGGAACACAGTGGTGTGAACTATGCCACTGAAAACCATATATCCTACTATCCATGTATTTTTGACGCAGTGGACTACATGTGTTGTGAAATGGCCCTAAATGTGAATGCTATGTCACATTTTCCTTTATTCTCACAGTGACAAAGCCTCGTACTGTCCCTTTCACGCGGGGAGGACTCTTGCTGCGATCCACTTGCTCAGCAGGGGATCTGTCCGCTGATTCCTGCTGAGCAGGCAAATGAGCGGTCTGTGTCTGCTCTGCTTATGCCGATTGGACATTGAGACAGCTTGCTTTCCTCTATGGGCAGTCGGATGTAAACGTACCGGCTGTCTGTTAAAATCCAACTGCCATCCGATTTGGCCAGACGAGGGGAACGGATCCCCCTTCCATTTGTTTTTGCCGGATCGGAGGACACAAGTCTGTTTACATCTGGCTACCCATGGAGAATGGAGTGTCTGGTTGGGTCCATCTGAAAATTGGACAGACGGACCCAACTGGACCACCCATGTGAATGAGGCCTAAGGGTCCTCTAGCAGGTCTAGTGACATCATGGGTCATCAAGGTTACATGAGAGCCTTTAAGTTGAGTAGTACAGTGAACCCAGGCTGTAGAATGACACACCCTTAACCCCTGGGGGCTCCCCAGCTGCCCCTTCCTCAGCGGCAGCCGGTGCTAGAATCCCCATTGTCAAACGCTAAAAGGGAGTCAATCCTTCTGTCCTGTGACTGTACTTGGGTCTTGGAGTTGGTTGCTAAACCCAAGCCTTGTCATATAAAAGGAGGTCACCTCCTCCGGAAGCACCTGGTATTTTTGCCAACTAAGGAAGCATAAGGAGCAGTGGTGGAACATTGGTGAGGAACGTATCAGGGGGTCGGTAGGGATGTGGGCGGGGCCTACTAGCACTGCCCCTGAGGGTACCTCTCGTGTGTATGCGCTCACCAATGCTCGGGGACCAGGCTGGGCCACATTCATGTGAAAGTCAACATTAAGGCGGAACCCCAGCTTAGAGATGAGCCGTACACTATATGCGGATGTGTAACAACATACGGATCCCTTCTGTGTAACATTCTGTCCCATTTTGCTGCACACCTTGTCCTCCAGAATGTAGAATTTAGAGGGAGACTCTGCTGAGCCCGTGTCCTGCTCCACCAGACCAGCTTTCTTCTCTCACCTCACTCCCAGTGACAGAATGGGATCCCGCTGTGCGCTAAGCACGGACCTCATGCATGTACTTAATTAACTCCTTAAGCTCTTCGGTACATGCGGCTAGGTCCTTAGGGTCTCAGTACCATGGGTTCAGTCTTGATTGCTTTTGGGGAACTGACTACTAGGAAGGGAGCCGGAGAACCGACCCCTCGCTACTGGAGGACCTGTCATCCATGCCTGGTTCCACTCTTGGCTGTCTGGCTGCCATTACATTTTCACCAGTCCATGGTTACATTGAACCCTATGGACTAAGGCTGGGATGCCATTAAAGTTCATGTGCGTGTAAAGACAGGCATCCCAATACTTTTGGTAATATACACTACAGGTATGGTGTATACATATTGTGGTTAAATTGGTTCAAGCTGCTTCCCTGATCTTCTGGGGGTAGAGGAAGGTACTGAGGTCAGCACAGCGATAGGCTGTTGCTGCTATAAGTCAAACTGCTGGGAGGAGGGAGCAGGGGCGGGGCTTGCTTGGCGCTGTGTGTGTCTATGAATGCAGGCAGCACTGGCTGGGAATGCTCATGCACAAGTGTCTACTTAGCAACTGGATAGCTAACGAGACACCAACAAGGTGGAGGGGAAGGGATGGGAAACGGTGTGTGGAGAAATGAAGAAAAATTGTTATTTAAAGCTAGCGTGGACCTCCTCATCTAACACATAATGGGTTATAATACTGCTGGAAGATATCTCCCAGAGAATCTGATATGAAACTAATGGCAGGACCCAGCAATGTTGACAGCAACTCGTGTGCAGAGAGAAGGATCTGAAAACCCACTCACATAGAGATTGTGTGATAAACAGAATGTCTGATGTGCTCATTATAATCCTGCTGGAGAACAGAGATGTCCTGATGACCGCCAAAATTTGAATAATCACTCAGGGGACCATTACCACAACTGTTCAGATACTTAAAGTAGTTGTGAACCCTTACATACACCCAGAGAAGTGACTGGCTTCAGGTGAAACACAGAGATGGAACAAATCCTCCTACATAAGTTGTACCGGTTTATCTGCAGCCTTCTCTTCTCTACACCCGTTCAAAATGCAAACTTTATACAGCTTGTCTGCGATTTCATAAAATAGGGATCGGAGACCTGAAGTTACACTCTGCAGAGTTCAGTGAGGAGAGCTCTAATTGCTGATTGGAGGAAAGAGACACCCCCCTCCCCATTCTTACAGCACACAAAAGCAGAGCTGAGGCTGTGTGCTGGAGCTTCTTCCCTTGTCACCTTTTTTTCTCTTGGTGTCAGGAAAACTTGTTAGAAGTGACTCATGCTGATAGCAGAGGAAAAAAGCAGCAGACAGAAATCACACAGTGCTCTTAAAGCGGTTGTAAATCCCCCTTTGATATTTTTACCTACAGGTACCTACAGATATTCACTGTGCATGCAGCCACTGATGTCAGTGCCGGACCTTCAGAGCTTCTTGCCAGAACCGAGTGGCGTCATTGTGGCTACGGCCACTCATGGCGCAGGAGCCCGCAATCCTGGAAGAAAGGACTGGAGAAGATGTCAGCCCTCTCAGCGGTGACTGGGCGCCACTGGAAGGGCTTCGTTTTAAGGTATTTCATAATGTGCTGGTATGTGGCACATACTAGCACATTATGCCATTGTCTTGCAGATTTTTATTATTTTTTCAGCGGTTTACTACCGCTTTAATTGAGACAAGTTCACACTATAGAGGGATGTGCTTTGTTCATGTTTCATGTCTGAGGTTTACAACCACCTTAAGAAAAAAATTGCACAATTATAAAGTACAGTGATATATGCTTAGCACTTTGTGACTCTGACATCAGCGGAGTGTTGTTAAAATCAATAGCATTTTAGAAAAAAAAATTGTTCATTGTGAAGTCTATGGCCAGCTTCACTCTTGTGGGGGAGTGGGGACCATGTAGTGCAAGGGTCTGCCTGATTGCATACAAATTGAAACGCTTAAGGGTTGACCTCATATTATGGTTTTGGAAAATCTGAAGACAAAAATCTGCAGCAAATCTAATAGTGTGTATGGGGCTTTAGACTGCTTTTACACTGCCGCCGCCCGAGTGTTAGCGGTTAAAGCACCACTAGCGCTTTACCGGCACTGTGCGGGGCGGGAGCGGGGCACTTTTAACCCCCAAAAAAGGGGCTAACAAGGGGTTAAAAGCGACCGAAAAGTGCCTCCCTCGAAGCACTTTGCAGGCGCTTCGGCATCACCGCCCATTGATTTCAATAGGCCGGGGCGGTGGAGGAGCAGTGTGTGCACCGCTCCCGCACCTCCCCAAAGATGCTGCTTGCAGGACTTTTTTCCCGCCCTGCAAGCGCAGCGCTCCAATGTGGAGGCGTTCGGGCTTTCACATTGGGGAGGCATGGGAGGCATTTTTCAGGCGCTATTTTTAGCGCTAAAATGCCTAAAAAAAACACATTCAGTGTGAAAGGGGTCTTATAGAATATCAATAAACCCCCTCAAAAAGGTGTTTTCGGTCATCAATATTGTGATACTTTTTTAAGTGTAACAGAACTATTGGCTATAGAAAAGGAAGATCCCGCAGAGAAGGGGCGCACATGACACCCATGATTCACATTGCCTAATCTACTCATTATTTAGACAGGTATGAGAAGAAAATATACACAGTCATGTATTTATAATTTGGATTTTGGGTTCTTACTGACATAATTGTACTTAGAATCTGAACCTGGAATTTATCGTTGAAGTGTGGGTGGAGCCAGATCCACATAAATTAGCATACAGCGGGTTAAAGTGGAGTTCCACCCAAAAATGGAACTTCTGCTTTTCCGGTTCCTCCCCCCCCTCCGGTGTCACATTTGGTACCTTTCAGGGGGGGAGGGGGGGAGCAGATACTTGTCTAATCCAGGTATTTGCTCCCACTTCCGGCGATAGATCCCAGATTCCGCGGCGATCTACGCCATGTCCTGCCCCTCCTCCCCGCTGTCTTCTGGGAGACACACAGGTCCCAGAAGACAGCAGGGACCAGTGAGATCACGCAGCGCGACTTGCGCATGCGCAGAAGGGAACCACGCTGTGAAGCCGCAAGGGTTCTGTGCTGGGCAGTGATAGTTTCAAGAAACTATTAGATAAGCACCTAAACGACTGCAACATACAGGGATATACAATGTAATACTGACACATAATCACACACATAGGTTGGACTTGATGGTCTTTTTTCAACCTCACCTACTATATAACTATGTAAGGCTTCACTTTCTGATTCCCTTACCGAAGATGCACCTCCACCCAAAAGCCGAAGGACAAATCAGCTTCAGGTGAGGACATCGCGGGCGCCCTGGACAGGTACGTGTCCATTTATTAAATGTCAGCAGCCGCAGTATTTGGCGCTTTTCAGGCGCTATTGCGCTAACAATAGTGCCTGCAAAGCGCACTGAAACAGCCGCTGCTGTGTCTCCAGTGTGAAAACCCCGAGGGCATTCACACTGGAGCGGTGCGCTGGCAGGACGGTCAAAAATGTCCTGCTAGCAGCAACTTTGGAGCGGTGAAGAGCGGTGTGTATACCGCTCCTTCACTGCTCCTGCCCATTGAAATTAATGGGGCACCGCGGCTATACCGCCGGCAAAGCGGCTCTGCAGAGGTGCTTTGTGGTGGTTTTTAACCCGTTTTCGGCCGCTAACAGAAGGTAAAACTGCCCCGCTATCGGCCGAATACCGCCGCTAAAACGACGGTAAAGCGTCACTAAAAATAGCGACGCTTTACCACCGACGCACCTCCCGCCCCAGTGTGAAAAGAACCTCAAAGCGGTGTTTCGGCCGAAATGTTACTTTTTAGATAAAAATATCCCAATAATCCTCATGCTTAACCACTTAAGGACCAGCCTCATTTTGGAATTTAGGTGTTTACATGTTTAAAACAGTTTTTTTTTTTCTAACACCCTAGAGAATAAAATGGCGGTCATTGCAATACTTTTTTTCTTACCATATTTGCGCAGCGGTCTTACAAGCGCGCTTTTTTTGGAAAAAACTCACTGTTTTGAATAAAAAAACGCAGAGTAAATTGATACCCAACATGTCACGCTTCAAAATTGGGCCCGCTCGTGGAATGGCGTCAAACTTTTACCCTCAAAAATCTCCATAGGCGACGTTTTAAAAATTCTACAGGTTGAATGTTTTGCGTTACAGAGGAGGTCTAAGGCTAGAATTATTGGTCTTGCTCTAACGATTGGCGGCGATACCTCACATGTGTGGTTTGACCACCGTTTTCATATGCGGGCGCTACTCACGTATGCGTTCGCTTCTGCGCGCGAGCTCGTCGCCCCATCATTGCCCCATCATACTGCTCCCATCAAAATTGCCCCCATCAAAATTGCTCCATCATACTGCCCCATCAAAATTGCCCCATCAAAATTGCCCCATCAAATCTGGCCCCAATCTTACTGCCCCATCAAAACTGCCCCATCATACTGCCCTATCAAAATTGTCCCCATCATAGTACTCTTTTATAAATAATTAGTGAAGGCTGTCCCCTCCCCCGGGCTCTGTATGTAATCAGAGCTGAGCTGTTCCAGCCGCCTCGCCCATCACTGTGTATAAAAAGCTTTGGTAACCATGGCAACAAAAGCCTGGTTACCCTTTTTAAAAATGGCGCTGGCTGCCGTCTTGCATCGCATCATTTCCGGTTTTGAAATCACGCGATGCTACGGCCCAGCGATGCCTATTACCTCCTGGGATTGATGACAAACATCTCCCAGGAGGCATTGCAGAGCAGGAAATGAAGCGCTCGGCTGCGGCCCAGAGGAGGAAATGAAGATTTCAATCTTCTTTATAACAAAAAAAAGATATGCCAAATCGTTTTCAGCGCACACAGCGGCTTGGGATGCCGAGGACTTCAAAAAGTGGGTGGAGCTCCGCTTTAATTTCTTTTTTTTTTTTTAAGTAGCTGGCAAGGTGTACTGATTGCAGTGTGACGTCCCTGTGTGGACGGGACAGGAACTCATCAATTACAAAAAGATGAAAAAGCAGTGATTGCAGAAAAATATTTTATTTTTACAATGACAAATTTCCCCGTCACCTCTGTAATAATATGACAGAAACACATTAGTTGTATAAAGGCAAACTTTTGTTACTAATAAAGTAAGATGCAGAACCAACATTTTCAAAGGAATAATAATCTTTAAAGTTCCACAACCTCTATCAGCCAATCAAATCTCACTTCTTATCAAGTTAGAGCCTGTTGGCAGAATAAGAGGTGAATGATGATTGGTTGCTGGCGGTTACAACACTTTACACACTGCTAATTGCACGTACAGGCAGAATCACGTACCTGCACGTTCCCCTTTAGGAGGCGGCCAGCGGCAGGCTCCGTGAGTCAGGTCGCGGGTCCCGCGGACTCGATCGCCGCGGGGATACCCGTGATCGCCTCAGAGGGAGGAGAGAACGGGGAGATGCTAATGTAAACAAGCATCTCCCTGTTCTGCCTAGTGACAGTGTCACTGATCATGGCTACTTGTCATCGGAGCAGAGATCAATGACGTGTCACACACAGCCCATCCCCCCTACAGTTAGAAACATGCCCCTAGGACACACTTAACCCCTACACTGCCACCTAGTGGTTAACCCCTTCACTGCCAGTGTCATTTACACAGGAATCAGTGCATTTGCATAGCACTGATTGCTTTATAAATGACAATGGTCCCAAAAATCTGCCAAAAATGTCTGATGTGTCCGCCATAATGTCGCAGTCACAATAAAAATCGTTGATCGCCGCCATTTAAAAAAAAAAATTATTAATAAAAATGCCATAAAACTATCCCCTATTTTGTAAACGCTATAACTTTTGCGCAAACCGATCAATAATCGCTTATTGCGATTTTTTTTTACCAAAAATATGTAGAAGAATACGTATCGGCCTAAACTGAGGAAAATTTTTTTTTTTATATATTTTTTGGGGGATATTTATTATAGCAAAAAGTAAAAAATAATGCGTTTTTTCAAAATTGTCACTCTATTTTTGTTTATAGCGCAAAAAATAAAAACCGCAGAGGCGATCAAATACCACCAAAAGAAAGCTCTATTTGTGGGAAAAAAAGGGCGTCAATTTTGTTTGGGAGCCACGTCGCACGATTGTCAGTTAAAGCGACGCAGTGCCGAATCGCAAAAAGTGCTCTGGCCAGGAAGGGGGTAAATTCTTCCGGGGCTGAAGTGGTTAAAGTGACTCTAAACCCGAAAAACAAAAATATATAATTCTTCCAGATTACATTTAACTATTTGTAATCTTACATTTTAATATAAATGTTTACTGTTACAAAAAGTACCTGGTGATCTTACTCATAGAGCCTGCACATCATCCCCACCACAGTACACATGTCCCCCGTCCCCCCCCCCCCCCTATTTTTTTTTTTTTTTTTGAATCTTAGGTTTTTCTTTAGATGCTTTCACAACACACAGACATAAAATCAGATATCAAGAACCAAAATATCACCAGTAACATGAAAAAAACAAAAAGAATTAACAGTATATACAGTGGAACCTCAGATTGCGAGTAACGCGGTTAACGAGCGTTTCGCAATACAAGGTATTATTTTTTTAAAAATCCTGACTCGGTTTGCGAGTGTTGTCTGGCAAAACGAGCAGGATTCAAGCTTCTGCGGTGTGCAGTACCGCATTTAGCCAGAGGTGCGGGGGGCGCCGGTGACACTCGGAGCCATTCGGAGCCGCTCGGAAATACTTGGAAACACTTAGTTTCCAAGCCTTTCCAAGGGTTTCCGAGTGCATCCGGGCGGTCTACGAGTTTTTCCGTCTCTCCGGCGCCCCCCCACCTCTGGCCACATGTGGTATTGCATGCAATAGAAATCAATCAATGTGGAACTAATTATCTTCGTTTCCATTGACTTCTATGGGGAAACTCGCTTTGATATGCGAGTGCTTTGGATTACAAGCATTCTCCTGGAACGGATTATGCTCGTAATCCAAGGTTCCACTGTATAACCATCGTATTGCAACACGAAGGCAAATAGCTTTGTAATTGAACAGAAATTTTGCTGACTTCCATCGACCAATCATATGCAAACAAAAATGCATTGTTTTTAAAAAAAATGTCTTGCTTGGATTAACCACATGCTGACCGGGCCATAGCTGAAAGATGGCTACAGCGCGGTCGGCTTATTCTGGGTGAGCGTCCATGGACATCCTCCCACGCACCCCTTGGGGCGCGCACCGGGGAACATCCGTGACCGGACCCAGCGCATCACGGATCACAGTAAATGGCTGCTGATATCGGCCGTTTACCATGTGATCGCTCTGTCAAATGACGGACCATCACTTGTAAACAAACCGGCGTCATGTCATGACACCGGTTCCTCCCTCCCCTCTCTGTACCGATCGGTACAGTGTGAGAGGAGAGAAGGAGAGATCGTTTGCAGCGCTGTGGGGACTACGGATCCAGCCCACAGCGCTGCTCAGTGCCCATACTCTGCCAGTACTCTGCCATACTATGCAATAGTTTGCAATACTATGCCAATACTCGCCAATACTCTGCACTAAATTTTAACAGAAACAAAGATTTTTTTTTTTTTTTTTTACCAAATTTTCGGTCTTTTTTGATTTATAGCGCAAAAAAAGAAAAACCCAGCGGTGATTAAATGCCACCAAAAGAAAGCTCTATTTGTGTGAAAAAAAGGACAAGGACAAAAAGACTGAGTAATTGTCATTCAAAGTGTGAGAGCACCGAAAGCTGAAACTTGGTCTGGTTAGGAAGGGGGTTTAAGTGCCCAGTGGTCAAGTGGTTAAATATTCTTTGCAAAGTGAAGCTTTACCTCATTTACTAAGCTCTGGAGCATGGGTGGTCAACCTGCGGCCCTCCAGCTGTTGTGGAATCTACAAGTCCCATCATGCCCCTGTCTTTGGGAGTCATGCTTATAACTGTCAGGGGCTTGGACTTGTAGTTCCACAACAGCTGGAGGGCCACAGGTGGAGCACCCATGCTCCAGAGCTTAGTAAATGAGGTAAAGCTTCACTTTGCAAAGAATACCAGTTCACATGCAAGGAACATTTAAAAAAAAAAAAGAATTTTTGCTTGCACATAATTGGATGATGGAAGTCAGCAGAGTTTATGCTCATTTAATAAGTTCTGGAGCAACAGTCTATTTGCCTTTAGTAAATCAACCTCATAGTTACAAAGGTGATACAGAAAAGTACCCCATAAAATTCCAGGACATAGTACATCAACTTAGGCCCCATGTACACGGGACGCTGTTAAACGTGCGTTCAGAGGCAGTTGGACGCTTTTTTCAACCGCCCCTGAACTCATTCAATGTTATCCTATGTGTCCATGTACATAGCCTTGTTTATTGACGTTGTTTTGCAGTTGCGTTTAACAGTGTTTCTTTGGAAGCAAAAATATGGGTTCAAACGCAGAAGATTTCCATGTTTCAGACGCCAAATGCGGCTAAACGCAGCTAAACGCGGGTACCCGCGTTTAGACGCATTTTCGTTTATAAGCGTTTTTAAAGGTGCCCTATATTTTAGATCTGAAAAGACAAAAATATAATAGAAAACATTGAAAAAACATAAAAAAATATAGTTAGAAAATGTTTTGATTACTTGTGATGATTCAAAAACCATATATAGCCATATATAGACCATATAAAGTCGTACTTTTTCAAGTAGAAGGTCAAATGTGGCAATGGACATGCGTGTGAAATAAAAAAAATTGTCGGGGTAGGTACGCAGCTGTACGTACATGTTTACAAAATATCCTGCCGACATTCGCTGCGCAATCAAAGGATGGGTCCAATAGCGACGAACTCTGACTCTGGACCTCTCACGCAATTTTCTACGTCGTTCTAGCCTCATCAAGCAATGTCAGGAGCATTTCCTCACATATGCTTATTATGGGATCCATTGCAAAAAAAAAGCACAGAAATAGAGGCAAATACAAGTAAACTGCTCTCTCTGCTGCCGCTACTCACTCTGGTCAAAATGGCTGAAATAGTTAACTACAATGTTTTTTGAGCTTGGGGAGGGTCTTAAATGAGGTAATCTTAATAAACGCTTTTAGACGCAAACGCGGTTAAAGCGGCTAAACGCGGCATGCAAACGCGGCTAAATGGGAGCGTTTTAAACGCAGGTTTCAAGGTGTGAAAAAAATTCGTTCAGAGGACTTTGCCTCAGCGTCCCGTGTACATGGGGCCTAAGCATCCTGAAATTCGAATACGTAGAAGGACAAACGTTTTGGTGTATATGTAAAATAGTAATAGTAAAAAAAAAAGTACAAAGAGCATTTGAGTTGATTTACTAAAACTGGAGAGTGCAGAATCTGGTACAGCTGTGCATGGTATCCAATCCGCTTCTAACGTCAGCTTGATCAATTAAAGTGTTACTAAACCCACAACAGTAAGGCCTCATGTACACTGCTGCTGGTAAACGGATGTTTAGGAGCAGTTGGGCGTTTTTTTTAACTGCTCCTAAACTCTCCTCTATGTTATCTTATCAGTACATGTACACAGGGTCATTTATAGTCCTTTCTAAGCAGTTGAGTTTAGAGGCCTTTTTTGGAAAGCAAAAAAAATGAGTTCAGACGCTGAGTTTAGAGGCCTTTCAAGCGCTTCTAAATACGGTAACTCGCGTATAGCTGCGTTTCGTTTACAGGCGTTTTTCATTTTTGGCTATTGAAATCCTTCTAAATTCAAGCGTAAACGTGGCAAAATGGACGTTTTAAACGTGGGTTACTACCTGTCAAGTTAAATCCGTCAGGAGATGTTGTAAAAACGCCCCGTGTACATTAAGCCGAAACGTCCGTTTACCAGCAGCAGTGTACATGAGGCCTTAGGCTTTAGTGCTCAAGCATCCGACAAACTCTGAACTATTAGCATTGGGTGAACTGATAAAACTTCCCCCCCCGTCTGCACAGAATGAAACCTACAGCACAATATATTCCTAGCTGGTAATTGCCATTGATCCATCTGAAATGCAGATCCCAAGATGGAGGGGCTCGGTGAAGGTGGTGGTGAAGGTGTGGAGGTGTCTGATCGGGTCACTCAGCTCATAAAAAGAGATCCGCCCGGCCTCATAATCCAGACAGATCCTGAATTTATGACTGGTAGGCTTGTGAAGAAATGGCATAAGTTTAGTTTCATGTACATAATTATACTCATAAGATCGCCTTCGTATACACCAGGAGTTCTCATCATTCCCAATAAATGATTTCCTGTCCGTACTGGGATAACACAACCCGACTCTCCATCCAGTGGAATTACTCGTGTCCACCTCCCAGGAATGCCACCCTGAAGAAAAACTCCTCCTGCTTAGAACTTGATAGTTATTACATCTTTGGGGAGTTTGTGGACGATTTAATGGTACTGCTGACAAAGATGCAGTTTTCAAATCGCCTGAAATCTGTATATCATTAGCAGCTGTTTCCTCGTCAAGCAAAACTCCTTCTGGTTGCTGAATAGAGATATGAATATCTTTTATTAAATCAGATAATTTGTGTAATCTGTCTGTGATGATATCCTCATGAAAATTTCCTTCACTCTGAATCACTGTGTCCATATTATACTCCTGCTCAATATGACAGATGTCCTCTCCGTCTGAGTTCTGATCCTTCAGGACGGTCATTGGGTCGGTGGTTTTACACAATTCCTCAATTTGCCTCATCTTCCTGGACAGCTCGTCCTTCTGTATCTCCAGCTGTTGGTTTAGATTGGACAGAGACAGTGAGATCTTCTCTGCCTTCATGGAAATTTCACTCGGGACTCTTTTCTCAAGTTCTTCCAGCTCTCTCCTGACATCTCTGAACAGGGCAGTGACTCTCTCTATTACACCGGCTGCTTTTTCTTGTACGTCTGTCTTGTGTTTCTGCAGACTCTGGACTTGTTTCTCAGCCCATGCTTTCTTTGAGGTCATCATCTCCAGATCTTTCCTCAGTTTCTCCTTTTTTTTCTCAGAGGCCTCATCCAGTTTCTCCACCGGGTGTCCTTTGTGTTCTCCCTCAGCAATACAGTAAACACAGATACAAACCCTTTCCTTGGTGCAGTAATACTCCACAATCTTTTTATGGATGGAGCATTTTCTGTTTCCCGGGGAGTTGGTGGGATCAGATAAGACGTGTTCTGGTGACTTGGCGTGGACTCTCAGATGTTTGCTACATAGAGAATTTTCACAGTGCAGGCAGGACTTTATAGCGGGTACAGGAGAATCCACACAGTAAGTACAATAGATTCCCATCTCTATTTGATCAGGCTGAGAAATAAAAAGCATCTCCGCTATGTTCCGTAGAGCTCTAGCGTTATACAGTACAGGCCTCTCCTGGAACTCCTCTCTGCACTCTGGACATGTGTAAAGTCCAGACTCCTCCTGAGTGTCCAGCACTTGGTCAATACATTCCCGGCAGAAGTTGTGTCCACATCTCAGGTTTACTGGATCTGTATAAATGTTCAGACAGATGGAGCAGCTCAGCTCGTCTCTCAGATTCGCAGATGCCATTGTAGCCTGCAGGAGGAGAAATGAAACTGAAAGTTTGTTCAATTTCTGTTACTCAAGACGGGTGGAATAATATACAGGAAGAGTCACCAGAGCTTTGCTTGTCCAGCTCACCTTTCAAAGAACCAGTCCACGGACACACTCCAAGATCTCAAATGTTCCAAGATTTCAAACACAGTTTGCAGATCTCTGATCTTTGTTACCTTTGCAGCAGCTCTGGGTGGACTGAACACATTCCCCTGTAAACACGCCTGCAAGTCTCCAAATGATCATTTCCTTTGTATCAGTTCATGATCTCACCACTTTTAGGATTATTCATTGTCTTCTTCAGGAATCTTGTTTTGTTCAAAGACTTCACAGAGCTAAATCATCAACTTCAGTAGCTTCCAATAACGATCCAACGTTCCTCTCTGCAGTCGGAAATAGTTGGACTTCCTGGTCGCGTGACCGCTGCCCCACCCACAGAGATAATTAACGCTGCAGAGCAATGTCATTGAGAGTGACATACTATTATAATAGACAAACAAAGATTTGGGGGGCACAACCTTAAAGATGCATTAAAGATGGTATAGCCACCTGTTTATATTGTCTTATGGCTGCACCATCTTTAACCACTTGCTTACTGGGCACCTAAACCCCCCTCCTGCCCAGACCAATTTTCAGCTCTTAGCGCGGTCACTCTTTGAATGACAATTGCGCGGTCATACAACACTGTACCCAAATGACATTTTTATCATTTTTTTCCCACAAATAGAGCTTTCTTTTGGTGGTATTTGATCACCTCTGGGTTTTTTATTTTTTGTTTAAAAAATTTAAAAAGACCGAATCAAAAAAAAAAAATACAAAACCGTTTTTATTTTGTTAATAAATTTTGCAAACAGGTCATTTTTCTCCTTCATTGATGTACGCTGATGAGGCTACACTGATGGGCACTGATAGGCTGCACTGATGGGCACTGATAAGGCGACACTGACGGGCACTGATAAGGCGGCACTGATGGGCACTAATAGGCGGTACTGGTGGGCACTGATGAGGTGGCACTGCTGGGCACTGAGAGGTGGCACTGATGGGCGACACTGAAGGGCATTGATAGGTGGCACTGAAGGGCACTAATAGGTGGCACTGATAGCTGGAACTGATGGGCGGCAGTGATGGACACTGATGGGGGACGGTGATGGGCACTGATGGGTGGCAGTGATGGGCACTGATCGGCACCGGTAGGCGACACTGATAGGCAGCACTGCTAGGTGGCACTGATGAGGCACTGATTGGCACCACTGGTGGGCATTGATAGGTGGCACTTGTGGGCATTGATAGGTGGCACTGATATACTGGTGGGCACTGATTGGATGGATTTTGACAAAATCCTTTTGGGCTGGAGAACCCCACTCCCTCATCGTTGCCTCTTATTAGTGTCCACCTGTGTTATAGGAGGAGTCCTTTTTAGTTCTCCCATATAGTGAAGTGTATTTCTCCCATGGTTCAGAGAAGCAGGATCTTTCATTCTATGGATAGCGTAGGACCCACTGATAATGGGGTACTTTGACGCAGTAAGTGGGCTTATGCACCATATAGCCATATGGTGTGACTAAATCCCCATATTTTTTTGAAAATGTTCAGGTGTTTTAAATAGCCTTCCAGGAGGTAAATGTCATTTTTGCACGTGTGCGCTGTAATATTTTGTTCTATACTATAATAATAGGGGCTTTTTTTCCCTCAGAGAATAGATGCAGGCATAGCTCCCAACTGAATCTGATTTTGAGGGATTGTCCCTCATTTGGAACATAGTCCCTCTGTCCCTCTTTCCTCCTCATTTGTCCCTCATTTTGGTTTGATCTATATAGTTGTATGTAGCATTGCCCCCTAGGGGACTGCTGAGAATTACCTGCTCATCTGCAAGGCCATGACCAAGTGAATCTTCAAACCCACCTGACACTCTGGGTTCAGCCATCCTTGTAGCACTGTGTAGTAATAATCAAACAACTCAGTGTGAATAGATTCTGAAATATTTTACTTGAACCAATAAGAGAAGTTATTTTAGAGAGGGAGGTAATAATCTGCTGAGCCAAGATAACAGCGCCAACGCAGCAAACCAGCCCCTTCCGAAGGCACAAAACGATGTTCAGCAACAACACTATTATATATATATACAGTGGGGACGGAAAGTATTCAGACCCCCTTAAATTTTTCACTCTTTGTTATATTGCAGCCATTTGCTAAAATCATTTAGGCTTAGAATTAAGGACAAAAAGTTCTATCTTGGTCTCATCAGACCAGAGAATCTTATTTCTCACCATCTTGGAGTCCTTCAGGTGTTTTTTTAGCAAACTCCATGCGGGCTTTCATGTGTCTTGCACTGAGAGGCTTCCGTCGGGCCACTCTGCCATAGAGCCCCGACTGGTGGAGGGCTGCAGTGATGGTTGACTTTCTACAACTTTCTCCGATCTCCCGGCTGCATCTCTGGAGCTCAGCCACAGTGATCTTTGGGTTCTTCTTTACCTCTCTTACCAAGGCTCTTCTCCCCCGATAGCTCAGTTTGGCCGGACAGCCAGCTCCAGGAAGGGTTCTGGTCGTCCCAAACGTCTTCCATTTAAGGATTATGGAGGTCACTGTGCTCTTAGGAACCTTAAGTGCAGCAGAATTTTTTTTGCAACCTTGGCCAGATCTGTGCCTTGCCACAATTCTGTCTCTGAGCTCTTCAGGCAGTTCCTTTGACCTCACGATTCTCATTTGCTCTGACATGCACTGTGAGCTGTAAGGTCTTATATAGACAGGTGTACTTAGGACCATGTGATATTTCAGGTTTTCTTTTTTAATAAATCTGCAAAAATGTCAACAATTCTGTGTTTGTCTGTCAATATGGGGTGCTGTGTGTACATTAATGAGGAAAAAAAATGAACTTAAATGATTTTAGGAAATGGCTGCAATATAACAAAGAGTGAAAAATTTAAGGGGGTCTGAAAACTTTCCGTCCCCACTGTGTGTATATATATATATATATATATATATATATATATATATATATATATATACATTCACATCAGTCCCTACACCCTCAAGAGCTTACAATCTAAGGTCCCTAACTCACATTCATATACTAGGGCCAATTTAGACAAGATCCAGTTAACCTACCAGCATGTCTTTGGAGTGTGGGAGGAAACCGGAGATATATATTAGGGATGCACCGATACCGATATCGGTATCGGTGCCGATACTTGCCATTTTGGGGGGTATCGGTACTCGTGAAAATTCACCGATACCAGAAACCGATACCGGAAGTGACATCAGCTTGGGCGGAGCTCGGGAACCGCATAAGGTTGCGGCCTCTCCACGCGGCGGTGAGTGCTGTTTCCCTCATGACAGACATGTATTTTGCTGCTGCTGCGCCTGCTACATGGCTGCTCCACATGGCGAGCGTCCTCCTTACATCATGTCCCCTCATAGCAGTCGGTGAGTGCTCTTCTCTATTTCTAACTGTTGCTTGCTTTCTTCTTATGTGTCCCGCGGCCGGTGATTGCTGTACATTACTACTAGCTTACATAAGTTAGTTTTGTCCCACATTGTCTCTCTCTCTCTTGCCTAACATGGCGGCTGGCCTGTGTTACACTTAGTTTGTCCCACATTGTCTCTCTCTCTCTTGCCTAACATAATGTCCACTGTCCAGCATGGCGGCCGGCCTGTGTTTGTGTGTGTTACATAACTTAGTGTCCCACATTGTCTCTGTTGCCTAACATGTCCATCATGGCGGTAAATGACTGCTGCTGTTACATAAATCACCATTGTCTGTTGCCTAACATTTTCCTGCATGTGCCTTTCTGAGACCATCCTCTGCTTTTTGTATTGTAGAGATACCGTCCGTTGTACCCGACAGATGGATGTCATCATCCCTGCTGGTTTACTTGGCCATACCAAGATGCTGGATGTAGCAGGAACAAACAACAAGCACCGGTCACTGGTGAGAGGAGCTTCATTATTCTAAAAAATAGTAGGTGTCATCATGTGTGAAAAAATCAGAAAACGAAACATTTGGGCTCAAAATTTTTTCCCCATTTTCCTCATTTTTTCCCCCTTAAGGCAGAGAGACTTACCGTATTTATCGGCGTATAACACGCACTTTTTTCCCCTTAAAATCAGGGGAAAACCGCGGGTGCGTGTTATACGCCGATCCCCTGTGATCCTGAGCTGACAGATCTTCAAAATCCCCGACCGCGATTTGAAAATGGCGCTGCCGGCGCCGAAATACACAGAGCCAGTCCTCGGCTCTTCTCGGCCACTTTTGGCTTCACTCGAGCGCCGCCCGAACTTAGCCGAGTGTACTCGGCTAGGTTCGGATAGCTCCGCTCACAGTCACGCCCATCCCGGGCGGGACTACGAGTGGAGCCGAAAGTGAACGAGAGCCGCCGAGAAGAGCCGAGGACCGGCTCTGTGTATTTCGGCGCCGGCGGCGCCATTTTCAAATCGCGGTCGGCACTGACAAGGCTGCACTGGGATAAGGCTGCAATGGACACTGGGGAAGGCTGCACTGACAAGGCTGCACTGACAAGGCTGCACTGGGATAAGGCTGCAATGGACACTGGGGAAGGCTGCACTGACATGGCTGCACTGACAAGGCTGCACTGGGGCAAGGCTGCACTGAGAAGGCTGCAATGATGGGCATTTAAATGTAAGTTTTTTTCCCTTAAACTTCCCTCCTAAAAGTTTTTTTTCCTTAAAATTCCCTCCTAAACTTGGGGTGCGTGTCATACGCTGGTGCGTGTTATACGCTGATAAATACGGTATATTCTAATTTTATGAGATACACTTTATTGATTACAGGTTCATCTCTGGTCAAAACTTTTTTTTTCTTTTTGTTAGGCCCCTTTCACACTGAGGCGCTTGTAAACTGCCAGTAAAACACTGTGCACTTTTGAAGAGCTTTTCAAGCGCTTTTGAAGAGCTTTCCATTCATTTCAATGGAGAGGAGCGTTTTTTCACCACCCTGCCAGCGCACTACCCCAGTGTGAAAGCATTCATTGATTTTAATGAAAATAGGTTTTTGTGAGCCTTTCAGGCGCTTTTTTTTAGCAAGAAAGCGCCTTAAAAGCGCCTCAGTGTGAAAGGGGTCTTAAAGTTCATGTTAACCACTTCCCAACCACCTGCCAACTATATACTGCGGCAAGCGCCTTTAGTGCGTAAATTCACGTACTTGTACGTGATTTTGACAATAGCCACTAGGGGGAGCGCGTGCGTCACCGGAGCCGCGATCGCGCGCTGATTGGCCACAGGGGGAGCCAGTCAGCGGGCCCGGCGGATGTGATGTCCGCCGGGCCCCCTGATTCTGTCCAGAGACAGGACGGCCGATGCAAACAAGCAGACAGGCATGGACACTCTGACCTAGTGTTCCTGCCAATCAGGAACACGGATCAGAGTGTCCATGCAGTGAGCCCCCCCCCAGTTAGAAACACACTGAGGGAACACAGTTAACCCTTTGATTGCCCCTGATGTTAACCCCTTCCCTGCCAGTGTCATTTGTACGGTGACAGCGCATATTTTAAGCAAAAAGGTGTCAGTTAGGTGTCCGATCTGTCCGCCGCAATGTCGCAGTCCAGCTAAAAATCACTTATCTTTGCTATTACAAATACAAAAAAATATATATATATATAAAAAAAGCCATATATCTATCCCCTATTTTGTAGACGCTATAACTTTTGCTCAAACCAATCAATATACGCTTTCTGGGATTTTTTTTTTTACCAAAAATATGTAGCAGAATACATATTGGCCTAAATTGATGAAGAAATTAGATTATTTAACCACTTGCCGACCAGCTGCCATCATTTTTCTTCAGTTTGTGTAATAGACACAATGGGCACGCGCGTGCCTGCGGCGCCAGAGCCGATGCACGTGACCAGCGGCCACAATGTCCGCCAGCCACCCGCGGTCGCTCCACAGAGAGCAAGAACGGGGATCTGTCAATGTAAACAAACAGATCCCCGTTCTGACAGGGGAGTAGAGAGAGATCATCTGTGCCTAGTGATCAGGAACAGCGATCTCTCTCCTCTCCCAGTCAGTACACTCCCCCCACAGTTAGAAACACCTCCCAGGGAACACATTAAACCCCTTGATCACCACTAGTGTTAACTCCTTCCCTGCCAGTGTCATGTATACAGTAATCAGTGCATTTTTATAGCACTGATCGCTGTATAAATGTCACTGGTCCCAAAAAAGTGTCAAAAGTGTCCGATCTGTCTGCCGCAATGTCACAGTCCTGTCTAAAAATCGCTGATCACCACCATTACTAGTAAAAAAAAAATAATAATAAAAATGTCATAAATCTATCCCCTATTTTGTAGATGCTATAACTTTTGCGCAAACCAATCAATATATGCTTTTTTGTGATTTTTTTTTTACCAAAAATATGTAGAAGAATACGTATCGGCCTAAACTGAGGAAGAAATTTGTCTCTTTTATATCTTTTTTGGGGGATATTTATTATAGCAAAAAGTAAAAAATATTGCTTTTTATTTTTCAAAATTGCCACTCTTTTTTTGTTTTTAACGCAAAAAATAAATACCGCAGAGGTGATCAAATGCCACCAAAAGAAAGCTCTATTTGTGGGAAAAAAAAGGATGTCAATTTTGTTTGGGTACAGCATCGCACGACCGCGCAAGTGTCAGTTAAAGCAACGCAGTGCCGAATCGCAAAAAAATGGCCTGGTCATTAAGGGGGTAAATCCTTCCGGGGCTGAAGTGGTTAAAGTGTACTTTTTCCAAAAAAATGGCAGCTAAAAAAACGCTGCGCAAATACTGTGTGACATAAAAAAATTGCATTGAATGCCATTTTATTCTCTAGGGTCTTTGCTAACAAAAAATATATAATGTTGGGAGGTTCTAAGTAATTTTCTAGCAAAAATTGCTGATTTTTGCTGAATTTACTGATTTTAACTTGTAACCAAAAAGTGTCAGAAGTGGGGGGTGGGCTTCCTCCAGGCACACCTGTCCTTATAGGGGTTGTAAACCCTGGTTCTATGCATTAAGGTGAAAAACCTTCTGTAGTGCTGCAGCCCCCCAGTGCCTCCCTTTTACTTACCTGAACCCGGTTTTCTTCTCCCCGGGGATGAGCACACCAGCTCTAGCTGGTGTCTCGTGTCCTGATTGGATAGATTGATAGCAGCGCAGCCATTGGCTTCTGCTGCTGTCAATCTAATCCAATGGTGCGGGGGGGGGGGGGCAAGTCCTGCTTTCCATGTCCATAGAGGCAGAAGCAGGACTCGGGAGCACGCCAACACGTGTGTCCCATAGGAGAGCGCTTCACTGAGCGCTATGCCGGCGGTATAGCTGCGCTGCCCCATTGAATTCAATAGGCAGGAGCGGTTTAGGAGCGGCGCTCCTTCACCGCTCCAAAGATGCTGCTAGCAGGACTTTTTTTAGCGTCCTGCCAGCGCAACTCTACAGTGTGAAAGTCCTCGGGGCTTTCACATTGGAGAGACAGCAGCGGCTGTTTCAGGGTGCTATTTTTAGAGCTGCAGCGCCTGCAAAGCACCCCAGTGTGAAAGGGGTCTTATAATTGTTATTGTATTAAAGCACACCCGGCCAGCACCAGATATATTTTTTCATGTTAGTTGCATTAATGCTAATTAATTTGTACGTCTAACCTTTTCAGGTATTTACGTTGTATTGTACAAAAAAAGTGGCAACCACCCCAACCTATAACTAGGCTTTGCACAAACAAAATATTTCCAAGCACACTTACCAGCCTGCCTGCAAAACAACCAAATTGACCCTGAAATAAATTAACTTTTTGATTATATTCTAATTTTATGAGATACACTTTATTGATTACGGGTTCATCTCTGGTCAAAACTTTTTTTTTCTTTTTGTTATATATCAATAAAGTTGGATAAAAAATTATTTTTTTAAAGTATAAAAAAAATATTTAAATGAAATAAAATAAAAATAAATTGTTTCTCAGACATGCACAATTATTCAATCTTGACTTATTGGGTATCTAATTACTAATCGTAACCTAATTTTTTATATAAAAAAAAAAAAAAAAAAAAATAGGTATTACCGTATATACTCAAGTATAAGTCGAATTTTTCAGCACATTTTTTTGTGCTGAAAGTGCCCCCCTCGACTTATACTCGAGTCAAGCACTTTTCTGCAGCAAAAAATGTCATTTTCCGAACCGACTTTGCGGCCCCGTATCTCAGGGCCACTTGGTGCTAGGAACCCCAAATTTGGTGTGCAAACCCACTGGAACTGGTACCACAACAAAGTTGAAGTTCCTAGCACTAAGTGGCCCTGAGATACGGGGCCCCAAAACCGGTTCAGAAAATGTCATTCTCTGCTGCAGAAAAGTGCTTGACATTTTCTAAACTGATTTTTGGGGCCCTGTATCTCGGGGCCACTTGGTGCTAGAAACCCCAGCTTTGGAAATTTTATGCTGCTAGTTCCACTGGGTTTGCATACCAAATTTGGGGTTCTTAGCACTAAGTGGCCCCGAGATATGGGGCCCCAAATTCGGTCAACTGTGTCCATCTGCAGTAATGTCATTTCGGGACCCTTTGGGTTCAGAGACCCCAAATTTTTGCTGCAGCTAGGGGGCATCTAGGAACCCTTAACTACTGAGTTTGAAGTTCGGGGGACCTATGGCTGCAAATGGGCACAGTGAGGCATGCAAATGGGCACAGTGATGCTGCAAATGGGCATTGTTGACCCTCTTTTCCACTTACAGTAGCTGTGCATTTCTCACCTTCGTCTTATACTCGGGTCAATAAGTTTTTCCCATTTTTTTGTGGTAAATTAGGGCCTCGACTTATACTTGGGACGACTTATACTCAAGTATATACGGTATATGGTGCTTGTGTGCACTAAAATGCATTCAAGTGTATTTTTCCCTGAAAATTTGCATTTAATAAACAGCTGCGCAAATATCGTGTGATATAAAATATGGCAACAACCACCATTTAAATCTCCAAATCTCTATTTTCAGAAAATGTATCATGTTTGGGTATTAAAAGCCATGTTATTGCTAAAAAACATGATTATTTTAACAAGTGTGTGAGAAATGTCAAAATTGTCCCTGGCAGTGAAGGGTTAACAGGTTTACAAATTTGAAATTTTTTTGTCAGTTAGAAAAAAAAAAAAAAAGTCATGTGATATGACTATATTTATATTTGAATTTTTTGTCAGTTAGAAAAAAATAAAAAAATATATTAAATCTTGACTTTTTGGGCATCTATTCATCTTAACCTCATGTTTTATATTTTATAAAAATAAAATAGGTATTACACAGTGTTTGTGTGCACTAAAATGCATTCAAGTGTATTTTTTCCCTGAAAATTTGCATTTAATAAACAGCTGCGTGAATATCGTGTAACATAAAATATGGCAACAACCACCATTTAATTCTCCAGGGTCGCTGCTTTCAGAAAATATATCATGTTTGGCTATTATAAACCATTTTTCTAGCTAAAAAACATGTTCATTTTAACAAGTGTGTGAGAAATGTCAAAATTGTCCTGGGCAGCGAAGGGTTAACATGTTTACACATTTGAATTCTTTGTCAGTTAGAAAAAAAAAAAAAGGTCATGTGACATGCCCATATATGGTCATCCCACTTGATGATGTCACAGTGGGAGAATCCTGTTATAACCAGCTCTGGCGGCAGTTGGGCTCACTCACAGAGTTTCTCTTGTGTGGAAAGGACGTGAGTTCTGTTGCTCTGAGACACGTTGCTTATTATTTTATAATAGCGCGTTTTCTTAGCGAGAGAAGTGCGATAAAGTCAGCGGATCTTCTGTTTATCATCAAAGGAGACCCAATTATGCAATCGAAAATGGTTGCAACCTTGACAGCGGAAAACCAGCCCCCCGCACAGCCCAAAGCCCCTCGTAGGGGGGTGTTTAAGGCTATCAGGCGGGGGTTCAGGGCAGTTCTAAACACTGTCTGCATTCACCTAAAACCCAGACAAAGACACGCAGAAGGTATGTAGGATTTCATTCAATTATAATGTAATAAAATGGAGAGAATTCTATACTGGATACATTGTTATTATTCAAATATAATCTCAGCTCACTCCTTCAACTGGCAGTTGGGGCAGCAGGAGACATGAATCAGGTGTGTGGGAGGAATGCCTACATCTCATTGGCTGCCTGATGTAACTGACAAACACTTGTGTCCCATCACCAGTTTTAATTATAAATGCCAAAGCAAAGTAATTATTCTCATCATCATTCAATAATTATCCCAGTATTCTATATTTGGTTTTATTATAGTAGCTATACAGAAGAGTTCTATCTGTCACATGACCTGGGATTGCTTCTAACTGACAAATTTCAAATTTCAAAAAAAAGCAAAAACGACTGTCTTCATGTACACTGCTGCTGGTAAACGGACGTTTAGGATCAGTTGGGCATTTTTTTCAGCTGCCCCTGAACTCTGCTCTGTTATCTTATCAGTACATGTACGGGGGGGGGGGGGGCATTTATAGTCCTTTCTAAGCAGTTGAGTTTTGAAGCATTTTTTGGAAAGCAAAAAAAATAAATGCGATGTTCAGAACTATTTGTAACCGCCAAATGCCTGTAACAGCTTGTAATTAATTGCGGTAACTTGTGTTTAGCTGCGATTCGTTTACAGGTGTTTGCGCGGCAAAAGGGACATTTTTTAAATGTCGGTTACTATCTGTCAGGGTTTTCAAACACCCCGTGTACATTAGGGGCCGGTTCACACCATAGAAACGCAGTCCGGATGAGTTCCAGGTGCTTTTCTGCATGCATGTTTTTGATGTGTTTTTGATGCAGTCCAGTGCATTTTTTTTCTCCCTTTTTATACTTAACCAAAATTTTTCATGCAATTATTGCCAGCCAGTGGGTCGGGATGAGTGGCAGGCAACAAGCATTTTTATACGAATGCCAACAAGAGTCATCCTTGCCTTGTCCTTGTCGAGTTTATTCATTGTCTCTGGCACAAGAGTTTTGAACTTTTCTCTCTGTAATTTGATGTTGTACAAAGAAAAATATATGAAATGTAGTTGAAGGTGCTAAATCTAAATTCCTCTCTTTTTTTTTTTTTTTTTAAGATGTTTACTGCAGACAAGGCTCACACGGCAGGCCTGCCGATCATCACATTGGGACGCCGCCAAAAAGTGACATTCAAATTGAGACAACACCAGAGTGCGACCGTGACATGGCCACTTCACCAGAGTGTGACCGTGACATGGCCACTCCACCAGAGTGTGACCTAGACATGGCCACGCCACCAGAGTGTGACCTAGACATGACCACACCACCAGAGTGTGACCTAGACATGGCCACGCCACCAGAGTGTGACCTAGACATGGCCACGCCACCAGAGTGCAACCTCGACATGGCCACTCCACCAGAGTGCGACCTAGACATAGCCACTGCACCAGAGTACGACCGTGACATGGCGACTCCACCAGAGTGTGACCGTGACATGGCCAGTCCACCAGAGTGCGACCTAGACATAGCCACTGCACCAGAGTGCGACCGTGACATGGCCACTCCACCAGAGTGCGACCGTGACATGGCCACTTCACCAGAGTGTGACTGTGACATGGCCACTCCACCAGAGTGTGACCTAGACATGACCACACCACCAGAGTGTGACCTAGACATGGCCACGCCACCAGAGTGTGACCTAGACATGGCCACGCCACCAGAGTGCAACCTCGACATGGCCACTCCACCAGAGTGCGACCTAGACATAGCCACTGCACCAGAGTACGACCGTGACATGGCGACTCCACCAGAGTGTGACCGTGACATGGCCAGTCCACCAGAGTGCGACCTAGACATAGCCACTGCACCAGAGTACGACCGTGACATGGCCACTCCACCAGAGTGTGACCGTGACATGGCCAGTCCACCAGAGTGCGACCGTGACATGGCCACTCCACCAGAGTGCGACTTCCACACGGAGAATCCACCAGCATGCAACGTTCACGTTGATACTCCACCAAAATTCCAGGGGAATGTCTCCAGTGAAGATGGGGCCAAGGTTACAAGAAAAGATAGGCCGATATTAGTGGTAGGGGATTCAGTTATTGGAAGGATACAGAGGGCGATCTGTCAAAAAGAGCGGTATCGCCGAACGGTATGTTGTTTACCGGGCGCTCGGGTTCGGAACATTGTAGATTGCATGGACAGATTGTTGGATGGGGCTGGAGTGGACCCAGCTGTCATGGTATATATCGGTACCAATGACAAAGTTCGAGAAAGATGGAGCGCCCTACAAAATGATTTCAGGGACTTAGGGGCTATATTGAAGAAAAGGTCCCCCAAGGCAATATTTTCAGAAATACTGCCTGTACCTGGAGCCACACCAGAGAGGCAGCAGGAGCTTATGGTACTTAACAAATGGCTGAGGAACTGGTGCAGAGAGGAGGGGTTTGGGTTCATGGAGAACTGGACTGACTTTTCTGTAAATTACCGGCTCTATAGCAGGGACGGACTGCACTTAAATGAGCAGGGTGCCGCTCTATTGGGAGAGAAGGTGACCAAAAAGCTGGAAGAAATTCAGGTTGATGCTCCACCAGAATGTGAAGCTCATATTGAGAACCCACCAGAATGTGAGACTCCACCAAAATGCCAGAGGAACATTGGGAACATCTCCTCCAGTGAAGATAAGCGCAAAGTTACAGCAAAGAACAGGAAGGTACTGGTGGTAGGGGACTCAATAATTAGAGGGACAGAGAGGGAAATCTGTCACAAAGACTATTGTTACCCAACAGTATGCTGTTTACCGGGTGCTTGTGTTCGGGACATTGCACATCTGCTGGACAAATTGTTGGATGGAGCTGGGGAAAACCCAGCTGTCATGATACATATTGGAACCAACGACAAAGTTAGAGGAAGATGGGGCTCCCTAAAAAATGATTTCAGGGACTTAGGGACTATATTGAAGAAAAGGACCCCCAAGGCAGTATTTTCAGAAATACTGCCTGTACCTCGAGCCACACCAGAGAGGCAGCAGGAGCTTAGGGAGCTTAACATGTGGCAGAGGAACTATTGCAGGGAGGAGGGGTTTGGCTTCATGGGGAACTGGGCTGACTTTTCAGTCGGTTACCATCTTTATAGCATTGATGGATTGCACCTAAATAGGAGGGGTGCAGCTTTTTTGGGAATGAAGATGGCCAAAACGTTGGAAGAAATTTTAAACTAGGAGATGAGGAGGAGGGATCAGAAGATGATTTGCTAGTGAACATGGAGGGAGATCTTCAAGTCAAGCCATCATCACCGGAGTCCACTACGTCATCACTCTCTTGAAAGATTCTCATCAGCTCCTTTCTTCAAGAGAGCAATACCACCAGCTATCTTTACCAACAAGAGTGCCACATTATCTCTTCTGCATAGTTCAAGTTTTGTGTGTGGGGATAGTGTTAGAAGACTCAGTGGAAAGTCTGAGGAACCCTCCCAGAGACCAGGTACGGCTTTACCAACACAGGTTCCTACACTGGTGGCGGCTGCCACTCCAGTAACCAGAGGGGATTCCCATCAGCCCTCTATTTCCCTTTCTGCAGCTTCTGAATCAAGAAGACTCAACAAAAAGTCTAAGGAACCCTCCTAGGGACCAGGCACGGCTGTACCAATACAGGTTCCTACACTGGTGGCGGCTGCCACTCCAGCAACTGAAGAGTGTTCCCATCAGCCCTCCCAGGAACCCAGTACCTCTGTACCAACACAGGTCCCCACACTGGTGGCGCCTGCCACTTCAGTAAACAGAGGATCTTCCCATCAGCCCTCCCAGGGACCAGGTGCGGCTCGAAGGAAACATCCATGACCTTTTGGCATCTGCCATCTCAGCTATCTTGAGGAAATGGTAATCGGCCCTCCCAAGGGCCAGGTACGACTGTACCAAGACAGATCTCTGCACCAACGCTTCTACTGAGATCACCTAAAAGGTATTTCCAATTTTTCAGCCACATTTTTTACACCTATTTTATATTTTTTACTTGTTCCCATTCACATAGCATAACTTTAAGAACATTGTAAAAATTGCTGATTACAATTAAAGCCGGAACCCCATGAAAAAAAAAAAGCATGGCCTCCCAAAATCCAGACCCCCTCCTAAGCACACATCCTGACAGGCCAGGAAAGGGGGGGAGGGGGGTGAGCATACGCCGCGCCCTCCTCTCCTCGCCCATACCAGGCCACATGACCTCAAAATAAAGAGGTGCCTTGTCAGGGGGGAGGGGGGTCCCCCTTTTCAAGGTCCACTTCCCATGTTGAGGGCACGTGGCCTGGTATGGCTCAGGAGTGGAGGGGGTGCACGCTCACCCCCCCTTTCCTGACCTGCCAGGCTGCATGCTCGGCTGGGGTTCTGGTATCAGATTTGTAGGAGCCATGTTTTGTTTGTTATTTTTTCACACGTGATTCCCTCTTTAAAGGTGAGCAGCAAACTTTACAATTTTTATTAAGTTTTATTCTGTGAATGAGAACATGTAACAGATATAAAAGTAGGTATTATCCCAATATGGCTCCAAAAGTGGAAATACCTTTTAGGTGAGCGTCAAAGAAGTAGCGCTGGTGCCCCATTCAAGTGGTCACCATTCAGACGCCCATAAAAACAGCAGAGGCCGTCCAGCAGACCTGGGCACAGTAGGTGGAGCTACTAGTGGTAGCAGCTCCACAGACAGACAATCATAGACAATGATGATGGAATATCAGGGCATCCTTGTTGCCCAATCCACCTGGGAATGGACTCTCTACCATCTATGAAGAGCCAGGCTTCCACATTCAAGCGAGTTGTCCTGTCCCTGCCTGTCTACATTTCAGGTTACACTCATGGCTAGCTCATGTTCTCTTATATAAGACAGAGCTTATCCATGGAGTAGAGACACTATATAGACCAGAGGACATGTATTTGTCCCATTCCACACGAAGGACATCACCAATATTGGAGAAGTGACCACTGAGGCTTACAACAGCTGAAGGACTCTGTAGCTCTAGGTCACTCTACAAAAGGAATCTGCAGCTCTAGGTCACTCTACAAAATGGATCTGCATCTCTAGGTCACTTAAAGCGGAGTTCCGCCAAAATATTTTTTGAAAGTCAGCAGCTACAAATACTGCAGCTGCTGACTTTTAAAATATGGACACTTACCTGTCCAGGGCACCCGCGATGTCGGCACCCGAAGCCAATCTGTCGCTCGGCTCTTCGCCGCCATCTTCGGTAAGGGAATCGGGAAGTGAAGCCTTGCTTCCCGGTTCCCTACTGCGCATGCGCGATTCGCATGCGCAGTAGGGAACCATTCAGAGTCCCTCCCTACAGGACAGAATATGAAAGATTCATAACACTACAATATGGACCTGTATCTCCAGTTCCTTTAGGAAATTTAAAGCCGAATGAGGAAGAGGATGAAAAGCGGAACTTCCCTTTATAGGTGAAGTTCTGCTTTAAGATTGGGCAGCACAGAGGCTTAGTAGTTAGTACTTCTGCCTTGCAGCACTGGGGTGTTTGGTTCATATCCTGACCAGGACACTGTCTGCATGGAGTCTGCATGTTCTCCCTGTGTTTGCGTGGGTTTCCTCCGGGTACTCCGGTTTCCTCCCACACTCCAAAGACATGCTACCTCGCGTTGGTGATGCAGTGGTAAGCATAGCTGCTTTCTAAGCAGCTGACCCGGGTTTGATTCCCGGCCAACGAATGAGGAAGAGGATGGAAAGCGGAACTTCCCTTTATAGGTGAAGTTCTACTTTAAGATCGGGCAGCACAGAGGCTTAGTAGTTAGCACTTCTGCCTTGCAGCACTGGGGTGTTTGGATCATATCCTGACCAGGACACTGTCTGCATGGAGTCTGCATGTTCTCCCTGTGTTTGCGTGGGTTTCCTCCGGGTACTCCAGTTTCCTCCCACACCCTAAAGACATGCTACCTCACGTTGGTGGTGCAGTGGTAAGCATAGCTGCTTTCAAAGCAGCTGACCTGGGTTCGATTCCCGGCCAACGCAATCTCACAAGATGACTGCCTCACCTGGTAAGTGTTACCCCCCCCCCCCCCCCATAATAGCTGTATATACAATGTTTTAGCCAGGTGTGAACAAATGCTGTAACCAAAGGGGCCATGTGATCCCTTCCTGGCTATGTCCTGGTTGGAGATCACTATGAACCTACCATAGGGGCCATGTGATCCTTTCCTGTCTATTCCCTGGTCGGAGATCACTATGAACTTATCATAGGGGCCATGTGATCCCTTCCTGGCTATGTCCTGGTTGTAGATTACCATGAACCTACTATAGGGGCCATGTGGTCCCTGCATGGTTATGTCCTGGTCAAAGATCACTATGAACTTATCATAGGGGCCATGTGATTCTCTTCCTGGCTATGTGGGGGGATCCATAGTAGAGAAGGATTTGGAGGTTTTGGTAGATCATAAGCTTGATACATTGCATTGAAAAGTATTCATACCCCATTACATTTTCCACATTTTGTCATGTTACAACCAAAAACATAAATGCATTTCATTGGGATTTTATGTGATAGACTTCTCATCTGCCCCAGCACTGTACCTCCTGCACATCTGTCCCACCTCTGTTCCCCCTGCTCTTCTGCCCCACTACTGCAACCCCCTGTTCATCTGTCCCACCAATTTACCTCCTTTCTCCTTTGCCCTTTCACTGTTCCCCCTGTACATCTGCCACACCTCTGTACCCCCTGCTCATCTGCCCCACCTCTGTACCCCCTGCTTATCTGTCACACCACTGAAGAGCGCTGATGTGTGGTGGACAGTGAGAGATTAAAAATGGAAAAAATGCGCTTATGATCTGTGATGACATATGATAGTGCAAATAATTAAATATGCAAACCAAAAATAGCAAACTGTATTACAACAATGCACACAAATGTGAAGTGAATAAAGTATGATAAAGTGAAGTGCAACAAGTGGAATATAAACAAATCTGAAAATAAGTAGACAATCTCAGTCCATAAGGTGAATCAAATGAAGTTCATCAGTAAACTGAGCATCCATCCACTTAATGAAAACCCGTTGTCCTTATGGGTGGATCGGAAGGGGAGAGGGATGTGCAGATGATGTGACTCGACTTGTAGTGACTCCAAGACGTGAAAACAAAGTAAAAGATGTACCCTTACCCTCCGTGTTGGACCTCCTCACTGGCGAGGTCTATCGAGCATGCAGACTTCGCCCTCTGCGGGGACCTTATCCCGATGGTATCTGAAACAGCTGACAGGAACAGTGTCTCCGGTCCGGACTGGTCCAAGTCGTGAGCATG